>CM076584.1:417312484-417564138 GCA_034641835.2 Pinus albicaulis
AGCATGTAAGAGAATCCAATCTCAGACTTCAGTTTCATCAGGATACGACATACATTCAGATAGTTAAGTCTTTCATGTTTTCCCATTTCTTGAAATCTACAGGATTCTTTCTACGGTAAATGCTAATAGCCTTGAGGCAACATTGCTTGAAATATATCCTTCTGTCTACTCCCTCACTCTTAGTACAATTAGTTTATTAAATAAAAATTTAAATTTTTTAAAGATTGGACCTGCGCAATTTCTCTCCCAGTGATTAGCTAAGGCACTCTTTTTCTGTTCAACGAACATTCTCTTTCGTATATTTCTTCTCAACGAATCAGTGTCTAATCTCGCACTAAATTACAGAGCTTATCCGAAATCTTCAGACTGGTCCGGTCCGGTCGGGTCGACTTTTCCTGCAAGCCCAACGTCTCCTTCAATGATATTTCAATGCACTCTTGAAATCAAGGTGCCCATACACCTTCTTATGTAACTCTCTCGTTTTACAGATTTCTGCAGAAAAACCCCTCAATCCACACACACGGAATTATTTATCATCAAGTCTTCTACTTGTTCTACTCGGTTTATTCACACGGAATCACGGATATCGATAGATTCTTCATGATATCCAGCCCATTTTCTCCAAGATTACTCCATGAGGCTTTAATAACGCATCAATATTTCTAAGAATTCCTCCAAGATCATCTTCTACAAGTGTCTTCAATAGTTATTCAACAATCTTGGATGTATTCAACAAGCTGCTCCAAGGTATTCTCCAAGGTAATATGGACTTAGAGATAACTCTCCGAGGTATGCTTGAGGATATGCTAAGACAACTCCAAATTCACTTCAAGAGGTAGATCAAATTTTCCATAAAGAAGCCTACTAAAATATGCTTATAGAATACTCAAAAGGCTTCCTGAAAACCTTCCCCAAACTATGTCCAGTATACTACTCCAAGGTATCTTGAATTAGTTGTTATGATTTTTTCTTCAATGGGTTCAATATTGCTTTAAAATTTTGTGCCTCCAAATTCTGAAATACATTGTGCCTTTAATGTATGCAGTACATTGTCAATCCAAAATTGTGGCCAAATCTAGGCTCTTCAATAAGTCTGCAAAAAAATGCTCTAGGATGCTTCTTCAAGTTCCAAAACATTACTCACAGGTCCATAACATTACTAAAAGGAGATCACTATTTTGATGTTATCACAAGTTAGGGAGGAATATTGAAAATAAGAAGTGTAAGAATGAAGATAGATAAAATAGGCTCAAATGAAAGTCTCCAAAACCATTCAACAATCAATCTACAACTAAGCCACCACACATCTGAAAATAAACAATTAGCGTATCCACAACTTTGAGGTATAGTTGTCACAATCCCAAACTACAAGTTAGTTAAAAAGAGTGATTAGGTCTCAATTGTATGGTACTTAAAGTCCGAGTTGGAAGAGAGATATATAGATCTGAACTATAGTTCCACCGGTCTTGCAAGAAGGTGTCATGAATCAACAATAGGTTCCAAAAAGAGTGAGAATGTGTTGCAGCGATGGGAAGGTCTCTTTGTCAAGCTATATCTGCGTAGGAGTAATAAGTTCAACCATTGAAGATTTAGGCCCTAATCAGCTGTGGGGTAGATCACAAAGCGAGCTTTCCAAGCTTTGGGTACCATTTGAGAGGGAGAGATGGTGCAGAGACTAACTTACCGCAAGCGCCATAGTTATGCGACGAAGTCTAACTAGACTAGGGTTTTAAAAACTCCAGGTGGTAGGTTAATCTACCGGACTGCTAAGAAGAGGGCCAACGGACCTAAATGCCCGGTTACGATAGGGGGGTAAATTTATGATGGGCACAGTAGTGTTTTTTAAGGTCCATTTCCTACATTTTTCGTGCTATTTCGGATTAATAGCATTTATTTCAGTTCTTCAGGTTGACTATCGTCTCTTTTCCTTAGCTCTTGTGTCCGTCTTGTTTCATTGGCATCCAAAAGATCACATTACATAAACAGATAACCTATATCCTGCTTGACAGAATCCCTCCCTGCTCTTTATAGTTGAGCAAACCCTATATTATGATAGACATATTGCAACGTACTCAGCTTGACATATTTTTGCAGTATGCCTACATCTCTTATATGTACCGTCTTCAACATCGAACAATGAATATATATCTTGTCATTTTCCAACGTTGAAAAATCAGTTTTCTCCAGGTGAATTTTGATAGGGGTGGAGTTAATGCGACTTATCTGGTCATTGTTGTTCCAACATTGTATCTAATAAGATCAGGTCCACTGATTGTATTGTAAATTAAAGAATGAAGTTGTTCACAAGTGACCAAAATATCATCTACTATATCATCTAATTTTTCTATGTTTGGTATACATGGTAATAATGGCATTACCCACAAACACATGATACCCTCATAACCAATACCTAGTTATCTTCGACCTCAGATACTTAGTGGTTAAAGGCTTCAAGGGTAAAGGGTTAAGTTCCAAGGGATTTAGGGTCAAAGGATTTAGTGGTTAAGGACTTAAGATTTAGGGGATTTAGGTGTTTAAGGGATTAGAAGTTAATTAAGGTGTTTAAGGGTGAAGGATAATTAGGGGTTAAGGGTCACAGGTTAAGAGGATAAGGAGTTATGGCTTACAAGGTTCATGGATTATAGCTGGTTAGGGGTTATTTTCTTAATATTTAATGAGTCAAGAGATTTATGGGTTATGAGTTATGAGTGTAGGGGTTAAGGGATTATGGATTGGGGGTTAAGGGAATATGGAATTCAATGGCTATGGGTTTAGGGCTTATGGTTTGTGATCATTAAACTCCTAATCCATGACTTATCACCACTATTGGGGGTTCCCCTATCGATTTCTCTCGCTACCTTCCCTCTAGTTCCCCTAGCCCCTTATATGAAATTAGGTCCTAAGCCCCCTTCTAGTCATTCTCTAATGCTAGGATTATAGATCATAGTAAACCATGCTTGCACCTCTAAATTATACCCATCCATGCAACCCTTATGTCCCTTGACCCATTATTTCACATTCCCCAAGGCACAAATCAAATATTTGGATGTATCTTGGATGACTTGTCACATTCCATGACTAGCTTCATGCATGGCATAGTCAAGGGCCACATTTACAAAAAAAGAGCATTTTATAAGTATATGTTAGATGGATTAAGGACTATAGGACCGGTTTAAAAAAAAATACATTAAATAAATATTTTTTAATAAAAAAAAACTATTTTAAAGATTTGCAACCATGATTCCAAGCCAATAGAGACAAAATATGCAACAGGAGGGCAGTTAGCCAGTACTGGAGCTGATGTACCTGGTCTGATATTGGCTACTGGGTTTGGAGCTTCACTTTACTTTTTACGCAAGAAAAACATGAAACTAGGTGAGAACATGAGCTATGTATTATTTTGTTCACATTTCTCCAAAGAAGAAATTTGTCTTGGATGTTGAAACTTGAGATCTATGGAAAATCAAGACGATAGGATTAGTTCCTATCTGAAATATCACAATAAATCTGCATTAAAAAGAATAAATAAAAATAAAAATTGAAGGATTAGCACATTTGAGATTAGATGGGAAATGGACTGATTTGAACTTTATTACTGTCAGGTAGTCTGTCTAGCCTATGGGACTTGTAACAAGGGTTTCTAGAGTGAAACTTCATGAGTTCTTGCATTGGTGATTTCATAAGGGAATCTAGTAGGACTGTTATATAAATCAAAAGGTTAAAGGTCCTGTAGTTTGTCCTCTTTAGGGTGCTTGCTAGACCTGGAATTTGTTATGAGAAACACTGTATATCACTTTCTTAGATGGTTGTAGGTGATGCATCTAAGAATGGGATGGTTGTCAGTATGGTCATTGTCTAATTTCACAATCGTAAGCCCCTTTTCTTGATTCATACGTTGGCCATTTCTATCTACCAAATTTAAATTTAAGTCATGCAAATTTGTCCTATTCGTCGGTTTTCAATATTCACTTTCAGTTCCACCCCTCAGCAGCCCTACCTATGTCAGCACATGTCTGTTTACAAAGGAATAAGAGATTAGGAAATAGGTATCTTGCCAAACACCTGGTCTGGTGTTTTTGCCTAGGATTCATATACAGAAGTATGAAGTCTTGACTTTGAAGTATTCTTGATGCAAGGGATTTGCATTTTTTCTAGAAATTTCCTTTTAGGTTGCCATTGTCTACGTGCTTTAATGAATGCCATCCATTCAACCATTTGCAGTTCTGATTTTCCAGGTCCCAACTATTGTTTGTCAATTTCTGTTAATATTTCCTGCTAGGTTATTTGTTTAATAACAGATAGTGTTAGATGATGTCATAGATGATAGGAATCTCCACAGTTCACCATGAGTTCCTAAGGTTCTCCACGAGTTCCTAAGGTTCTCCACGAGTGTCTCATACTTTCTGCGTTGTACCGTTTAATCCCAGTCAACTGCCTCATCTTCTGGGTCCTGATTGTGGTTTTCTTTTAGTTTTATTGATTGGATCTACAACCTTTGGGAGAGTTTTGGTACCTCAAATAAATTATTTAATAGTTAATACCTAGTTTGGTGGCTGGTCACATTGATGAGAAACTTCACTGAGGTATCCTTCTTCGGTGCTATCACAAATTTGCAAATTCCATTAGGAGAAAAACTCATGCATATTACAGGTCACTGTAATATAGATGTACACTGCAGAAGAAGTTGATTTAGATGAGGCTAGTTTCATGGAATGGGCAACTTGTGAAATTAAATTATATTGGTAGAAAAATGGATGTTCTAACTTCTATGTGACAATGGATAATGTCGGAGATGTTGTCGTCGACATGAAATGTACTGGTTATGTAGCTGAGAATGATGTCACAGTTAATGTATTAGGTGATGTTCTTCAGTATAAGTGCCCTCCTGTATTGATGCCCTTCTTGGCATTGGTGTAGCCTATAAATGAGACTTCCTGTACAGATGTTCTCTTGTTAAAATTATGATGGCTTTGACAAATATTAATTGTTGCACTTATGACACCTTGTATGGTTGTTTTATCAGTTGCAATAATGATGTCTTGTACATTCACCATCTCATTCTCCTTAATAATAATGTCTTCAATTGACGTGGTCCTTTCAATTAGGGTGTCTTGAATGGATGCCCTTTTATCTATGAGAATGATGCTTTCTAGGGAGGTTCTCTGAGCTACAATTTCCGCATGGAATTATTTAATGGGAAATAACATGGCTACAAATTCTGCATAGACTGTCAATTGGAGAAAACTCGTGTTCAAATTTCCTTGAACCCAGCAACCTGGCAATTTACTACCTAGCAGATTACAGATCTGCTGAGGAGGAGGTAGCACCTAACCGGCCGGTTAGGTCCGCTTTTTCTGAAAAATGGGCGAAATGCCCTAGGTAGCCAAGTTGCCTGGCCGGTTTCGACTGGTGGGCTATCTAAACGACTGCTTTGGCCGGTTACCGGTTCAAACCGGTCGGTTTTTAAAACTATGATTGAAGTAGAAACTTTTTTAGTCTCTGATTTTTTCAGTGCGGCACTTTCACTCAAATTAGCAATGACAGATTTGTCAAACTTCTTAGAATCTGTCAATAATGAAACATTCAGATTCTGGATATTTTCAGGAGTAAAAATATCAGTGCCAAGTGATTTCCTAATTTGTGATCCACTATTATGATAGTGAGTGGCTTGTTTACATGCCTTTTCAACTTGTAAGTTGGCAAGAAGAAAAACATGCAGTGTCTGTGTTGCCACTTCCTCATAACCTGGGTAATTAGAAGTACATGTTATTACACAGAATGCACTTCCAACAGACAAATGTTTTTCAAGTGATGTTTTTCGTTTGTGTGGAGAAGAATGGCCACCTTCTTTTAATTCACGTGCTTGTATTGCAGATAACGTTTTTTTTTGTGCACAATTAGCTTTACTTGGCTCAGTAATGTCTTTATTGTATAATACAGTACTCACTAAAGTTGTCCTGAGGGAAACAATGTAGCCTTGAAATATCCTCTGGTTCTTGAACTTCAAAGGCCATAAATCGAGTTGTTACACTGCCCATGTAAATTATCTCAGCTTTCTCCATATAAGAAGCTAGTTTATGGTTACATGTATGTGCCATATTTTCACTAGTCCATGGTAACATAGAAGACTACTCTTCTCTTTGACTCAAGGTTGTTGATGACAACTTTGTAACACTTACCTGGGCATACTTAGGAGTTTTTTTTTCTTCCAAACACACTCATTATCATTCACCATTTCAACATCTCTGACTGCAAACTCCTCTTCCATGACATTTTTATAAACAGATCCTGAATCTTTCAACAATCAATTATTTTCATTGTGCTTGTTAACTAGAATTTTGGTCAGAGATTTTCATTTGGTAAGCACATGAGTAGTCTAAATTGAGAGTTTAGAAGCATTTGCACAGATTCTGGAGTTGTTGCTTCTGACCATACATTTAAAGGTCTCAAATTGCTTGATTTAAAGGTCTCCTCCTCATATGATGTACTATTTTGAATATTCTATTCTTTGCATATCAAACATTATAAAGCCTCTTGCACACTGTTCTCATATCTTTTATTTGAACATAATTCCGATAATCATTGCATTCAAGAAGAAAGGATATATTCATGTGAAACCCTGTCCAGCTGCTTCTCTTGGCTAATGCCATCACCTACATCCCATAGAGAATCCGACAATTGAATGTTGACTTGACCAAAGCATTGCTTACTTCCTGCTGAGATTGAACAAGAGAATCAAGATCTCTCCTTCCAGGGGTCATTACTCTATGCTTTGAACTTGAAGTTTGCCTCTTCTCCCTTCTCTTCTATCCCAAGACTCCAAAAACTTGCTGCAACCCATCCTTTCTGTCTCCTTTGCCCACTGAAATTTCAAAAGCACTTCATCCTCGCCCTTATATGCTCCTTTAGTTTGAAATCCAAAATCATCATTTCCACTATTCTTGTTTTCCATATTTACTTCTGTTGAATCTATATTTTGTGCTAGGTTACGAGTATATTGTTTTAAATTATTCACTTCAGAACAGAGACCAATCATAAGAATATTCTTATTTTGTGCAGGCCTACAATCCATGACTGAGGAGGAATTGACAGCAAACAATAAACCACATTGCTCAGAGGCATTCAACAAAATTGGCGGATCTTTGGTGTTTTTCTCAAATTCAGTTTGCAAGGTGTGGAACGTTATTTCAGTTCCTTCTTACATATGTATTCCTTTGTCTCCCAAAATATACTGTCATGCCTCCAGAGAGTAATGACTCTTGAGGCCATGAAAATACACCACATAATAATCTCTGCCCAATTGTTTGAGCTGCTTATCAACTCACCAATGTCTGGTCCACACAAGTTTCCTTCAGGGATCAAATTAATTTCCTCTTTTCAAATAGAGTTTAGAAGCATTTGAACAGATTCTGGAGTTGTTGCTTCTGACCATACATTTAAAGGTCTCAAATTGCTTGATTTATATGTATTTGCATCCATTTAAAGGTCTCAAATTGCTTGATTTATATGTATTTGCACCCATTTAAAGGTCTCAAATTTCTTGATTTAAAGGTCTCCTCCTCATATGATGTACTATTTTGAATATTCTATTCTTTGCATATCAAACATTATAAAGCCTCTTGCACATTGTTCTCATCTCTTTTATTTGAACATAATTCCGATAATCATTGCATTCATGAAGAAAGGATATATTCATGTGAAACCCTGTCCAGCTGCTTCTCTTGGCTAATGTCATCACCTACATCCCATAGAGAATCCGACAATTGAATGTCGACTTGACCAATTGGTGGCGTTAAACCAATTTCCCATTAAACCACATTGCTCAGAGGCATTCAACAAAATTGGCAGATCTTTGGTGTTTTTTCTCAAATTCACCCGACTGTTCAGACGTTGGCTGATTCTTCTTACCTGTATTTTCAAACCCATATCCCAAAATATATAGCCATTTAGAAGGTAATGACTCTTTGAGCCCTTTGAAAATACACCACATAATAATCTCTGCCCAATTGTTTGAGCTGCTTATCAACTCACCAATGTCTGGTCCAAACAAGTGTCCTTCAAGGATCATACTAATTTCCTCTTTTCAAATAGAGTTTAGAAGCATTTGCACAGATTCTGGAGTTGTTGCTTCTGACCATACATTTAAAGGTCTCAAATTGCTTGATTTATATGTATTTGCACCCATTTGAACTGAAAGCTATATTGTGCAAAGTTGTTTCAAGCTCAAAAGTATTATCTTGCCTATAGAAGCCTGAACCCCAATAATCCTTGCAGTGGCCACTTTCACCAAGTAGAATATGTGCTTCATAAACATCATCAAACCTCAAACCTCAATTTCCCTTCCAAGTTTTTCTCTATAACAATTTTTGTGAGTCCTACTTGCCGGACACCATTTACAAACTTTCTTTCACTTGAAAATTCATGTTCTGACTTGTATTTCATTTTTAGTATATTTTGCTTGATTATTTCTTTATACAATCTCCCCACTTTTCTTATCCATGTTCTGACGTTCCTTTGCACCTCTTGGTGCAATTGCTAGTTATAAGAATATTTAAGATTCTGGATCTGTTGATCTGAGATGGATATTGCAATATAAATCTGAAAGATTCATGATATTACTTCATGTTTGATCATATTTTTTTAATGATAAATGTTATCTTGCATGAAAATTTCAAAATTTGAAGTCATATTAATTCAGTATATTGATGAAAATTCATACGTTGGTGCGATGTATATGATGGCAATTTCATTTTTTTACAGTTACTTTTAGTTTAATTATATCATTTAGCTCGATGCTTTCCATATATTTAACTAAACCTTTCTTGCTTAACAAGACTTTGTCATTTCCATGTTTTAGTGAAATTGTTTGTGGTTTGATACTCTCATACAACCTTTATCAAGTTACATGCACCCTCATTCGAAAAAACAAGAGAATTTTGCTTGCCATGACTAAGTTTCTTTGTCATTGTTAACTTAAGAAAGTCTTTTAGCTAAGAAACTAGTTTCAAGGTTATGGCATAACTTGTCATATAAATTGAACAGAATTTATATCCAAAATGCTAACTTGTAAACTACTTAGCTGGTTTTAGGCTTTCCATTTAAAATCTACTTCAGTTTGAACTTTGAACGAGTTGTTCCATAGACTTGAATATTAAGAGATTTTGGTGTAAGGATTAAAAATTAGCTCGTAAGGCCTCTCAGTTATTCATTTGTTTTATCTAAAATAACATTTACTATTAAATTAGAACCACTCGGCACAAATACGTCATAGATCAAGATCATACTTTGTAGAGTGTCGTAGAATAAAAATAGGAGCAAGGACACTGATTTCTTTCGGTTTTCTTGGTTCTTATTCCTTTGGTGTATCTTTGCAACTTTAGGGGCAATTGCTAGTTTAAAGTTCAATTCTTTAAAGGGTGCTAGCTCAATGGAAGAGCATCTGTTTTACAAGCAGGAGGTTGGTGGTTCGATTCCATCGTGCCCTGATATTCATATATAGGGAATGACAAAGATTAGTTTTTAGTGACGGATGCTCTTTTGACCATCACCAATGAGTTTATGGTGAGACTTTTCGACCCTCACCAAAATATGAAATGGTGACGGTCAACGAACGTCACCATATATATGCATCAATAGTGATGACCATTAAAGGTCCGTCACCATAAATCGTTGTTGTTTATATGAAATGGTGAGGGTCACTGTTTGTCATTATAGTCATTATTTGTGACGGACTTTGATGTCACCAATGTGTTTATGGTGACGGTCAATGAACGTCGCCATATATATGCACCAATAGTGACGGCCATGAAAGGTCCATCACAAAAAATCGTTGTTGTTCATATGAAATGGTGACGGTCACTATCCGTCATTGTAATTAATATTCATGACGGACCTTGAATGTCACCACAACACATACTTTCAGCGACGCCACCTTTGGTGACGTTCAGTTTTTTGGTGACGGAGGCTATTGTCCGTCACCATTGCTCATATGAAATGGTGACGGTCACTATCCGTCACTATAAGTCATTATTGGTGACGGACCTTGAATGTCACCACAACACCTATACTTTCGGCGACGCCACCTTTGGTGACGTTCAATTTTTTGGTGACGGAGGCTATTGTCCGTCACCATTGCTCATATGAAATGGTGATGGTCACTATCCGTCACTATAAATTATTATTGGTGACGGACCTTGAATGTCACCACAACACCTATACTTTCGGCGACGCCACCTTTGGTGACGTTCAGTTTTTGGTGACGAAGGCTCTTTTGACCCTCACCAATGAGCTTATGGTGACCATTTTCGCCCCTCACCAATGTACTTTTTTCTTGTAGTGATACTTCGGAAAGGAGGGGTGATGGACACAAATAATATTCTCATTTTGGTTCTGATAGGTATCATGGTCATCATCATTATCATCCTTACAAGAGGAGTGATAGGGGATATTTTTCGGATTTTTTCAAGAAAGAAAAACCACCCACATTCGATGGGGAAATGAAGAAAATAAAGGATGTATAAACATTTTTTATTGGAATGAATAAATTCTTTAGATTTCACGATTACTCAAAGAACATGAAGGCCAAGATATCTACATTCAGTCTTAGAGGTAAAGAAGATATTTAATGTGAAGATGTAAATAAAATTAGAGATATTTATGAGGAGGAGTTGACTTGGAGTGAGTTGGAGAGACTATTTAGGAAGAAGTATCTATCGAAGAGGTACTATGACGACAAGGAAAAATATTTTTATGAGCTAAATATGGACTCTATTATCGATGAGGAGTACACTAGGAGATTTATGGAGTTGTTGAGATATGTGCCTTACCTCAAGGAGGAGAAAGCCAATATTCAACGATTCATCAGTGGGTTGTCGATAACAGTCAAAGACAGGATTGAGTTTGATGAGTCTAGATCATTAGAGGAGGCCATCCGGAAGCTAAAGAGTTGTTATGAGTAATCAAAGTGTATATATGAGACTAAACTGGACTGGAAAGGTAATGCAAGGAATAAAGGGAAATGAGATAAGAAGCAAGCAAGGCCTCGGGATACGGGTAACAAAGAGAATGCAGCACTACAGAATAAGTTCAATGCATTTAACAAAGGGCATGGATTTTAGTTTTAGGAATATATTAAGGGTGTAGGTTGGAAGCTTGTACAGTGTTGTACTTGTGGAAAATATCATCATATGGGAGATTGTACACAACATCAAGGTGGTAGACCGCATATTTATAGTGCTCAGGAAGAACATAAAGTGGGGGATGTTGGACAAAGTGCTCCTCGGATCTATGCAGCATTGGATAACAGACATGAATATTAGCGTCTATTATCAAGATCGATGGAAATCTTTGTGATCAAGTTGTTTCTATTTTGACTGGACCTGGATCTAATTATAGTTATGTTAATCCTAACGTGGTGGATAAGTGTGGTTTGAATAAAGAAGCACATGCAAAGTCTTAGTTAGTGTTGTTGGATACAGGTACAAAGAAGTGAGTTCATAATTGGGTAAGAGCTTATGCATTTGAGTTGAATGGTATGTCTACATCAACACATTTGAATGTATTGTCATTAGGTTTGTATAACATGCTTTTGGGTATGGACTAGTTGTATCTCCATAGGACCAAAATGGATTGCTATGAAAAATTTATTGAGTGCTTGGATGACAATGGAGAGCAAAGAGTCTTGCAAGGTAAGAAGAAGGAAACATCAATTAGAATGGTGACAACTATGGAGACGAAGTCTAGTTGCAGGAAAAGGTGTGCATTATTTGCAATACATATTTCTAGTGACAAAGATAAGAAAGTTAAGGGTGCAGATGTCTTGAGACAGTACCTGGTTTTAAAACAGTTTCAAGATATATCTGCTGTAGATATTTCATAGTTTTCACCTCACAGGGAAGTGTATTTTTCTATCGAGTTGGTACCAGGGGCAACACCAACATCAAAAAAGCCATACAAGAGGAGCATTCCATAGTTGGTAGAGCTAAAGTTTCAATTGAAGGAAATGTTGAACAAGGGAAGCATTAGGCCAAGTGTATCACCATGGGGCACACCAGTATTTTTTGTGAAGAAGAATGATGGTACTCTCAGGTTGTGCATTATTTACATGCAATTGAACAAGGTGACCATTAATAATAAGTATACGTTGTCGAGGATTAATGGTTTGTTCGATCAATTGAAGGGAAAAACAAGGTTCTTGAAGATTGATATGAGATTAGGATATCATCTGAGATTAGACTATTGACTAGTAACATTTCTCCTAAGGGTTGCAGAACTAGGTTCACAGATCAACTTGTATTCTATGGTTTCAAACCCTTCTTGTCTCCTTCAATGGGGTTATTGAGGTCTTCAAAAGGACTTCCTTCTGCTAACCAAATTTATTGTTTCTTTCACACATGTATGGAAACATACTTTGCAAATCATATTGTAATAGATTCATAAGATGATATTATTGGTATTGACTACACCTTATTTGGAGACATCATTTTTATTGTAGGGGTTGGTACCTTTCTATTGGATGTGGTTGGTGATGTGAAGACTACTCACCTTCTAGTAAAGATTCATACTAACTCTAACAAGCCTATGGATTCTTGTTTACAAAGGGAGACCCCTCTTTGTTTGTTCATGGCAATTGTTTTTCTCAACTTTCCTTCTCCAAGGGGTTGAGACTATTTACTTCATTTATTTTGCATGGCCCAGTGAAAGAAGAAGAATGGAGATTGTCTCCACATATTTTTGATTTCACTAAGTTACAAATAAAAAGAGTCCAATTCTATAGACAATAGACTAATAGCCTATTGATACACTTTTAGTGAGTTATGCATAGCTCTCACCTATCATTGTAGCTAAATGAGATGACATGTAATAGCTCTAACATAAGAGAGTTTGATTTTATGCCCAAGACACCAATATAAATGGATTAGTTGTGAAGGCAATGGTCTCCATTGGGGATTTCCATTTTTGCTGCAACATACAAGAAGAATCTTGGTGTTGGAGGAAGAGATAAAATATATTTTCCAAAAACACAATATCATCACTCTCCTAGTGCCATTATTTTAAACTAATTAGAATGCAGGTAATGCATAACGATTCATGAGGATCTATAAAATTTTCTCTTTCCAATAAAAGAATAGGTTCATCCTAATATTAATATATAAAATAAGGTTAATTAATATGTATGATTCCTTTTTTTATTATTATTATCCTATTTCTCTAAAGGATATCTATTTTTTGAATTTTTTTTGGTATAAGATATGGTGATACCTTTAGATATGAGGTAATTTTGGGTAAAATTAGAAGTGGAATGACAAATTGTGTTTTGAATTTCGTTTGTAGTATTAGGCTACATGAAATTTCTATCAAAAGGTTTTGTTGTGGCACAACATGGAATAATCCGTGGATGAAAAGGTTCATTATGTGTGGTATGTCTTCTAGCCCTTCAACTCATTTGATTCTTTGTCTATTCATGGTATTTTTTGTTCTCAACTTATAATCCTCGAATCACCCTGAAAGGTCATGAGAATGTAAATTTTGGAGGCATTTTTGGACAGCCCCTGTCCCGCCCCATAAAAGGTCATTAGAATTAAACTTTCAGGATGTGTTGTTAAATGATCGCCTCAAAATGTTCAATTCTCATGAATTTTGGGGCAGGGGGATCTTTTTGTGTATTGAACAGGTCAAGGGGACTTAAGGGTAGTATGGATGGGTAGAAGTGAGAGGTACATGCATGGTTTACTGAGATCTATAATCCTAACAATAGAGAATGAGAAGGGGCTAGGGGACCTATAAGTAAGGCAATGAGAGAAATTGTTAGGGGAACCTCCAATAGTTGTGATAAGGGGATTAGGGGCCACATTATCACAATACATAAGCACTTAACCCGTAACCACTAAAGTCCCTATCCCTTTAACCCCAAAGCCACAATCCCTTAACCCTATACGTATAACTCATGACAAATTAACCCCTTGGATGGGCTCAAGTAGAAATAACGAATATCAACAACAATATATTGTGACAACACCTTAGCGATTGCACTATCCAAGATAGTGTGTTTCATCAAAAGAGAAACCATATTGATACTAGATATCATTTTATTAGAGAACATATGAGTAATGGAGAAGTTCACTTGAAGCCTTGTAAATCGAGTGATCAATTGGTTGATATATTTACAAAGCCATTAGTGAAAGATGTGTTTGAGTTTCACAAAAGAAACTTGTGTGTTGTAATCCTAGCTGAGACATAGACCAACATACATGTTTGAGTTGTCATGAGTCATGTTTTATTTTAGTGGTCGTAATTAAGGGGGAGTGTTAAAATAGCTAATTAACTCTCGCATGAAGAGTTTGCTATATTTAGAAAGTTAGTTAAGTGAACGTTGAGTCAAGTGAAGTTAAGTGATAGATGAAATTAGTAAGTGTGTGCATGTCAAGTTATATTAGATTAGTCACTTGTCGAAAAGGTTTAAATATCCTTCACCAAGTTCATTTTAATCAATCAAGTTTGTGTGATCAATAGAAGAGCCACAACTCATGTGTTATTTTGTGTGAATAATTTGTGTTATTTTGTGCCTTTACTATTCTTCCTTACCAATATACCCAACATTTAATAGTGTTTTCTGAGCTTTAACGGTGTTTCCCGAGTGATACTAGTGCATGCACAACATCTAGGCCTTTGTTTTTCTTGTGGCTCCCATTCTAGCGATTTGTGTAAATTGTTTCATTTCAATTAATAATTTTCATTTGAAGTATCAATCATGGATTTATAAATTATTACTCCTTTTTTAAGCAAGCACATGTTTCACTGGAATTGGTGTAGTTATCATGAAGTGAAGATTGTGCTCACTTATGTTGGATCCTAATATGAAAGTTCAATGTTTACGACCCTAATTCTGCTAGGGATTTTTTTTTCATGAGAATGGGTGAATGCGACCACTACTTGAAGAGGGAATGGGATTTCTATGCTTGGGTCCCATCTAGTTTACTTGCTATTTTTTTCATTGATGCCTTGGATGTGTAACTTCTTCTTTTTTACCAATAAGCGAATTTTATTTCCATGCCCACCCACGATTCTTTCGTGAGTCTTTTCCCTTCATATTGAACCAAAATTAGTTTATCCACTAGCATAAGATGTGGGTTGTTATACCCACTGATTTTCAGAGCCCAAACTCCATTCGTTCAATATTATATATGCTCGAGTCATTCGATCAAATTCTTTTAGTCATTTTGTATTATATATAAAAGAGCTTTGATTAATCAAAATTGGTATGTATATATGGAAGCAAAAAACACCTAGTTATGTAAGGTTTTCTGAAATGAGACAAGCATCCCTATGAGTAACAATCACCCACGATGTTTACAATGTGTTTCGATCCATCAAGCCACGCGATTAGCAATTCCATCATTCCAACACCGGATCAGACACCAAGCATAAACACAGTTCCATCATTCCAACACCGGATCAGACACCAAGCATTAACACTTTCTGAAAAGAGGGTGAATTCAATAGTTCGGTAATTTTATTATCAATTGAGTAGAGTTTCGTTGTGCGTAGAGTTTGACCCTAATTTTATGTATTACAATATTAATTATTAACTCTTTCATTTCACGAGTATGGCCCTCTGTACAGTTTGGCTAGGATTGCACTTGTATTAAATTATTGTTAATCATGTAAAAGATTACATGATTTTTTATCTCTAACCAAATATGAAGATAATTCAGCACAAATCTTAGAGTGGATCTATAGTGCACTTTCGGATGGAATGGTGGAGTATTTTACCTAATTTTTTGAGTTTGTTTGCAAAGAATTGGATCTTGAATTCGATGGGTAGTTTGGAACAATTTACAACAGATAAAACAATAATGAATTATGACTTAAGATGAATAGACATATTTAGTGAACAACTTCGAAAATATCAACAAATTGTGTTGTATGATGATCCCTTGAATTAGAGCTAGTTGTATATTTATATGAATACAGATTTTGTCAGTCAAAACATGTTATTTGATGGGTATTTTTCTACTGAAAGGAGAATGAAAACCACTAATGGTATATAATAAATGTAACCTTTATTTATTTCTTCATAGCTTTTGCCTCAATGTCGTGGAGAGAAGATATGGTGACACATTCATAAAACTTGTTCAAAATTGGATATTTTGCTTATTGGTAAATTATGAAACGTAATTTTGCCCATTGTTCAAGTTTGGCAACTAGCAAGACATTATAGCACGTTTCAGATTATTTAACGGGTTAATTCATTGAACAATAGAAATGTTATTCTCTTGATCCACGCAATTGAAAATTAACTTTATTAAAATTTTGGTATGTGAATATTATAATGAGCGATATCCCTTAAATATAGAGTTCAAAATCAAATATTTTACGCTTGCTATAATAATGTTATTTTAGCTTCAAAACTTTACACTGCAACTAAGAGACCAACACTTACCGTACTTTTGAAATTATACGTAATTTCTTTTGGATGTCAATGTGATCGTCATAAGCCAACTGTATGAACTTTTTTTAAGAAAAAAATTGTTACTCATATATTAATATGATAGTACAATTGTTATAGCATCATTTATCACTAGCATATACTTTATGATTTATACATTGGCCTTGGGCAACTGCTCCCTTGAGACTTGGACATATTTCTCAAAAATATTTTCTTAAAACCCATACGCGACTCTGCCCAGACTTTTCCGCATATACACGTAGGTCCATACATAGAGAACCACATATGCCTTTTTAAACATTAAAAACATATATAAATTCCCTATTTTAAAGGCAAGGTTTATAGTTGTTCCTATAACTTAACTACGACAGCCCGTGGCCTAACTGTTCCCAACTGCAAAAACTAATTTGAGGGAGTATAAAATCCCCTCAAGGGAATGGCCTAAGGGAGGAAGAGAGAGAGAAATATAGATACTATACGATGTTGGAGCCCTATCCAAGTCTAATATATTCCCTATGCCTCCTGCAGTTCCCAGATATTTTCAGGAAACCCTTCTTTCCTTGAGATGTTCATTCACCCTATGTGACATCCATGGTGCACTATTCTTGGAAGAAATCTTGAGAGGCTAGGGTTGGACGGATCCAGAGGAAGGTATGCTCGAAGGCTGTGGCAGATTTCAGGTGATTTATCCACGTTTTTTTAATGTACATGTCGTTAATAACAGAAGTGCCATATCATTCCTGATGTTTACATGTTAATAATATTTTATACATGTGTAATGATCATAAATTGTTCATTTAATATTGTTTTTATAATATTATGCATGCTTTTCACTAACATATAAAACATATATATGCTGTACAACTACGATTTTCTGTTCATTATTTCTTGATTTACAAATTACGGAGCACAAAGAGTTTCAGGGGGTTTTCACCCCGCTGGATATATTACAACCGAAGGATATCCGGGCAAGGTCTGCAACCTGTAGATTCTAGTTTAAAGCATAGAACTTGGTTAAGTGAGTCCTTCTTGTAATGACATGCCCTTGATCTGTGAGGGTTTATCAACCCAAGACCTTTAGGGTAATATTTCCCGAAACAGAAATGACGACTCCACTCAGGATCACATTCTTATGATTCCCGTTTGGGTTGTTTTATCTGTCTTATAGGTTCCTGACAGGTTTTATCACTTTTTACAATCTAGTAAGTCTTTATTCAATCAGACAACAAACCTAATCCCTTGATCAAGCTTGAATTTTTTTCTTTTTCCTTATCTTTATTTCCATACGCAACTTAGTCTTTGCACAGTTGCGTATACCTCCTGTATTTTCCAAAGGGACCCGCATATATGCGATTTTCCTTGGTTATAGTCACACATACACGTTAGTTGCACACTACAAAAATGCGTATGTCTGGAAAAATTTGAAAATTTGGGTTTTCAGCCTCTGTAGTCTTTTCTATCTATGGTAAACCATTCTTGTGGTGTCTTTAAGGTGTCTGGACTATGTTTATGGTGATTTCATATCTTTTTCTCTCTTGTTTTTGTGAAAACCTAGCCATTTGGTGAATTTCCTATTTTGTGTGTTTGCAATTGTGGCTGAAGCACCAAGATATTTTCCTGAAGTTCTTGGTTGTTCTGACCATTTAGGGCAATGAGCCTCTACTTGTTTTCTCTTCTTCACCCTATGCATTGCTCCACCAGTGTGGGTTTTTCCGGCTTGGCCTATCTTGGTTGCCTTGACTTCTTGGACTAGCCTTTTTGCGAATCTTGAAGAATCTCTTTTTGGTTTTTTGAATTGTTGTTCGCTGAAATATTCTGCTACTGTAATGAATTAATTACTTGGGTCTTGTGTTTCTTTTTGCTCATTTAAGTCCCACTACGAAGGTAGCATAGTTGGATTGAGCACTTTGAAGCCTTTTTGAAACTCATTTTGTTTGATTCTAGTTCTTGGGTAGTTTATGCTTGTCTTCTTGAAATCTTTTTTCTTCCATTATAAGTAAAAGTCCCAAAATACATATGTGTTTTCCATAGCTTTTTCTTTGAATTAATTTTACGGTTTCATCATATCTTTTGAAGCTTTTTCATTTGTTTCTAGTCTTTGGTTCTTGGCTTGATTTTGAAGGAAGTATTTTCTTGATTTCTCTCTTTTATATCAAGTGCATTTTGGCACTCTTATGCATAGGAGTTATGTTTGGAACTAGCCTTGTTTTTCTGTCAAAAAGTGATTGAACCATTTAGTTTCTAGAGAATTTTTTTCGCTTCTTTAGAGTTAGCATCTTAGAATTTGCATATAATTGGTAGTTGCATTGAGTGAATTTGAGAATTTTTAGTTTTTTCATAGATTTTTGGATCATGTGAACTGTGAGTGTCTGAAAAGAAAAAAATAAAAGTTTTTTCTTAATTAGTTTTTTAGAACACATGTAGAAATAAATTTTCATCGAAAGGAAATTGTTGCATTTGCATGTAACAAGGTTTTGATTGATTTCTTCTGCATCATTAAACACCATCAGTTTCACTTCCGTGTACCCTTGACTTACGTAACAACGAATTTAAAACAAGTGGTATAATTAAAAACAATTAGAAATTTTTTTATTATTGTCATTAACCATACACCAACTAGCTAGGTTGTAGGACCTTGGATTAGAAGAGTGGAGAGTTAACTCTCCAAGGCTACTCAAATTTTTAAACATAGAAATTTTATTAAAAAGCGAAATAAAACACCATTAAGTGCACTGGGAAAGCTCTCCTCTAGAGAGTCAAGCACGAGGGATAGTGTAGGCAAAGAAGAGAGATACCCCCTCTCCTATTTGCTGAATCTTGACCTAAGACCATTCCGCCCAGCTGCCAATACGGATTGGTGCCCTTAGTTTCCATTCTTAGGGACCACACAGGTGACTGCAGGGGGCAATACCCATGGTACCTGAGACAAACGTTTTATCACTTCCATCAGTACTTCTGGAGGGTTCCCTTGCAAAGCTTGGGGACTTGCACCGGCAAAGGCTGTTGTTAGGAGGTCAGCGTAATTTTTTCTGTTACCTTCGCTAGTAGGTCTGGGGCATAATTACCCTAGACTATTTTTGGAAGGTCATATTATTTCTCTTTCTGTATTTTGGTATCTGGTCCTCATCACCCAGAGTAGAAATACCTGAGAGCTGCTTGTCTGGCTGTATCTTAGGAAATTTTAGAGTGTTCTCTTTGCTCCTAGATTTCTTAGCTTCTTATATTTTTTGAGTGTAAAATTAATCTCTTAAAGTGGACTACTGATCACCTCGTCGATCGAGGAGGCTTTGTGGATTATCTCGCATGAGTGTCAAGCCTTCTTCAAGCAGGTATAGGAGTAATTATATGGGTGATTTTCACCTGGTGGTTTCGAACGCAGCAGAGAGTGATCCTCTGTTGGAGATTGTTGTTTTCGTGGGCAGTTCTTGCGCCGGTGTCAGTGTAGAGAGGAGTGCTCCACTCATCTCTAGAGTTTTATTTCCAATAGAAAAAGTTGAAGTAGAGGAAGTCCCTTAGCCTACTGAGTCTCTTCCATATCCTCTTCCTGCTAGTTATCCTGATATTCTTCGATACATCGGGCCCGAGTCTCAGAGACTGGTCAGTCCTTTTTTGTCATATCCCTTTCTTTCGATGGCCAAGATTGGGAACACAACTTCATCTGTGAACACTACAAGTGTTCAGACTCCTCTTTCAGTTGAATTAGGAGGAACTATTTCCATATCAACAATCACTTCTAGCGTTGTTGTGCTTTGCTATGGAAACACCCAGGCACATGCTTCTCAATCTGGTCCCTTTTCTTATGGAATTCCCACTAGTGGAATTCCTTCTTTCTCCTTTTCTGTTGCTTTAGCTATTTACACACCCATACCTTCTATGGCTAGTGGATCAGCTTTGTTTCAAGGGTTCCTCTTTGGAATTGGGCATATCCATCATTCAACCCCTTCCTTAGGATCTTTACCTTTTACCTCTCAGAATCAAGGTTTCAATCCTTTTTCTAGAGGTCAAAGTTCTAATGTCTTTTCGGGATGGAACCCTATTTTTACAGCTATAGGAGCTAAGAGCCAGTTCTTTGTTGGTCAGCAAGGGAATGTTCCTTTCCCTTCATTGAGTACTTCTTAGGATTTTTCTCCATTTGCAAATTCTTGGAACCCTTACCAAGGGGTTATTCTCCCTTCAATACCTTGGTTGGAGGAAATGTTCCTGCGTATAGTAACTCTATGTTGGGAGGGGGTCCTTCTCTAAATGTTGGGTCACAAGGATTTTATTATGGCCTAGAATTTTCTATGAATAACATCTGACAACTTGGTGCCTCAACAAATCCAGGTTATTCTTTTCAGAATGTGGGGAATCCTTCCTATGGGGAATGGAATTCCCAGGCTCCTCCACACTTACCATTTCTGGCAACGTTAAACTTTCCATAACTATCTAAATTGACTAACAATCCTATTCGGTATAGTCTGGGTTGGCCACCGGTCCCCACCAAGCTCCCCTCAAACATTCCAAAGTTTGAAGGGAAGACTAGCGGGGATTCGGCAGATCATATCACCAATTTCCTTTTATGGTGTTCATCGAACTCCCTGATTGATGACTCGATTAGGTTGAGATTATTTCAATGAAAATTAACTAGAAATGCCATCAAATGGTACATAGAGTTAACTGGGGGCAGTTTTTCTACTTTTGGAGAGTTGGCTACCATGTTCTTAAATCATTTTCAGTTACCTGTCTGTATGATGTTGGGACTTATCTCCTAGATAATTTTTAGTAGGACAAGGCAAGTCACATTTTTTACCATATTCAGGAATGGTGAAGAAGGAAGAGGCTCATTAAAGCCCAAATCCTGAATTAATTCCTTCTTGAATAGTTTTTGAAATCCTTACAGCCAAAAATTTCTAAGGATGTATCCATTTCAATGGTATTCTTTGAAAAGCAGGCTATTTTTATGGCTCAGCAGCTAGAACTGATTTATTCTCAGTCTGGAGTCCTTAATAAAGAATTTCTGGATGCTCCTCACTCCAAATTGGACTTAGCCAAAACTAAACCTAGTCCTCATGGTGACGGGATTATCGGTTCGATTGATAACGGCGTGTCTAACCTGCTAAGTTAATTGCAACAATTGTCTATACAATCTATTTCTTCTGGCCAGGCTATGCCTTCAGTGTCAACTCCTTCCCAGTCCCTAGCAATTAATTTTGTTCAAACTTCTAACCCCAAAGGAAATCATAAATCTGATGGGAAGAAGAAAGGATAGAATAACAAGAAAAAGGATGAGGATGGAAAGGGGAATGCGAACAAATCCAAAGATCATGTTGGAGAGGGTAGAAAGGATAATAAAAATAAAATGAAGTTTCAATGCAAATTATGCACTGGAGACCATCTTACACACCTTTTCCCTAAAATTCAATATGTGCTACGCTTGTTAGCCCAACAGGGTTATTCTAGTTCCTAGGCTCTGTTGACAAACCCTTTTCCCCAATGGCAACAATTACTTACTGGCGCGAATCCAAATACTAGGGCTCCCTCTGGAGGTAGCCAGGAAGGGGAAAATACATCAAAAATATACATGATGAGTGCTCACGTAGATATCGCTACGAGATCTTGTGACTATGGAGAAGATGAGTCTTTGAAAGCTAAGGGTGCTCCTGATAGTACTGTGCCACTTCATATTATGAGGCTGATTGTTGAGCCTATACCTCGGATGTCGAAAGGGCCTTCAAAGCATACGACGATTAATCCTAATGCAAAGGCTACCCATAACTACTTGATTGTAGAAGATCTGGCTCAAAGTCCTTGTGCCATGTCTGCGTTAGAGGTCCTCCAGTCTTATCCTGCTTAGTGGAGTGCTTTTCTCACTACTATTGGGGCTGTCAATCCAAAGAATTCTCTGATGATTACATTGAACATGTCAAATTTTAAAAAGAGACTTCCTCATCATATGGATTCCCATATTAGGTCGAATTATCAAAAATTCAATATGTTTCAAACGATTTCTAATGAAGGCGCTTCCACATGTGTAATGTATCTTGCATGCTGGAAGGGTATTGGATCTCCTGCATATGTTCCTTCAACCACTCTTCTGACTACGTTTGATGGTCATTCTCACAGGCTGCATGGTATTTTTCTAGCTTTTCCCATCTGTGTTGGGGGCAATATTGTTAATATCAAAGTTGAGATACTCGATGCAAGCTTAGACTATAACCTTCTGTTGGGGCGAAACTAGATCTATGCGATGGATACCATAACATCCTCATTATTTCATATTGTTTGTTTCCCTCATGAAGAGAGAATTGTCATAGTTGACCAATTGGATTGTTCTCCTGTAGATCCGAATGCATCTTCTGACTCAACCATTCCTTTGGTGAAGGATACCAAGCCACTTGTTGAGAATCTTGGAGTTGGAATGTACACTTTCTTGATGGGAAATTTTTATCTTCCGCCTCCTTCAGTTCATATCAATACTATTTAATCCTCCAAGGTTCCTATTCAGAGAGAGTTCTTCAAAACTCATTATGTTTTGGACCCTTGGACCTTACCTTCTCCTACCTCCACATTAGAAGAAGGTCAAGTTGGTGGAATGGCATTTCCTATGTCTACAGCTGAGATTTCTTATAGCTCTATTGTTGACTCTATAGATTCCATTCCGTTTTCTCTTTCACCGGAGGAATTGAATGGAGATGTGGCTTCGGCTTGGACTCTCAGTTCATCTTCAGCTCAAGATTTCCTTGATACCACTCTTCTATCTAAAGAGGCCATCCTTGAAGCAATGACTGGTGTGGAGAGACCATGAGATGATTTGCATCATCGTTTTTACTTTATACCAGACTTGTGTGAAGTTGAATCAAGTTTTCCTAGCCCTTAGCCTTCTGGTCCTATTCACCCAGTCTTGAACCCTTTAGCACCAACACAGGTTTTTGCTGAAGGGAACATGGATTTTATTTCTCCTACTATCCCGGTGAACATCTCCGGAGATCTCAACATCATAAAGAATGTCTTCATAGGAGCCAATTATTCCCCTGAAGAGATTCAAACTTACATCGATCTCTTTCGAGGGTTTAAGGACGTGTTCGCTTGATATTATGAGTAAATGTTGGGTATAGATCCATATATCTTCCAGCATGAGATAAAGCTATATGAAAATGCTAAGCCTATCAGGTAAAAGTTTCATTTGGTCAACCCTAGGAAGGCAGCAACTATCAAATTTGAGGTAGAGAAGCTGCTTAAGGCAGGGTTCATTTACCTCATTCCTTTAACTGTGTGGGTTTCAAATCCAGTTCCTGTGGACAAGAAACAAGGAAAAATTCGAGTTTGCATCGATTTCTAGAACCTAAATAAAGAATATCCTAAAGACAACTTCCCCACACCGTTTATAGATCAGATCATCGATGAGTGTGTAGGGAATGAGATTTTCTCCTTCATGCACAGTTTCTATGGATATAACCAAACTAATATTCGTCTTGAATATCAGCATAAGACTGCATTTATTTTTCCCTGGGGTACCTTTGCTTACAAGAAAATGCCTTTTGGCCTAAAAAATGCTGTAGCTACTTTTCTGCTGGCCATGTCTTATGCCTTCCATGACATCAAACATATTATCGAGGAATATTTGGATGATCTGGTTGCTCTTTCTCACAAGAGAATTAATCATCCTTCTCACCTCCGTCAATTTTTTGAACGATGTTAGTATTACAAAATCTAGTTGAACCTGAACAAGTGTGTTTTCACTGTCATACCTGGTCGATTGTTGGGATTCATCGTATCTACAAAAGGGATTCTGGTAGATCCCTTCAAGGTTGAGGCAATACTTCAATTGCCTCCCCCATCTTCTATTCTTCAACTTCAAAGTCTGCAAGGAAAAGCTAATTTCCTATGGAGATTCATTGTAAATTATGCCGAGATTACAAAAGGATTTATGAGAGTATTAAAGAAAAGAGTTCCATTCTTTTGGGATGACTTTGCTCAATTCTCATTCAATGCTTTGAAAAAATCATTTACTTCTGCTCCTTTACTGATTCCACATGATTATAGCAGGGATTTCCTCTTGTATCTCGCAGCAATAAAATCTACCATTGGTATGGTTCTGGTTCAGGAAGACAATGCTCTTTCCGAGCATGTTATATACTACCTTAGTCGAGGCTTGGTAGGTCCTGAACTCTAGCATTATTCGATAGAGAAACTTGTTTTAGAAGCTATCCATGTTGTGCAACAGATCAGACATTATATTCTCCTTCACAAAACATATGTTTTGGCAGTGGTCAATCCATTTTAGTTTGTTCTCAGTAGGCGAGTGATTGGGTGAAAATACAATAGATGGATTGTGATTTTGCAAGAATTTGATCTTCAGTTTATGTCTGCCAAGTCCAAGAAATCATTAGTTTTTGCGGAATTGATTTTTGAGTTGCCTTGTGGAGAAGAGACTGTTTATGAAGAATCATTTCCTGATGAACATATTTTTCTCATTTCTTCACAGGATCCTTGGTATGGAGATCTCATAGTTTATCTCCACACTACAAAGTTTCCCTCAGCATTTTCGAAAGATGAGTGCTGGAAGTTATGTCACTTAGCCAAAAGTTATTTGATTATTGGTGACATTTTATATCGTCGCGGGGTCGATTCGATCCTTGGATGTTGCTTAACTCTCGAGGAATCTGAGGTTGTGCTAAATGATTTCCATAGTGGAGCTTGTGGTGGCCACTTATCTGGGCTTGCTACAACCATAAAAACTTGCGTGCAAGATACTTTTGGCCTTCAATTTTCAAATATTGTATCGAATCGGTCAAAAAGTGTCATCCATGTCAAGTTTATACTTGAAATATGCATGCTCATCCAGCTCCGCTCTTTCCTGTCATTACCTTCGGACCCTCTACAAATTGGGGTATTGATTATACTACTTGTAACCCGCCTTCGACTAAAGGTCACAAGTACATTATCATAGTTGTAGGCTACTTCACCAAGTGGGTTGAGGCTATGCCTAATTTTGGGAATGACAGTGAGACAATAGCTCTATTCCTCTTCAATCAAGTCATTTCTCGCTTTGGTATCCCCAAATAGATTGTCACTAACCATGGCAGTCACTTGCAAAACAACATGATGGATGAATTGGCTCTGAAATTAGGTTTCTGGCAGGAGCATTCGTCTCCTTATTATCCTTAAGCCAATGGGAAATTTAATGCCGTGAAAAAATCCTTGAAGACAATTCTTCAACGCACGATTGATAAAGCCAAATCCAATTGGAATATTATGTTGTATCCTGTAGTTTGGGCATACCGAATGTCAGTCAAAACTAATCGGTTTTACTCTGTTTCAACTAGCTTTTGGGTTGGAATCTATATTTCCTATTGAATGTGAAATTCCCTCTCTTAAGTTAGTTGTTGAGCTTCTTCCTGACACTTCTAGTCTCGAAGAGCTCCTTCTTCATTTGGAACATCTCGATGAGCAGCATCGAGATACAACTACAGTGAATGAGGCACATAAGAAACGGGTAAAGGTTCAGTATGATAAGGTAGTCAAACCTAGAGTTTTCTCTGAAGGTGACCTTGTATTGGTTTATGCCCAGGATAAGGATGCCTTGGGGGCAGGCAAGTTCAAATCTATGTGGTATGGCCCCTTTATCGTTAAAAAGGTCCTGAAGAAAGGAGCCTATGCCTTGATTTATTTTGCTGGAAATGAGTTGGCAGAGCCCAGAAATGGGCTCTATTTGAAAAATTATTATGCCTAGGCTTAGGCCTAGCATCTTGCATTGTTGTACATATTTTTTTTTTTTGTACATATCTGGGTTTTGACTTTTGGTGTGATTTTTATGAATTTGATCTACTTTGGCAGGTAATATTGGATGACATGAGTCACTTTAGTTTTGTCAATGGTGCTAGTAGACATACCCGGAACTTAGCTTCCGCAACTTGGGTACTCCATTATCCATCGGGTCAGTTGCTAGTTTCAAGAGGTGTCTGCATTGGTCCTGCTTCAAACAACGTAGCAGAATACACTACAGTGATCAATCTACTCTCGGAGCCAATATCTTTGGGTGTTGATTCGTTAGTAGTTTTCTTAGATTCACAGCTGGTGGTTTCCCATTTGAACAACACATATCGTGTCTGAGACCCATTTTTACATCGATTGTTTTTTAGGGTGTGTTTGTTACAACGATCTTTTCAATTTATAACATTCATTCATACCAGGGAAAATTTTAGGGGCGAATTTTAGCCCAAGGGAGAATTTTAAAGGATTTTAACTTTTAGTAGGGCGAATTTTTTATATAAAACCCATTTTCTATAGTTTTCTAAATTTATCCCTATAATTATTTTAAAAATAATTAATTATTAAGTGTTATCCCAACAAAATAAATGTGCATAAAACTAAAACCATGGAATTCGCCTCCCTATTTTCTAGTTTGGAGCAGATTTCAATGGCATTCACCAGGATTTAATAGGTCGGGGGGAGGGATTGGAGTGATTCACCCCCATTTTTACTGGTTGGGACTTGGAAGTTGGAGGTGCAATAAAGATTTCACTGGAATTTACTAGGTCGGGGGAGGGATTGGAGCTATTCGCCCCCATTTCAATAGGTTGGGGCTTGGAAGGGGCTTGGAAGTTGACTGTTGGAGGTGAAAACTTACAAGATCTGGTTCTTCTGACTCTGCACACATTGAACGATGATGCTGCATGCATTGACGAGGGAAACAAGAATCAAGATCTGGCTCCAGGAGGTGGTAGTTACCCGGAAAGGGATTTAGAGTACCAAGATGGTCCATTTCCCCGGTGTCATAGAGCTAAACCCGCAAGGAGGAGTTTGGATAGTGGTGTTGGGTTGCAACTGTAATTATATATATATATTTTTATATAAATTTACTGAGTCTGAATGCTTCAAGTGTGCTTTGATTGCTTCAACGAGTCTAACAATGCTCTGTAATTATTAGTTTTTAATAAATTTTCTGGTCTGAATGCTTCAAAGTGTTCTGGACAGTTGGTGAATGCTGGTGATTGCTTCAAATTTCAGTGAGTCTAATAGTGTTGGTCAGTGGTGAATGTGGGTGCTCTGTGGGTGATTTCCAAGAGGTAAGCCAAAACACAGAAGTCTACACTTGTTCCAGCCTTCTTTTAAGCTCACAATAGCTATAAATCCAAACTGTTGACACTTTCCATCAAAGGTCTCCCGTAGGCTTTGGCTGCACCTCTCAATTACATTAGTTTCATACTAGTTTGATTGAATACAAAAACATATATCAGAGTTGTTACATGAAATTCTGGTTAAAATAAATTTCTCCCTCAACTGGTTGTTTTCCAAATGAAATTCAATGGTATAGCTCATTTAGATAAACTCACTCTCGACAACCATGGATGGGGTAAATTATATTGAATAGACAGTAAAATTGGGTTACATTTCTCTAATTTGAGACTTGTTGCCTCCCTATACCAGGATTCAAAATTACATTTAGAAAAATGATGGTTTTCCAAAGGTTAATATTTTAAACTAGACCATAGTTCGTAATCGTCTATTAACAACAAAGAATTTACAGAAAAATTGATATCCAAGACCCTTCGAGATGTGTCTTGCGTAAAAAAATGGAAGAGAATCAAATATGAATATTCAATTGTGACTTCACTATTCAAATTTTGTGTTATTCTTTTGAAGAAATTGATAATATAAAGGAAATGTCTTCAACATGGGCAAATATGTTCACTTCATGGCACAAAAAATACAAGCAAAATTTTATTAACAAACCAAATTCTAAAACACGCCTCAAAGGGCATGCCTAAATTCATATGTCTACAAATGTGGTTGGATAGAAATAGAATTATAATCCATCAAGAAAACAATATGTCAAAATAGTAGCAGCAAAAGTTCATGGATGTTGATGGAAACAATACAAGCTAATGGAATGAAGAGGCATAATATCCATATGTTAGAGCAGAATGAAAAGGTTTGGATCAAAGATCTATTGCTAGGATGGATGGCAGATCCAAAACATATTCTCGAGAAAACCAAAATAGTGGAGGTGGAAAATTTGAATGGACGAGGATGAATCCCTAAGATGAGCTATCTCAAAAAAAATACTCTTTCTAAATAAGGCCTCAAAGAGAAATCCAAAACTACCCAGTGTGTGGAGGGGGGGGGGGGGGGGGTGTGCTTGATCCTGGGGAGGAATAGAAGAAATTTTGGGTGGGTGGGCTCTAGGGAGGCATCAAATATTTGATTAAATAATCATAATCATATAATCTTCTCTTAGTATGAGATACATGCCAAATTTATCTAGTCAACTGGTTCTTAATCTTGTAAGAATAATCTCAAGAATCAAACGAGAGAAAAAAAAATTGATTTTGTTGATTTCTACCATGTGTTAACAAGACTAAACTATAAGGTAGATCACTCAGAAAATATGGCATCTTTCCTGGAAGCATAAAACTAGTTTCAAATGGAAGGAAAATCACTCGTCATTGTCCCTATCCCATGATCTCTTAATTATTATTTATTCAAATTTTAATGTGAAATAAAGAAAGCTGAGATCACAGTTGATATGTCAATACAAGAAGACAAATGTAATCTTGTGGCAAGGATGAGCATCAATATTCTTGTATACAAAAGGGTTTGACCATCGAATACTGAAGAAGATTGATGTTAACATTCCAGTTAGCATCATAACGGAAAATGTAGATGTAATTGAGCTATTTCTAAATATTATTCAACTCTACCTAATAAATAGTGTATGTAAGGAAGTATGTCAAATCCTTGACCTTCCTTCTCTAAGGATTGGTGTCGTACCTCAAGCAATTATATTCACAGGGAAATGGTCACTCTATATTTTAATGGATGGAAGATAAATCATAAGTCGACGTAAGGAAAATCATCAAGATCCATTCCTTCAGCTTCAGAATGACAAGCCAATTGATCTTACAAGAGGGGACTCACTGCTTGGTACACATAGAGATGTTAGAAATAGTAAGATTACAAAATCATCAAATTTCTCAGCTACAAACAAATTGTGTAAGGACTCAATGTTTCGTTCAACCATTAAAATATATATACTATGGGATTTTTATGACAAAATCTTGTGCCTTAGTGCAAAGTGTTTCACAAGTGCCTACAAAAATGTAACATGGGAATATTACCACTGTCACATAATTAATCACTTCCTCTTTTTAGTGAAATATAAATCCAACACAAGGGAGGTTTCCCTAGTAGCCTCAAGGAATCCTTAGGCGAGACAAAATCAAGTCTAGGGCCTTCTATACTAACTACTTATTACTACCACCTAAACATAAAATTCAAGGTAAGGAATAAAATAGTTTGTGAGGGGATTTTGTATATTTTAGCATATGAACCTTCTAAGACAATTGTGGGGTGTTTACCAAGTTAGCATAAGTCAAAGGGTAAACCACAAACATTAAAAATGGAGAAAAAAATATGCTTGTTGCAAAAATTGCAATTAATATAATATATTTTAGAATAGAAGTTATTATAGCAGCAAATAAACTGGCCCTTGAACTTGAATTCCAATGAAAGCTAGGGCTGAAAAGAAAAATTAGACTCCAAAGGTGAATCATGAGAAGTCTATTTAAACCTTAAATAAATAAATTACAAAATGTCTTCAACATTGTAACTGAGTAACATAGTAACTAAAGTATATGTATTTTGAAATTTTCCCAAGTGAAGTGTTCAATGAAAGCCATGTCCCAATAACTTGATCTATGTGATATGAAATATAAATGAGATCTCAAGTGTAATTAATTGAATAAAATCCTTATTTACTTATAATAATAAGGATACAAAGTTTATAACTATCTAAATCCATTACCTTTTTTACTATAATCCAAATTGATTAGAAATGTGTCTATGTGAGTAGATATGGAGACAAATAGGATGTAGAAGCAACAATATTTATATTTCACGAATCAAGGAACATTAAAATTAGGGTTTTTATAATATATATAATTTTAATGTGTTCTTGTGAGTTGATGATGAACACATAAAGGTGTTTGAAAATCATGTTAGGCAGATATTCATGTCATAAGGGTCCCCAAGCTTCACCAAAATCGTAAATGATGAGCTTCTCACAGACTTTCGATGAGATTTACGGTTGAAAACTTGTTGCTTGCATAATATGAAAGCTACATGAATCATGAGGGTTAGCTACATTTCATTGGAGTAGTAAAATGAAAAATTCAGAATGGGGTAGAGAAGAGGATTTAGTGACTGAATATGCATAATTCATGGTGGGGCAGGGAAGAGGATGGGTAATTTAATATGCAAAATTCAGAATAGTGGAAAGAAAACGGTGGGAGATTTTCATGGCAATGTTAATATGGAATTGGATACGTCATCATGAACAGAACCCAACTTCTATCATCGTTTTTACTTTGTTGTTTTGTTAATTACTCTATCGCATTTATAGATTGTGCATATGGGCCCTTCATTTTGCCCCAGGAATGACAGATCAATGACCTTTAAAAGCATTTTGCAAACTTTTTCATGCAGTGAATTCCATGACATTCCATACTGGGATGTTTCATGTGTGTCCAAACTCTAGAGCATAGATACTGTGTTTATTACAAGCACAACACTCTTGATGATTTGTATCATAACCTATACAATGCATCAGGGATATAATAATGGATCCATCTTTGGATCTTTCAAAATTTAATTCAAATTTCAAAGTATCTTCTCATAGTGAGACAGGGTATGCATTACTTGTATAGGCCTACAAAACCCCTTAATCCTCATAACATTTTCATGATCTACCTCGATTGCTTGTAAACTTTTATCCTTCTAATTGTTTGTTCCATGGTGATTTATACTTATTTATATAAATTTGCATTTATTATTCACTAATAATTAGAATTATACTTCAGTGACTGTAAGAGGTATTCTTTTTCATCGTATCTGTATTGTTACAGAACTTGAAGTTTCCCATCATTGAATGAAGGAGATAGTTCCTTATTAGAGATTGTATATTATTCTTTTATGATCATGGATATTGTTGTTAGGCTTGCTCCTGCATGTCATGATCATAAAAAATGTCTTCAAGGGGTATAGTGCCTTTTATTAATGCCATGTGAATAATTCTAACTGTTGACATCCTTCCTGTCTGGTTATGTGGTGTACATGTCTTAAGATATTGATTGCTTTCATCAAAATTTATTTGTAAGGATCTTCAAGAGAGACCCTTGCAACTTTTCTTGGCTCACTGAATTGTATCGGTTTGAGTTGTGTATACACACAACTGAATTGTTTCTTGGAATTCTCCTTAAGCTTCCCACTCCAAGTGGTTAGAGAAATTTCCAGGCTTGTTGATACAACCAATTCTTATATTCAGGCCATTAACAACATGCATCATATTTTTGCTCAGGTTTCCCTCGTCTTTTTTGCATATCCACTTTTTTTCATTTTTTATTTTTGAATATAACTAATTTCCACTTTTATTCTCTATCTATGTTGCTTTGTCTTTGTTTCTAGGCACTTTAGGGTTTAAAACTTGGTGCTTGCATAATAAAAAAGTTGCACGAAGCATGAGGATTAGATATATTTCATTGGAGTAGTACAATGTAGAATTGAGAGTGGGGCAGAGAAGAGGATTTAGTGACTGAATATGCATAATTCATGCTGGGGCAGGGAAGAGGATGGATAATTTAATAGTGGAGGGAAAATGGTGGGAGATTGTCATGGAAATGTTAATATGGAATTGGATACGTCGTCATGAATGGAACCCAACTTCTATAATCGTTTTTACTTATTTTTTTTTAATTACTCTGCCGCATTTATAGATTGCACATATGGGACCTTCATTTTTCCCTAGGAATGAAAAATCAATGACCTTTAAAAGAATATTTCAAACGTGTTCATGCAGTGAATTCCATGACATTCCATACTGGGATGTTTCATGTGTGTCCAGACTCCATAATATAGATACCATGTTTATTACAGGAAAAACACTCTTTATGATTTGTATCATAACCTATACAATGCATCAGTGATATAACAATGGATCCATCTTTGGATCTTTGAAAATTTAATTCAAATTTCAAAGTATCTTCTCATAGTGAGACAGGTTATGCATTACTTGTATAGGCCTACAAAACCCTAGTGGCATCTATAACACGTTCATCATCAATATGAAACATATAAGTACCTGCACCCTTTATAAGCATAAACAAAAAATCGTATTAGGTGAAACAACTTGTATCACATCTTTTAACGCATACATATTTACAAATAAGTTGTCAAATGCAAAACATAACAAGCTATTGGAGCCAAGAGAAATGAGCCCTAAACCACGTAATCAAGTAGGGAAATATAATAGTATTATTTTGTTTCCTCCTTTTGTATAATGAAATGCACATGCCAAGAAAGCCATCAGCCATTTCTCATTGTTCCAAAGATAGTACCTAAGGTAAACCAGTCAGTTGCAATTTTGGCAACCTGACCTAGCAGGACATCAAGTAAAAATTGTAGTATTCATATGAAGCAAATTTACACCACTCATCTGATTGCTAAGATCAAATAAAAAATTCATGTGGTGCTCATCACAAAACCTTAAGCTAAAATTATTGGGAAAGCTCCAGAAGGTATACCCAAAAATTGCAATTTTACCTTTTGGAAACACGTGAATTGTGATGTATGCTTGAAATTCAAAATATGAAAACCAAGCTCACTCAATTATAATCAAATAGCAAGGGGGAGTATGATAATGCAAAAGAGAGCTCATCCAGATCCAACAAGAGCCATATATGGATAAACATATACCAATTTAACATTAAATATAATTGGTCTAGTAGAGAAATGAGACAATTGGAATTGACAGGAAGCTTATTAGGGCTCAGTTGAGTAGGAAAACAATTGCAGGGTGAAAAGACATTCAGAAAGGATAAAAATGAATGACTCAATGGCATTACTCAGTGTTTATAAAAACATATCAAAGAACCACAAGTAATTGTCTTGTGTGAGGATAGGAAAGGCTACAAAGGAATAGCTAATTGAGTTGTGAAATGTAACTTGAGTGGGACAAAAAAATTGATTTGATTACATTCAGATCAAAGAGTTAATTTCAAAGTGAGGAATACTTATGTAGACATCAATACATCTTATGAAAGATAATGGATAGCTTATTGAAATTTCTCTACACAACGAAAGATGACATGTCCAAAGCTCCATAATGATCCTCGAATATGTACAATAGGTAAGAAATTCACTAGGTAGTTGGGAGTGCACTGTTAACCATTAACAGTAAATAACATAAAAATTAAAAAATTTCTTACCACTAAGGAATTGTAAATAAAATTCTCTCTATTATCTGCAGTTATTTGCCTGGAAATCTCGCCTTTGTATTCAATGACCTACATCATAACGAATGGGTAATTTTATAGTGCTCACATTAGCAAAAAAAAAAATAGACTTCAACCTTAACATGATTTCCAAGGAAATTTCCAATGACGAGTAACTACTTCACAAAACTTACCATGTCCACAGCTTTATGCGCTTGTTTTGCAAAAATGCCAAATCCATCAATTCCTGAATTTCTTGAAAAATATGCAAAAAGGTTTTGCATTTATATTATTAGGTAGCACTCAATATATATTAATACATATTTCTTCCATGAAGCATAATTAAGTTTTCTTGTTCTTGAAAAACATTTAGAGAGGCAAGTTTAAACAAAAGCATACTCATATATCATTATATATATTCCTCATAACTTTTTCATGATCTACCTCAATTTCTTGTAAACTTGTATCCTTATAATTGTTTGCTCCATGGTGATTTATGCTTATTTATATAAATATGCATGTCTTATTCACTACTAATTAGAATTATACTTCACGAAGGTGACTGTAAGAGGTATTCTTTTTCATCGTATGTTTATTGTTACAGAACTTGAAGTTTCCCATCATTGAACCAAGGAGATAGTTCCTTATTAGAGATTGTATATTATTATTTTATTATCATGCATATTGTCATTAAGCCTACTCCTGCATGTCATTGTCTTCAATGGGTATAATGCCTTTTATTAATGTCACGTGAAGAATTCTAACTGTAGACATCCTTCCTTCTAGTTATGTGGTGTACATGTCTTAAGATATCAATTGCTTTCATCAAAATTTATTTGTAAAGATATTAAAGAGAGACACTTTCAACTTTTATTGGCTCACTAAATTGTATCGATTTGAGTTGTGTATACATATATACCAATCTTCACATTGAAAGTCTACATTGAACTTACACTACAAATTGTATCTTCTAAGGTCACTGTAGCTAGATGATAAGCCTAGTAAGCCTTTGCTCTCGATATCCTTTATGGTTAGAAATCATCTAGGGAATATCGGTTCCTATGTTTAAATCCTTTTAATATACTTATGCTTAGGAGGTGGTCTTATGGTGACTAATGTCACTTCTTATAGTCTTAAAAATAGTATTTTATATATGTATATTCCTAGAATAAAGGGTCTTTAGCACCAAATTTGATGTGACATACTACTGTAATATTAGTGAAATAATTTCTCCAAGATGATGACATAAAGGAGAGTGATGGATCAGTTTATAATTATTGTATTTGAGTTTATTTTATGCATAAAATGGGTTTCAGTCCTCTTGAAACAACACATAATATAAATTTATGAAACAACACATAATTCAAATATTTTGGAGTGATTCCAAAGCATGTCAAATGTGCTCAGAACTTTGATATATAGTTTATTTAATAGTGAACTCTCTTTAAGTATATGTATCTAGGGGTACTACAAAACATTATTCAAGGAGATTGAGGTGTAGTCCCTATGTTCCCATTGGACTTAGTTAGACTAGGTATTATAATTGTAATTACGGTTTCACTCTGTTTTTCCAATTTCATCCTATATATTTCATGGGGGGCTTGGTAACATGTGATCACCCACCTAAATATGTATTTTATAATTATAACATTAGGATACTTAGTTAAAGATGATCACTCTCCACCCATGTTGTACCTCTATAAATAGATATTCCAATGGAGAGTGTGCAGTAGGTGCACCTTGCAACAATCTCCTCTTTACTTGCATGCTCGGATTCTTGTGTTTCTCTCTTTATTAGATGTGATTATTCACATTTCCAATGTGTTCTCGTACTAATATTAGGGTCTCTTTAGCGCTTTTCAATTTCAAACTCATTGGGATTTTTCTTGCATGGAATTCTCCTTGAGCTTCCCACTCCAAGTGGTTAGAGAAATTTCTAGGCTTTTTGATACAACCAATTCTTATATTCAGGCCATTAACAACATGCATCATATTTTTTGCTCAGGTTTCCCTCGTCCTTTTTACATATCCACCTTTTTTTCAGTTTTTATTTTTGCAATTTTTCATAACTATTGTTTTTATCACAATTGGTTTAATCATTGGTCCTTTTGGCCTATTCTATGTTTTTTTGATACATACTGTTGGTTTTTTTCCATTTCACTTATTAAACCTATAGAAAGGGTCCATTCTATTGATTAAACAAGTGTAAAGATACCATTCCATTGATTTACCCTGCAAAGGGTCCATTCCTCTGATAAAACCCATTAGATGATTTAATGCTTGCAATTTATTTTGCCCATGCTTGTTCCATGCATGTAAAATCAAATCATTGGCCCACCTAGAAATGTGGCACACTTGGTGTCTTAGTGTAAGAACACTCTTAAAAATCCTTAGCTCCTCGTCAAGCTCATGAAATATTACTTGCAATGATTCCAAATTGTTTTGACAATTGTTCATCTAGGAAAATTAAAAGAATTTGCACCTATGATTAAATCATAAATCATTAGGGAATTGGATGTTGTGTATATGTGAAGTTTTTTCTAGACTATGCTTGAAGACTACCTCATAAGGATCTCCTCATTCATTTTTCCTTGCAAGTCATTTAGTCGCTAAAACCATCCTTGGTTCATGGATGTCAATTAGCCCAAGTCCTTCATCTTCTCTATGGAGGGCATAAATGTCACTGGTAACTGACTAGTTTCCTTCCTCCTCACTTTTATCATGGAAAATGATCGAGGATATGTTTCAAATTCTTATAACCAATTCATCAAGGGAAAGATAAATAAAAGAATCACTAGTAACTGACTAGTTGCCTTCCTCCTCACTTTTATCGTGCAAAATGATAGAGTATATGTTTCAACTTATTATAACCAATTCTTTACAACTTAAGGGAGAGGCGTTTTGCAAAGGATGATTAAATTTATTGTAATATTTTGTTGTTTTGTTTAAATATTTCGAGTGTTCATTAGGTGATTTGGAGATATGAATTAATTTAGTGGAAATTTTTATATATTTTACATTTGAATGATGTACTTTGTTTTATAGATGATGAATCATGATGTTATTGTTTTGTGTATAATGATTTATTTTTTCTTTTGGGCTTGGGCCTTGGCACAAAATTTAAAAAAAAAAAATCTTAATGGTTTTTGTGAACATTACACTGATCTTACTCTAAAATCTACTTACAAATCTAGTAATTCTCAACTTTTGGAAACTATTGATGCATGTTTCTAGATCGATTTGAAATTTTACTTCTGGAATATTCAGTGAGATGTCAAAAGCTAATCCTGGGAAGAAAATATCAAGGCAAATGGATGTATTATCATACTTTAAAAAGCCTCAATCCAAGAATACACATTCTCTTCATGCTTCAAGCTCATTTGAACAATCTGTTACTGAGAGATGTTAACTCTTGTGAAAATGCATTTGATATCCATATCATGGATGAAAGAATAGGTTCCTCAAGTGATCAGGGTGAGATAAATGTAGTTTCAACAGAAATTAGTGATGAAAATGTTAAATATTTTTCCTTCGAAGGTGACACAAACCATTCAGGAAAAAGGAAAAAAGGCTAGTGGACTGATGGGAGAAAATTCCAAGATGATTGGGTCTCAAGTTTTCCATTTATTGAAGAAATACCTCCTACAAATAAGGATTTATGAGAAGTTATATGTATTGCGTGTAGTTGGAAAAGTTTCAAGGTAGTGCAATTTTGGATGAAACTAGATACAGTACAAAAGCATGCAGGAAAGGTGTATGAAAAGAAAATTGTAAATGCTAAAGAGAAATCTATTATTAGATGGAAATATTTGGAGGAATTTCGACATATCCAATGTGTGGAAGAATACAAACAATATTTAATAAGTAAGAGGAAACTTGAGGCAAGTGGAGGAACCATCATATCTCAATTTGAAAAGACGATGGAAAGAATTTTGTTATCCAAGACGATACAATTGAGTACTGTATTTCACATATTATGTAAAGGTCGTCCTATGAAAAATTATCTAGATCACATGAAATTTCTATCTTTTCCTCATGTGAAAAACTTTCCATCTTCTCATTGGTCCGTAACTAGTGGTTGGGAATGGGCAAGATATCTAGCTCAAGTAGAAAATGATGATTTGAAAAAGGAGATTGCAAATGCTAGGTTTTTGGCATTGTCTTTGGATGAGGTTACGGCTATAGATGATACTTCATGGATCTCAATGAGCATTTATATGGTTAATGAACATATTAGGCATTCTTATCTACTTGGGATTAAAAAGATGAGAGAGACTTCTACAGCTGGAAATATTTATGAACTTGTTCTTAATAGCTTGAAGGAAAGTGGTATGGATCATTTAATGATTGCAAAAAAGTTGGTATGTGTTGGAGTAGATGGAGCATTAGTAATTCAAGGACAAAGGAATGTTATTTTTGTTAGACTACAACTATCAGCTTCGCCATACATGCTTAATATTCATTTTATGGCTCATAGGATGAATCTTGCATTTAAAATAGTAAGCAAGTTTCCATCAATTTCAAAAGTTGAAGATCTTGTATGTGAGACTCATGCATACTTTTATCGTAGTCCCAAACGATATTTAGAGTTTCAAAAATTTGCAGATGGTGTTACGGATGGAAAAAAACTACTGAAGGATGTTGATACAAGATGGATCTCATTAAATGGACCCACTCAAAGGCTATTTAGTGAGTTCAAATCTTTGGTAGGGTTGATGTATGAAAATCGCTACAATGTAGACAAAGCTCAAGATCTTATTTTTCGACTAACTGATATAGAAACATTATTGACATTGGATGGAATTCCTCCTATGCTACATGAAATGAATTTCCTCGTGAAAATGTCTCAGAATCGCACAATGTATATTTCTAAATACACAAATGCGAGAAAATCAACATGCTTTGCATTGGATAATTTGTATATGATGTCGGACACTTTTACTAGTCCAGAGTTTACAATTTGGACTAAGATCATCAATATAGAAAATACTGAAAAAATTTTGGCGTTTGATGAAAAAGGGATACTATGTATCGTAGTGCGTGGTTATATGGTCCCCTTTCATTATATTAGTAAGACGGGACAAATCACCAATGATTGCCCCGTGTTAAGAGACCAATTTGATAATATTGTGATTTCAGTGAAACAAAATTTGATAGAAAATGCAAGATCACTATCATTAGAGATAAGAGAACGATTTCCTCCTGATGAATTGTTGGAGGCCATGTGTGTGGTATACCCTCAATATTGGAACAATTATCAATGTACGAGAAATTTAAAACCCGATTTTCAAAAGAGATTAAAATGTTTAGTACACCACTTTTGCAAGAAAGTCTCAATACATGGAGAACATATTGAAGGTATTTTAGATTCATCAAAATTGTATCAACAAGGTGGATGCTTTGCCGAAACAATGTGGAAGCAATATCATTTTTTGGAGAATCCTAATGAAAACAGTGCTATAACAAGATTATGGAATAATTTAAGTGCTAGCCAATATCTGCAAGAAAACATATGAGAATATTTCAAATTAGCAGATTTGTGTCAAACCATGATTTTGGGATCAGTGGAGGATGAGAGAATTTTTAGTGCACTATCATTCTTGAAGTCAAATTTGAGAAACAAGCTTGATAAAAATGTGGATACATGTTTGAGATTATATGTAACAAAGTATGACATTAACAATTTTCCATATGAAAGAGCACTAGCGATTTGGCGATCAGATTGTGATAGAAGGGGAGAAAATATAACAAATTTATCTAATGAATTTGATACAAAACATAATGTTTTAAAGCCTCATAATGACAATACATCTAGAGAATATCATGTTCACAAAGTAGAAAATGATGACCAAGTTGAGAACTGGGAAATTGAAATACCCTACGACTCTTATTTTGGTATACATGTTTCAGTGATCATGCAAGATTACTATATGTCATATTCAGGTAAAAATGGGTTCTATATTTTTTATTTTTCATTGTAACATTGCAGCTACATTTCTTTCATGCGTGTTATTTTAATATTGATGTTTCATATTTAATCCTTACATTTTTTGTTTCTTATTTTTGATAGGAAATGAAGCTAGATTTGATGAGGTTGGTACCTATTTATTTTCACATAGATAGTGTCTAACTATTATTAAATGATAATTAAGTAATTTAACAAGACTAATGCAAAGCATCAATGGGCTCATTCAAGTACATGAAACTACCTTGATTTATAGCTCTAACATCTTCGAAAATTTTAATGGTATATATGTTGCTTGTGTTTGGGGAATTTTGTTGAGTTTTGAGTTCTATATTTTCTTGGAAAATAATTCTTGATATTTGGAAAATGTGTGATTTTATATTGGTATTGGAAATGAAGTTGATTTTGATCTTTGATTGGAAATGAAGACGGATTTGATGAAGTTGGGACCTATTTCTTTTCACATAGATAGTGTCCTAGTATTAAATGATAAATAACTAATTTAAGAAGTCTAACGCTAAGCAACAATGGGCTTATTCAAGTACATGGAATTGTGTTGATGTCTAGCTTTGATATCTTTGAAAATTTTAGTGGTTTTTTTGTTGCTTGTTTAGAGGATTTTGTTGAGTCTGAAATTTTTGGTTTGTTTTGGTCAAAGATACTTTTATTCCCTTGAATGAATATGGTTCTCATATCATGCATAGATTGATAGATCTAGTTTTATTATTATAATCATTATTTTTTTCTTTATATATTTGGTGGTTTGAGGAAAGATATTTTGTTTCCTTTCACTTTGTGGCATGATTTCGACATCTTCACCTTTTAGAATATAGTAAAATATTTTTTTTATTATATATTTTTCTTGGAAAAGAATTATTGATATTTGGAAAGGGAAATAATCCCTAGGTAGCTAAGTGAAGAGAAAAATGGTCTATCTACTAGGTTCCTGCACATTCATCGTAGGAGACCTATTGGCATGAGGTCGACATTCCTTTTATGAAATTACACTTTTGATTCCAAGGCAGAGCTGAGTTCGCTGAACTAGGAAGAACAGTGGAAGTTGATCATAATGATAAGGAGATTAGAATGTTGGTTTCACAAATAGTTGACCATGCCACCAATGATGGTGGAACCAAAGGAACCGCATCAGCTTATTATGATTCTTTCCAGATTGCCCAGGGTGAAACCGAGGCTATTTTGGGAAGCATGGAAGGTAGCAGTGGTTGCCTAATGTTTAGTAGCAAGGTATTCTTATGTTGATTGCAGATTCCAGGAATATCTTGAAATTTGATGGTTATAAGGGGGTCAATTGTTTGACATTTCTAGTGACATTCATATTAGATATTCTTGGAATCTACAATCCTCATAAGTTCAACAATCAGTACAATAGCATGTGTTTAGTTTTAAGAGGTAACATGTTTAAATCCAAAAGCATTGAATACCCCTTCCTAAATTCACAAGTGTATTCCTTAATAGATTTTAGTATTCAAATAACTCTGTATTATTGTAATTAACTATAGGGAGACTTTTTTGGGTAGTTTGATTGTCTACTGGGTGTTCTATTTAAATGACTGATTGTATTCATGTCATTTGTGTGCTGGAGTTCTTGATATGAAATGTGCACTCCCTTCAGGAATACAAAGGGCATGCAGACAATTTTATTTGCTATCTTCTACCTGGAACACCTTATTCACATGCTCAATATACTCCAGGTGATCTCTTAGATTTTACTAGCATTGAAATATAGTACAATTTCTCTCTCTTCTTCTAAATTTAACACTATATGTTGTTGTGTAAGGAGGAGGTCTTCTTTACACATTGAAGGATACTAATTTGAAATACGTTACATCTTCTTCCTTCTTGCTCTTGACATATGCAAAATACTTGAGATCCTCCAAACAAGTAGTAACTTGTGGTGGGATAGTCACAGTCACTCCTCACAGGCTAAGAACACTTGCAAAACGCCAAGTATAGACTCATAATAGCCCAATGCTTAATTTTCCTATTATTTCAAAAATTTATTATTGTATGTAGGATCTAAATCAATTTTGTGTTGATGAAAATTGATTACATACTGGGAGATAATCCTTTGAGGATGTCATACATGGTTGGATATGGTTCCCTCTATCCAAAACTTATTCATCACAGAGCCCCTTCTCTGCCCTCCAAGGCCAATCATCCTCAACCCATTCCCCGCAAAGAAGGCTTCCAATATCTGTACAGCAGTGCACCCAATCCAACATCTTGGTGGGAGATGTGGTGGGAGGCGCAGACAACATGGATAGGTTTACTGATGTGAGAAAAAAATATGATCAATCTGAACCTTACACCTACATTAATGAACCCTTAGTGGGTTCCCTTGCTTATTTGGCCTAGAGACTGATGTTATACTTCTAAAATTTCTTTGTGTTAGAGATTTCAGGGTAAATGATGCATTCATCATGTTGCAGAATAGTGTGGCATGGAGGAAGGCATTTGGAGCTAAAAGTATAATTGAAGAGGATATGAAGTTTGATGAGAATCTGAATTCAGTGGCCTTCATGCATTTTTATGATAAAGTGGGCCACCCTGTGTGCTACGTTGCTTATGGTATTTTTCGAGACAAGGAGCTCTACTAGAAGATCTTTGGAGATGATGAGAAGCTAAAGAATTTTCTGATATGGAGGGTCCAAATTCTATAGAAGGGAATCAAGCTCCTTGACTTAAAGCCTGGTGGTGTCAATGCCATGATTCAGATCACGAATCTTAAGAATATGTCGAAGAGAGAATTGAGAGTTACATCAAACAAAATTCTTTTACTTTTTCAAGATAACTACCCAGAGATGGTAGCAAGAAAGGTCTGTAACTGCTCAAAACACAATTTTTTTTGCATTTTATGAGCTTTCTTAGAACAATCTATCTGAATGACTATATATGATCAAAAGGATGATGTTAGATGTCCTCGTAGATCTAGTGTTTTGAGAATTTTGGCATACCAAAAATTGGAATTTCTGATGCATCTCTAGATATTTATTACTTGACATATGGTTGCTAGTTTAAAATGGTGTCAAATTACGTATATCTTCAGTCCAAATTGAAAAAAGGCTAAAAGTTACAATATATATTTTACAGAGAGGTTCCTTTTATATAGGGATCTAATAGAGATCTTTAGACAGATCTGGTTTTATATATTTTGTATTAAATAGTACAATAGTTTCCCAAAAAATATTTTAGTATGGACATTCAGTTATTAGTTACTCATACTATGAAAATGTAATAGATTTTAGTATTCCTACAAAACATTATGTATAATGAGTACATGGACATTTTATTTCCTTTGCCTTTCTCCCTTTCGAAAGGCTTCAAAAACATGTCCAGATGGGCTGCACTGCAAGGAATGCTCTTCCTTTGGCTCAGGTGCATGAAGGATATGTACTTCATCAAAATCACTTGAGGCTTCCACTGGGCCTCTGTCTTTCTGAGGTTCCTACAATTTGTGTGTCAGAGTAGGCCATAGCTAGAATGGAAACCTGGTCAATGGTTTAACACTATCTCAATCTTTTTAGTCAAATGAATATAAGTTGTTGTTTCTGGTGCCTATGTCCTCCAGTTGTTATTTTATTTTTCCTTATTGATTAAGAGAGTCCATGAAATGTTGTTAGCTATGAGGAGTTAACACGTATTTGTGTGGTGTTTTAGTAAGTGAAAAACACTTCTCTCAAGTTTTCCTTGTATCAGCGCATTTCCAGTTTTTTTTCTTGAATCATAGTTTTTTAATCTCAGTGGACCTTTGTGACCTTTTAAGTCTAGCCTCATTGTCATTTTCACCCAGAATTACATGGTTTAGAGATGGAGGAGCATATATAGTGACTAGTCATTTCTTTGTATGGTCACAATCTGCCCTTAAGGGTTTTGTTTTTCATGGTCAACGTAATGGTCATTATTTTTGTCTCAAAGGGAAATCTCATGGGAAACCCAAGGATGCTTCATCACATTTGAAGATGGTATCCAAATTCCCAAATAAGCGCATTGGCATAGATTAGTGCACCTTACCCAACGATGTTTAACAAGCCACTTACTAGTATGGAACTAAAAAAATTCTCAGCAATATGGTTACAAATAGTTGATATATAACCCCTTGTGTTAAGGTAGCCTCCACTGTCACATAATACAGTGAGGGAATTAGGCTTTTCACAAGAAACTTACGGAGGAAACCCTTTCTTTCTATCTTATTGTTTCAAAGGGAAATCTCATGGGAAACCCAAGGATGCTTCATCACAATTGAAGATAGTATATAGATTCCAAAATAAGCCCATTGGCATAGATTAGTGCACCTTACCCAGCGGGGTTTAACAAGGCACTTGTTAGTACGGAACTAGACAAATTCTCAGCAATATGGTGACAACGAGTTGAGATATAAACCCTTGTGTTAAGGTAGCCTCCACTATCACATATTCATGTTTTCATCAATGTCCCATGGTATTTCAGTGCACTGTAATCGATGTTGAGCCCTTTCTTGACACAACCTACCAAGAAAAAAATTGAAATTTCTCTTTAAATGTGATCTCCACTAATTCCTGCCTTGAAGATAGTCCATCACACAATTCTTTCAACACATTGATTATCACAAGGCCAACCAATCCACAACTTGGCTGACTTTTCCAATAAATATTCATTAGTCAACATAGCTTCATTGTCATAAGTAATCCTTACCTCTAGCTGCAACCCTGCTCCTTCAAGATTGCCAAATCATAGGGTCTTCAACTAGTTGCCCCAAATCATTGATATGTTTCTCCAAATCACAGAACTAGGGTTTTTAGTTCTGCCTTCATACAGTCCAATAATATAAATGTTCTAAAGGATCTTCCCTATATCTCTGATATTTTAGAACAAGTACTTTCAATTTTGTCCTTCAACAATACGTTTTTTGTTACAAGCTATATTTTTCATAGGGTCTTCTAGAAATGTCCTTACATAGTGACAAGAGTAAAGACTACTATTTTGTCACACAATTTAAGGCATCATAAATAGCTCATACAATACTAAATAACTTCCAAATTCAGTGTCCTTAGTGAATTCACACATCTTCCCATACAACAAAGTTTGAATTCTAGAGATCATTGTCCTTACGGCTTCATAATAGTTGCGTTCTAATAATGACCTAATTCTTCAAACATCACTATACTTGGGCCTTTAAACAGTCCACAAGTGCTCTTTAACAACCATTCATTAACAAACAAACAAATCTATTAGAGAAACATACCTTGTTTGTCAACTTCCTCTTATCCTTCTTGTTCTTGGTTTTGTGTTCTTGCTTCAAAAACCAAACCTTTGATTAGAGCATGTTTTAACCATTGTTACAGTCCTGCAAACTTGGCCTCCACTGCTCAAGAGACTGTGGTTGCCCTTCTTCTATCAAGTCTTTCCATAAGTTGGGTTATAACACACCTTCCAACCTATTGTTGCACCCTTTTGGTTCTTAAAAGGATACCTACAATAGTTCAATTTCCCACAAGGATTTGCAAAGATATTCCTCCACGGATGCAACACATAATTACTTGTGATTTTTCACACTTTGGATGATCTTCAAACTCCTGCTCCGGCTCTTTTAGGAACAACATTCCAACCTAGCAAACTTCCTCTATGAACCAAGCACCCTTGCAACCTTCTTAACAAAATTTATTTACCTTCGGCCCTCTCTGAAATCCTTGCTCTACCTAGGTATTTATGCAGCCTGCTAACCTGCATTTAAACCAAGCACAAGAACCCTACAACAACCATGTTGCAACTTGGTCCTACACTAGATTATCTCTAGATTTTCAGACCTAAATTTATTCAAGGAACAGAGATAAGGATGGCCTAACAACTTGGCCCTATAATACTTTTCATCATTTCATATCAGAGCTACAAACTCGACTTCTTGGTCCAACTATTAGGCTCTCAACTCAGATGCTTTTCCTCTAACCTGTGCCAAACCAATATAAAAAGAGACAAAGAAAAAAACCTCGTTCTTACTTTTTTTCCTATTTAGTTCTGTTCATCTGAGGTATGTGAGGTTCTCTTGAGGAGAGATCTACTCTTGTTGGATGTATAATATTATACTCTTCTTAGTAGTTTTCCTTTTCAAGATTAACCCATAGATCGTTGTTATGGCCTAGCTTAGAGAAATTAATTTGAGTAGTCATGCATATGAATTGTCTTAGAGACATTACATGTCAAAATGTTTCCCTTTTCAGCAAGAAATAGGCCTCCAAATCTAGATCATTGTAGATGTAGTGTTTTTCCATCAATTATTGTTTTTTGGATTTTTCACCTTCGAAGAGTCATCATACATAAATGCTATTATTGGATAAGAAAGCTAACTATGGTCTTAAATTGTAGCACCACAATTATCACCTCAAAGCTCAGTTTGCACACCTTACATATCTTTTGATTATCCTTAATCCCTTCAAAACATAACTCTTTGGAATGTTTGTAATTTGATACTTCAAATCGTAGAACAGAAGTAGACCTTTGAAGAATAGAATGTAATTCTTGTGGAGAACCTCTTACTACTACAATCACATTACTATATTTGAATGCTTGCCAGAATTTGCTATAGTACATCATTTTATCTTTTTTCCATTGGAGGTATCTTCAACTTATGAGAACATCAGTGATCTTCAAGCCTTCTTCTATCAACCTTAGCTTTGATACCATGTTGGAAAATCAAAGGCAATGTAATTCTCTATATTGATGTTTATTGATTAGTATTAGAACATCATGATTGAAATTTAAATGAAGGTTTTCACTCCTTATATGTATATAATTTAAATGGAGACAAAGAACTAAAAGGAAAATTGCAATATTTTATGTGTACTCTTACAAGGACTTGAAATGAGAACTGTAATTCAAATTTTCTCATTAATGCTTTATAAAATGAGGCTAGTTGCTTGTAAGTCTGTCTTTTGGCATGACACATTGTAGTAGAGATTTATTGTTTACAGATGACTTATATTTCCAAATGAAAAGGGATGCTTAGATCAACATGTTTTCTTGTTGGTTAAACAAAAGTAGATATTTTACTTCAAAGTTTAATGTTTTACAAAAATTTAGCAGAGCTCTAGCATTAGGACCTCACCTACCTAAGAAAAGAGCTAGTTACTTTCTGGGCTCTCTGATTATGAGAATGGATATGTATTCGTGTTTACATTCTCGGCCAAGACGAATATTTATAGGAAGGATATAGATTCTGTGTGATGTCAAAGCCAAAGTGGAGATGCTTGTCAACCTTTCTAGGGAAGGAAAACCCTATCTCCGTGATGCACTATTATCTATATACATGTTTATTGATTAGTAATGGAACATCATATTATTGAAAACGGAGGATTTCACTCCTTGAATGTATAAAATGTAAATGGAGACAAAGAACTAAAAGGAAAGTTGCAATCTTTTATATGTACTCTTACAAGGACTTGAAATGAGAACTGTAATTCAAGTTTTCTCATTAATGGTTTATAAACTGAGGCTAGCTGCTTCTAAGTCTGTCTGTTGGCATAGCACATTGTAATGGAGATTTACTGTTTACTGGAGGTTATCTCAAAATTTATTTAAGGCACCATGGATCTAAATTTCTTATGAAATTTCAACACTATAACAAACTTTGATGCCAATTGTTGATCAATTGTCACTTGGTTAAGGTTATAGATGTTAATGAAAATTTTGTGTGAATGCATGAGAGTTTGGTGCAAATGCATAATGTTGTGTAGCATTAGTGTGATAAATATGGGATAGTGCAAAGCATATTTTTGAAGATTAGTCTAAGTTGGCTCGTACCTGATCAACTCTGTCAAGTTGATTATTGGTTGAACGGTTAATTGTTGGTTTAATGGACAAAAGATCTTGCAGGCCCAAATAACAAAGGGAAAAATGGAGCCCATCATGGGGTTCTTTTTGTAATTCTCCACCGCTTCTACCTTCCATGCTTCCTCAAACTCCTCTCCAACCTTAATATTAATGCTAGTAGTAGCATGAGCAACAACACTATGCTTAGCAGAACTAGAAGAACATGTTTTCCAAACTGCACAAGAACTACTTCCCTCACGAGTCACCATGTGGCATTCTTGGTCTAAGTGGTTGGCTTCCTTCAAATCTTGGTTCAACTACTATATCTTCATTGGAACCAACACCCTGAACTCCACTAGACAATGATTCACCATTTTGTACTAGCGATTCGCCATTTGTACTCGTGATTCACCATGATTTTACGAGGTAATATAATCTCATGAGAGATTCGCCAAAATTTTCTTATATACATATAATATTATTAATAAATTTTCCTTCCATTTTTTCTATGTATCATGGGGATTCACCCATTTATTATACATATAAATTTAGGGGGGTTCTTAAAATTTTCCTTGATTCATATTCCTCAAGCTGACAATTGGATGACAGACTTACTGGCTATTCAAGCAATTGATTGGCATATTAATCATTCAATACGTTAAATATATATATATATATACCAAATACATCATTCATTTATCATACATTTGAGTCATCACATCATATAAATCGCTATTATAAGCCCCTGTTTGACCGTTGTTAACTCAGCTTCATTATTCGTAGCAAACCCAATGTCCAACATATACACCCTGTAAGCTATTCCATGAGAATTTATAAATATTCCTCCTACCCATGCTTGGAATGGATTTCCTTTTGATGCCCCATCATAATTGAGTTTGATAAATCCAGATTGTGACAGCTAGAAAATATCACCTATGCTTTTCCTCGGGGGTTTAAATTTCCATAATGTGTTTTCCAGCATTTGTGGTTTTAAATTCAACTTGGCTAGGATATCGCCTTCTGTTCCTATTGTATTCTAGTCCTCCTCTGTGCATTTTTCTACCAATATGGTCTCCTAGATATTTTCGATGGTCCCTTGACATATTTGAGTTATGTTTCTGACTTCTCCCCAAAATATTCGACGATTTCTTTATTTTTAGATGCCCCATAGTATAAATCCCATTGAAAGTCTTCAGGTTTTGTTCAGGACTTCACAATTGTATCCCCCTTTTCTCCATTTAATGATAGTCTAATTGACACTTGTGTTATTTCTATTTTTTTGCTGGAATACCATTGCATTATTTCGTCGTAGGGTTTCTGCCATTATACAGGTATTTAGTAAATTTTCTATGGTTTCTTATTTCCTGTTACAAATTTGACAAAGTGAGGGGGCCCTACATTCTTCTTCGCTGCAACTGATCCCAGGTAAGGATCTTGCAATGGCTTAGTAGCCACAAGAAGTGTTCTAATTTTGGCCGATGTTTAGATGACCAAAATTTCTTCCATATTGGTTCTGCCATATTGTGAAGATTGTGTGCTTTGATATAGTATCCTTCCTATATGGTAAACATACCTTTACTTTGATAACCCTATATTAGTATATCTTCCCCTGTTGCTGCTACCAATTTCCTAGTTTTTAGTTCCTTTTCAAAGTTATTCCATTGTATTGTCTTTGGGGCTTGCTGCTAGAGTCTTTTTTCCTTCCATTTTCTCCATTAAATTTCATCTTGTTCGCACCAATAGTTTTCAATCGTTCTTTGATTTGGTAAGTTTGTGAACAGAAAGATTTCTCCCAATTCTAGTCGGCTAAATGGTTTCTCCCTCTGTTGCCATGAATCCTCCCAAAACAGAGCCATCCTCCCTTCCTGTATTTCCCAGAAAATGTGTTTCCTAATTAGGATTATGGCTGCTAAATTCTATATAGTAGAACCTTTGGGGGTGATGTCTACTTTCAATTTTCCTGCTAGTGTCCTGGGCATATCATATTTTCTCTCCCAGATCAATTTCCATAGGTCTTGACCTCATTGTAGCCATCTCCACCATAATTTTTCTCCCATAACCTGATTTAACACATAGGGATCTCAGAGGCCCAATCCACATTCTGTTTTCAGTTTTATGAGTTTTTCCCATGAGAGGAGGGCCCATTTGTGAGTATCTTGGGTCCCTCGCCAGAGGAATTCCTTAAATATCTTCACCATATTATTACATATCATTTTTGGTGCCGCCCTCCCTGAAAGTTGGTAAGCTGGTATAGCTTGAAGAACGGACCTCAGCAGTATTACGTGACTAGGAGCATTCAGAGCATGGAGTGCCCAATTTTGAGGTCAACTCTAAAAATGATTGAGAAGGTCCTTCCATCTCGAGACTTTGAGTGAGGTAGTGCTTAGTAGGAAACTAAAATATTTCATGGGGAATGAACCGACAATGAAGCCTAATGTTCATGCAAGGAATCTCTATGTAGCATCATTAGTATTGAAGAAATAGACGTTCAATTTATCATTTTTGATCAGGGTACCTGATGCCTTCATGAAAGTTTTCAGAATAGCTAAGATAGACTTAGCTTCCCTGAAATATGCCTGGAAAAACAACGTGATGTCATCTACAAACTTTTGATGTGCAAGTGTTAGCTTTGGTCCCCATAGGTTCATTCCTTTAAGATGAACTCTCGATAACTGAGATTTGATTAATCGACCAATGCCTTCAGCTACTAATATGAACAAAAAAGGCGAAAGAGCATCCCCTTGACGAAGACCTCTGGATACATTAAAAGGATGGGATGGGACTCCATTTAGGAGTATTTAGAATTTTGGGGATGAAATGAATGTCATCAGCCATTGAATCCATCTATGATCAAAACCAAAAGCTTTAAGAATAGCTATCAAATAGTACCAATTTATTCGATCATAGGCTTTAGAGAGGTCAAGTTTGATCAACATACCTTTCACTTTGAGCGTGTGTAAGGAGTGAATTTCTTCTTGAGCCGTGAAAATGATGTCCAGAATTTGTCTCCCCTTCACAAAGGCTGTTTATTCCTGAGATATTAGACTAGGGAGAAGAGGCTTTAGTCTATTTGCTATAATCGTCAATAATACCTTATAGATGACATTACACAGCACTATTGGCCTGAAGCCTTCTAGGGTATCTGTATTATCCTATTTTGGGATGAGAGATATGAATGTTGCATTGATAGCTGGATACACATTCCGGAGCTGCCTAGATTCCTCTACCAATTCCCAGATGTTGTGGCCCATGAAGTGCTAGGTAGCTTTAGAAAATTATATTGTAAAGCCATCAATGCCTAGGGCCTTATTTTTAGGCATATTTTTAACCACTTCTTCAACCTCCTCCATGGTGATTTCCTGCATTAGGGCTAGGTTCTGATCTCTACTCACAAGAGAGGGGATATTTCTGGTTATTCTATCAATGGCTTCCTGTCGATTATGATCAGTTTTCATAAGAATATCTTTGAAGTGATATACTAACATATTTTCCATGTCTTCATGTAGTAGGACATGGTTTCCATTTGGATCTTTTAAAGAAAATATTATATTATGCTGTCTCCTTTGAATCAATGTTTTATGGAAGAAGTTTTTGTTTTTTTCCCCTTCCTTGAGCCCTTGCACCGGTGATTTTTGTTTCCATATAATTTCTTCTTCCTTCCTTTTTTCTTCCAGTTGACTAAGTATATTTCCTTCTTCTAAGGCTAGTGCATCTTTTCTACCATTTAAAATCATTTGTTGTTGAACACTCTCCATCTTTCCTTGCAGTCTTTCCTGATCCTATTGAATGTTAACAAACTCTGTTTTGTTCCATTTTTTTTATTTCCGTTTTTAGTTTTTTTAGCATGAGCTGAATGGATTGCATTTTCTTTTTGCCTTGGATGTTGTTAGTTTCACACCATTGCTTAGCTTTGTCCAAGAATGTGGGGTCTCTTAACCAGAATAATTCAAATCTGAATGGTCGGTTCTTCGGACCTTCTTTGATATCTATTTCTATGCTTATTGGCCAATGGTCAGATCCTAGCATGGGAAGAATAGCTGCTTCATAATAAACATCTAAGCTGACTAGGGACATTCAGAGCATAGAGTACCCAATTTTGAGGTCGGTTCTGAAGACAGTTCATAGAACCTATCTATTACAATGTTTTAAGTCTATAAACTTGACAAAATAGTTAGGCCACTCATTGTTGAATTTGGTGTTATAACATTAAACTAATTTACCACTTTCATATAAGAAGATGAAAAGAAGTCCGTATGTTAAAAGGGTGGAAATACTAAATGTGCAAGTTGGACTACTACAATTATTTACCACTTTCATATAAGAAGATGAAAAGAAGTATATAAGTTAACGGGTGGAAATACTGAATGTGAAATTTAGACTACTACAATTATTTACCACCTTCATATAAGACGATGAAAAGAAAAGAAGTCAGTAAGTTAAAAGGGTGGAAATATTGAATGTGCAAGTTGGACTACTACAATTATCACAGTTTTCCTTATTCACTGATATTAATATTGTTTCTTTATTAATATCGTTTTTTTATTAATATCATTTCTTTTAATATCATTTTAGTTATTAATATGGTTTCTTTGCCTACACAATTTAGTTACAACCACCTACATTAATACAATTTTTACGTTTTTACAACCACCTACTTTAATATAGTTTTTACATTTTTACATGCTGTACATCAATATAAAATCACTAAGTTGTAATAATTATATATCAAAGAAATCCAAAATCCTGGGTTCATCTCTCATGCTTATCATCTGCTTTGTTGAGCTTTGTTGCTTTGTATATGGAAATTTATTATGAATACCTAGTTAATTTTGCTAAGCAATTTGACAATCATAGTCAAATCATATGGAAACTACTAAGTCGCAGATTTATACAATTAATAATTTTTTTAGAATCTAACCTTGTGTGATCCATCATATAAATTATAAAATATCTTTCGGTAATAATCAATGCACTGGAATATTGTCGATGCGTTTCGAACCAACCAGTGTGGTTCATCATCTGGACTAGTTGAGAGATCAGATCCAGATGTTAAGTTTAAATAGATGTAGAAATGGCCAAACCAACCAGAGTGATTCATCATCTGGACTAGTTGAGAGATGAGATCCAAACATTAAGTTTAAATAGATGTAGAAATGGCCAAACCAGCCGTTAGGATAACAACTAGCTTGAATTTTAAATTAGTTAATTAATTAATTTTTATCTATTTAATTAATTATTATATATATATATATATATATATATATATATAGTTTTCTTATTTTATTAAGTTTATTTTACTATTCAATTATTAATTTAATTTATTTATATATTTTTAATGTGCTAGTTTGACTTATATATATATATTGATGATGATGGTTAACATCCACTAAGACCAATATTATTATTATTAGATTTATTTATTAAATCGATTAATTTATTATTTAATTTATTAATCCATTATTTATATATATATATATATATATATATATATATATATATATATATATATATATATATATATATATATATATATATATATATATATATATATATATATATATTTTTTACTTATTAAAGTTGATAATAGAGTGATTGATGATACATTAATATCCATCGAAGGGACTAAATAAAATAAAATAAATTAAGGAACACGAAGCAGGGAAAAAACAAAAGACAATCAAGAATATAAGGCAGGTGTCCAACACCTGCTTATGTTCTAGCCATCATCTCTATTGAGATTAATGAGTCTTTTTTCAATTTTTAAGGCCTCTCTTAACTTACGATGATGGAAATGGTCGATCCTGACCTTAGCCTCTTTGATGCAAATATGATGGTTAGTCTTTTCTGCATGCTTAGCTAGGGCGAGCTAGCGAGATCTTCCATGTTTAATGTCAGCAGCATGCTCATAGATCCTTTGATTTATAGACCGACCAGTTTCACCAATGTAAGGAGTACCATAAGAACAAAGAATGATGTAGACACCTTTCCCATCCCTAGGGTCAATCAGATCTTTAACTAATTTGAGAGAGCTGCAAATCATGTTAAGGGGCTTGAAAGACGAAGAGACTAAGGTCATTGCTAGATCGACCATTTTCATCATCGTAAGTTAAGAGAGGTCTTAGAAATCGAAAAAAGACCTGTTAATATCAATAGAGATGATGGCAACATAAGCAGGTGTTGGATACCCGCCTTATATTCTTGATTGTCTTTTATTTTTTCCCTGCTTCGTGTTCCTTATTTTATTTTTGTCCTCGCACAATAGATAAATAAATTAATTAAATTAATAATTAAATAATTAAATCAACTTAATATATATATATATATATATATATATATATATATATATAATAGATTAATTAACTAAATATATAAAAATAAATAAAAAAATAAAAACGAACTAATTAATTAATTAATTTAAATGTCAAATTAGCCCTTATCCTAAGGGCTAGTTTGGCCATCTCTACATATATTTAAACTTAATGTCTGGATCTCTCACCTAGTCTAACGATTAACCACACTGGTTGGTTCGAAACCCGTTGTGCATGTGATTATTACCCAAAAAGATTTTATAAATTAATAAATTGTTGGATTTAAGTTTTAAATGTTAAAAATATTATTTCTGGGAGGTATAATATTTGTTTGCACATCCACTTTTGTTTTTGGTTTAACAAAAGGGAAATATATATTATTGTAATTTATATTTTGTATTTTGTTGAAAAAAAAGAGAAATATACATTATTGTAATTTATATTTTATATATAATTTTATGAAATACATATTATTGTAATTCATATTTTATAAAATTTTAGTATTTGTTTTAACAAAAGAGAAATATATATTATTGTAACTTATATTTTATATTTTGTATTTGGTTTAAAAAAAGGAAATATATACATTATTGTAATTTATATTTTATATATAAATTTATGTAATACATATTATTGTAATTCATATTTTATATAATAATATTTGGTTTAACAAAAGGGAAATATGGATAAATATCTTTCGGATTAATCACATCATTAGGATTAGGTCAACGTTTCAAACCATCTAATGTGGTTCATCCTCAGGTAAAGGTGAAGAAAGAAATAGATCACATTGAATAAATAGTAGGGATGCGTCATTGCCCAGAAAATGCTATTGAAACTAGCTGATATTTGACTAGTTCGTTAATAGGGTAAAATATTAATAGTTTTTAAGATTTTAAGGAACGTTAACCCACAATAATTTAGAATTTAATAGTTTCTGGGAAATGACGTATCCCTACTATTTATTCAATGTGGTATGTTTCTTTCTTCACCTTGTCCCAAGGATGAACCACATTAGATGGTTTGAAACGTAGACCTAATCCTAATGATGTGATTAATCCGAAAGATATTTATCTACATTATGGATCACAAAAGTCTTATATCTAACAAAAGGGAAATAATATATATTATTGTAATTTATATTTTATATATAACTTTACGGAATACATATTATTGTAATTCATATTTTATATAGTTTTATGGAATAAAAATAAAAAATAAAAATAATATTACTTATATATTATTCATTATCATTTATTATATATACGAGGTCATTTATATATTATTTATTATATACACAAGGTCATTTATATATTATTTATTATATACACATCGTCATATCATAATCAACATTTGATTTTGTAAATGAGAAGTTCTATAATATATTGAAAGATGATATAGCTTTAGCTTTCAAGTTATTGTTCGAGAAATTTTGAAATAATGCAAATGTAAAAATATTCATGTCAACTTTGAACCTCAAAAATTAATCTTAACATTGAACTTCCCTGTAAAATATTTTCTTGAAATGTAATTAAACTTAAACTCTAATTCAAACGTAACTTAAAATTGTTATATTTACATTGAAAGATATTTATAAAAATTTCCACAATAACTAGTTGAATTCCAATTTCACTATAATTTAAAATTTATGTCACACTTTATTGTATTATCTATATATCATTCGTATAAATAAACCTAAAATCTAATTCAAACATAACTTAGCATTTTTATATTTATATTGAAATATATTTATAGAAATTTCCACAATAACTAGTTGAATTCCACTTTCACTATAATTTAAAATTTATGTCACTCTTTATTGTATTATCTATATATCATTTGCATAAGTAAACCTAAACTCTAATTCAAACATAACTTAGAAGCTATGCTACATTTCAAGAAAGTAGATAGAAATTTCCACAATAACTAGTTGAATTTTAATTTTCAATATACCTACCTATACTCCCCCCCCTTCTATTGTATTATCTATATATCATTTGCATAAGTAAACCTAAACTCTAATTCAAACATAACTTAGAAGCTATGCTACATTTCAAGAAAGTAGATAGAGAGAAGTTCAAAGTTGAGATTAATTTTCGAGATTCAAAGTTGACATGTTCAAAGTTGAGATTAATTTTTGAAGTTCAAAGTTGACATAAATTGTTTTTAACATTTTTCAAAATTTCTCAAACTATAACTTGAAAGTTAAAGTTATGTCATATTTCAATATATTATAGACCTTTTCATTTACAAAATCAAATATTTAAAAAATGAAATGTTGATTATGATATGACTGTGTGTATATAATAAATAATATATAAATGACCATGTGTATATAATAAACGATAATGAATAATATATAAATATTATATATATGTTGTTAATTAAGTCTAGCTAATTAAATCTAGCTTTGTTTTAAGATGAAGTGTAATCTTCGAACCACTATAATGATTTAACCCCACAATAATTATTTAATAAAAAAGTAATAGCTATAAAGAAAAAAAATACCCAATAAATATCTTTATTTAATATTTTATTTTCAAATATATTAATAAAAATATTATCATAAATATTAAAACAAATAATAATAATAATACATAAAATATTAAAACACACCTATATGTCTTCTATGAATAAGTCTCTAAGACGAATCACCATGGATCCGTCTACTACTACTTTTTCTTTTATCGCAATTGTTGTTATACTAGCTTCAGTAGTAGCAGAGGACGTGATTCCCCTTCACCACAGCCATACAAGCATGGCAGAACTCAAAAAAACTTCTTGCAAAGTGACTCTTCATTCGAATCTCTGCTTTTCATCGCTCCCTTCCTACTCCAGGTATTCGAGGGCCAAGATGAGTGATGTTGTGAAGGCAGTCGTGACAATGAGCCTCATTAATTCCGGCAATGTTTCTTGTTGGAATTTTTGAATATTTCGAACACACAGGGAGAATAAAAATTCTCCTCTACCTCAACACAAAGATTATAAAATTTTCTGAATGCTGGACAAAGATGGCACAAAAATTGAAAACTATTTCATTAACATGAAAATTTATTACAAAATGGACATTCTGTATTCAGAAGGAAGTTTTGGTTTTACAATGGATTAGCTGCTACAAATGCAGTGTTACAATCTTTGCTCTTTGTCTCTCCTTCTGCCTTCGGGCATTACACACACTACATACACAGTCTTCTGTCTGTATTCTATAAGCCTACAGGCTTTTTTGCTTCTATATAGCGCGACATTAAAAAACATAAAACAAAAGAAATATAAAAGGTTTTAAAAAAAAAACTTTAATACTACGTCAGGATAAACATTAACCAAAGTTCAATAAACTAATAAACCCAGACTTCAAACAAAAATTGAACCGCATTGAAAATTTTTCGTGTTACAAATTTCCCTTACGTCAGCAAACCCAAAACCAATGCGAACGAAATTTGATTGGCTGGTGCTGGACCTGCGGAACTCAAACAAAATTATGAACCAGATTCCATAGGAAAAATTCGCATACGAAAAGGTGAAAGTGACGTCAGGCCAACAACGAATGTGAAACAACGTGATTGGTCTACTTGCTGGCTGAGTTGGCAGTGGGACCACATTGCATCGGTGATCGGCAGACGAGCGAACAAAAGAACTTGGCGAATGCAATTTCGATGTTGCGATGGCTGGTGGGGACCACATCGCATCGCAATATCACATCGGTGATGGATCAATGGAACAATGGTTGTGGTGAGTGGATGGTTATTGCGATGTGTGATGTGCGATGGACCCCATAGTGGAGATCACATCGTTGCATCGCAAGTGTGCATCAGAACAAAAACATACTGGAGGGCTTTTACATTGTCCGTTGCGATGTGCGATGTGTGATATCGCAACACTGCATCGCAACAGAACTTCACATCAACAAGACACATCGCATCAAAACTTAAAATATACAAAGGCATTTGCGGAATGGATAAATGGATTTGCGATATAGCGATGGTGGTAGGGACCACCATGACATGGCTTCAATTCAAAACTCTGGCGCGTAAACAAAAATTGGTTGGTGAGGGCTTAAAAGCTCGATAAGATGGTTTTTAATAAACTCTGTTGTTGTGTGGTTAGAACCACGATTTCTTCAATTCCTTCTGCAAAGTCGGCTACGCCCATAAAACATAAATTCATCCTTACAGCTTCATTTAAAATCTGTTGAATACACCATGGTGTGCACTCAACCTCTGCTCCTGTTGTACTTTGTTTCCATTCTCCTGCACGGGGTTTGTAGGTGACTTTAATATTTTCAAAACTCCCCCTTAAAGTCAGCTGCTGGGTTATCTGTCATACTCATGAATTTTCTCAAATATTCAAAACTCTTTTGCCCCAATGGCTTTGTCAGAATTTTTGCAAATTGCTCCTCTATTCTACGGTGCTGTAAAACAATGCCACAATTGGTTGTTTCTTAGAAGCCCATGAAATGGCTCCTGAACCCATATGAAAAACATAACCAAAGGTACTTTTCCGGTCATCAATAACTCTAGCCCAATCACTATCAGTATATCCAATTAACTCAGAATTTTCTAAAGTAGTATACAAAATACCATAACTTTTATTTCCTTTCACATATCTCAGAATTTTTTTTGCTGCTTGCCAATGTGCCTCCTTTGGCCTTTCCATAAATCTGGAAATCAAACTAACAGCATGCATAATATCAGGCCTAGTTGTAGTCAAATAAATGAGGCTGCCAACTAGGCTCTTGTACAAACTAGGATCAAAATCCTTGCTACTGTCCTCTTTGTTCAGTTTCAATCCCATTGTTGTGGGACTAATTGCTGCCTTGCAATCCTGCATATTAAATCTTCCCAAATTTTCATTTACATATTTTTCTTGAGAGATAAAAATCTTATTTTCACTTTTTTCTACTTCTATTCCTAAGAAGTATTTCAGCGAACCCATATCAGTCATCTCAAATTCATCCTTCATGACTGTTTTAAAATTTTCAATAAGGTAATCATCATTACTTGTAAAGATCACATCATCAACATACAAAACAACAATGAGCATCTTACCATATTTCTCCTTGATGTATAATGTGGGTTCTCCTTCACATTTCTCAAACCCATTTTCCAGTAGATAGGAATCTATCCTACTATACCATGCTCTTTGTGCTTGTTTCAGCCCATAAAGAGATTTCTTCAATCTGCAAACTTTTTTCTCTTGGCCTTCTTTCTCATAGCCTAGAGGTTGTTCAACATAAACCTCTTCCATTAAAACTCCATTTAGGAATGCTGATTTTACATCCATTTGGTGAACCTTCCATTTTTTTTGTGCTACTATGGAGAGCACTGCTCTCACTATTTCTATTCTTGCAACTGGTGCAAATTTTTTTTCATAATCTCTTCCATGTTGTTGCTTGTATCCTTTGACAACAAGTTTGGCCTTGTGTCTCTCAATCTTACCTCTAGAATTTCTTTTGGTCTTGTAGACCCATTTCACTCCAATGAATTCCTTACCTTTTGGGAGATAAACCAATTACCATGTTTAATTTTTCTCTATTGCATTCATTTCTTCATCCATAACATCTATCCATTTTTTGTCTTTCACTGCATCTTCAAAATGAATAGGATCATCAACATGAAAATACAATGCAAATAAAGAATTTATACCTTCATTTGCTGCTTCTTGCTCATAGATTTCATTTAGATTTTTGAATCTGGTTCCTCTTTCTCTTGGTGTAGCTATGCTTGAAGAACCACTTAAATCAACTCCATGTGGTGTGCTTGGAGAAGCAGCACTCTCATTTCTTCTCAATGGTGTTCTTATTCCAGCTTGTGGTGTCCCTTGTTGTCCTTGTTTTGGTGGAGGTGGTGCTACCGATGAGGTGTTCTTTTCAGCCACATCTTCCTCATCTTCATCATGAAACAAACAACTTTTGACATTGACTGTTTTCTCAATGCTTCCATCCCATGCTTTTTCTTCTATGAATTGCACATATATGCTTATAAAAAATTTCTTTGTGGATGGGTTATACAATCTATATCCCTTGGATTCTTCACAGTTTCCAAGGAAGATGCACTTCTCCCCCTTACTGTCCAACTTTTTTCTCAGCTGATATGGAATGTGTGCATAAGCCACACCCAAAAACTCTCATGTGGGTGACTCCTTGTTTTTTGCCACTCCACGCTTCTTCCGGAACTATGTTCATTACTGCTTTTGTTGGGCATCTATTCAATATATATACTGCACAATTTGTTGCTTCTACCCAATACTCATTTGGAAAGTGTTTTTCCTTAAGCATACTTCTGACCATGTCCATGATGATTATGTTCTTCCTTTATACAACACCATTTTGCTGCAATGTGTACCTTGTTGTAAATTTCTTATGTATGTCATTTTCTCTGCAAAAATGAAGAAACTCTTTTGAGATGTACTCACCTCCTCTATCAGTCCTTAAGACTTTGATATGCTGCCCACTTTGTTTCTCTACAAGAGCTTTAAAGTGGCAAAACTTTTCAAACACTTCACTTTTATATTTCAAGAAATAAACCCATACTTTTCTTGTGAAATCATCAATGAAGGTCAACATATAATTGCTTCCTGATATTGATGATGTTTGCATTGGCCCACACAAATCTGAATGGATAATTTCTAACGGTGCATTTTCCCTTATGCTCTTTCCTGATGGAAAGTTTTCTCTATGTTTTTTTCCCAAGATGCAGCCTTAACATAGGCTGTCTGGTTTCTCTATCAATGGTAGTCCTCTTACCATTCTTTTCTTGTGCAATAAATTCAAACCTCTGAAATTGAGATGTCAAAATCTCAAATGCCATAACCAATTCTCATCTTTCACTTCCTTTTGAAAGACCTCTTGAGTTACAACTACTACATTCTTCCTCTTTCCCTTCAATTCTGCATTTAGCCTGAGTGGAAACATTCTATTGCTGGTCATTTGCACTTCTGCAATAACCTTCTTGCTTGGAGGTATGTCCATTATTGTGCACACATCATTTTTGAAGAATAAATTGTAACCTTAGTTAATGAGCTACCCAATGCTCAAAAGATTACATTTCAAGCCAAGAACATAGTATACATCTGGCACAAATTTCTGCTCTCCATTTCTTGCAAGGATACTTACTCTGCCTTTTCCCTTGACATAGATCTTAGCATCAGTTCCATTTGTTACTTCAGATTTAACATCTTCATCAAGATTGGAAAACATTGCTATGCTTGTTGAATCTTTGGTTAAACTGAGAGGGGGGGTGAATCAGTTTAACACATGCATTAGCTTTTTAAATTTTCATCAAACTTATTTACAGCTTAATATGCGAATAGTTTTAAAATGTTGCAGCAAGTATTAAATTAATGTGAAATCAACCTTATTGTGAGAGCAACAAACACATAAAGAAATTGAGTGGATCATATAAAAATATAAGCAACACACATAGAGACAGTGGTGTTCCTTGAGAAACAATTCCTTGTTGTGTAAAGGAATCCGTGCTCAAGACATTAAAGATTATGTCACAAACAAGTGTATATTTGTCTCTGTTTATTAAACCTTCAAATATTAATAATATAATCTCCAAATATCAAACTCCTACAAGTTCTGCAATGCCATGTTCTCTTTATGCTGAAGTGAATGAATAGGAGAAAAAGAAAGAAAAGGATTTCAATTTGATATGCTGCATAAAATAGAATCTACCATCATAAAACCCTGAAGAAGTGAGCAACAATAAAGTTAAAATAGAGGAGCGCCCATTAAGAATTTTTAACTCTTAGATACACAGATATCAAGAGACCTGCACCTTAAATCACTCTATTTTATTCATAGATATGGAAATGAAATGAAAACTGGAAAACTATTCAACATAGATAGAATGAAGGAAACTTGCAAAACTTTTCATTGATTCAATATTTTTCAGTACAAAATTAGGCTTCAAGGTCCAAAACTCAGAACCTCACTCCTTCTTCCAATTGTCCTTAAATACATTATCACAAAACAGTTTCCAGTAATGAAACTAATTCTAACTTCTCTAACTAACTCTAACTGCCTAAACTATTAATTGTTATGGAGGTACATGCCTCAAGAAAAGTCCTATTACATTTGCATAATCCTAGGAAATGACATAATGAGAATTTTTAGAACTTTTAATCTAAAGGAACAACTGGTCCTGAATTGGCTACGGAATTAACAGCTACTTTTGATTTATCCGTTGGAATCTTCTTTGCTGTGTCAATGGAGAAGATTTTGCATTTTTTCCAAAGTTCACTTTGAGTTGTAGGAGCATTCCTATAGTTGAGGTATTCCAATCTAAATTCAACTGCCTGATTGTGAGTGAACCTTTCTATGAAGAGTGCCTTTACCATCCATAGAAAATTGAAGTGCCTCTGTAAAAAGTTAAACACTGTCTCTCCCTTTAAAACTTGTGTATTTTCGTGTCTGCTATCTGCTATGCTCTTTTCCAGTGTTAATGCATCTTCATAAAACTTCCATGTCAAAATATTTTCCTTTTCTATCCAGCATGAAGGCAAACCTGTTCGGATCAATTTATCAAAAGTTATATCAAACTTCTTTACCGCTTCCTTAATTCTCAGTAACCTTTTCTCTGCAACTTTTCGTAGATCATTCTTAATTATTATTTTATTGACTTATTCAGCATAAAAGTATCTGTCTTGTATCTCAATTTCTTCTAGCTCTTCATCTGATTTGGAATTGATAAAATTTAAAAACCTCCTAGCCCAATTTGGTCTTTTAATGAGCGTTTGTTTTTCTAATGATATCTCCTCTTCATGGTCTGAGATGAGGCGTTTCTCTGTAGCAATTATACTTAAGGAATCCCAATTTGACTTCATTTCAGATATAATTTCAGTCCAAATAATATCTTTAGCTCTTAAAAGTGAGATGTTACCTTTTAGCTTCTCCTTGAGCTCCTTAATTTCATCCTCAGCGTTTTGTAATTGCTGCTTATTTTCATTTTCTTTATTTTCGCATCCTCTCATCATCTTAGTAGTTGTTTCCAAATCTAACTGAACCCGCTTAAGATCACCTTCGGCTATATTCAATTCTGTGCTGAGCTGAACAATTTGGGTTTGAGGATCCGCATCACTGTCACCTGTAGGAACAACAAAAGTGCAAGTATGGTTTTGAATTTGATTCTGCAGAGATATAGCAGTCTGCTTTACTTTGGACAACTCTTCATCTTTTAGTAACAATTGCAGAGGTAACTCTTCCTTTTCTTTTTCCACCTTAGCTACTTCTGTAGCCATTGAGTGCTCTGTAGCTGGTAATTTTAACTTTTTCCTTAGTGAGGATATTTCTACTTCTGCACTTTTCATGAGTTTTTGAATTGCAGCATTATCATTTGGATCCACACCAATTTTCATAATGATCTTCTTCAACTCTTCGTTTTGAGTTGTTAATGCCCTTGAATTAGCTTTCTCCATTTTGCATTGTCTGATGACCTTTGCAAGCATGTTTTCAGTCTTGACTGCTGTGGCATTAGTCTTGCTCAAATCATTTACAATCAACTACCCGGTCTGCATATGAAGATTCATTTTGTCCCACAATGGGATCTTTTTAACATCCATGATTATGTTTACCTCATTAAAGCTGCTCGAAGACCCAAGGGACATTCCCTTTGGATGTGACAGAGCCATTCTAAATTGATCTTTTTCAATATCCATTACAGTCAATAATCTGGTATGATCAGCAGCTGTGTGATGTTCTGCGTGCACTTCGACATTGGCTTTTATTCTCTGATTTCTTTCTTCAATTTGCGTGAATACTTGCTTGATTGCTGGCATCCTTTCTAAGTAAAGTTCATGTCTTCTAGGAGAAGAGGGAACACTTGATTCTTCATTGATATGAAGGGTAAAACCAGGCGAATTGGGAGAATGATCTTCTGCTAGTTTGGTTCTCTTTTCTTCTTTGGGTTCCTCATTATCTATTTCAATAACATCTTCTCTACTTCTTTTGCTTTCCCTTTCCATAATGGAAAGTGTTTGAATGCTGGTTTTTGAGGCACTTGTTTCACCTGGATTTGCCAGCTTCTCTATATCAGCCAAGCTACAGAGAATGTGTGATACTTCAAGTTTCAACCCTTTTCGAGAAATTATCTCATGCGGATCATAAGGCCATTTTTTCTCCCAACAACAATCAGGTCCTTCCAAATATTTTTGAGATTTCTATCAAAGCTATCAAGCCACTACAGTGTCCCACACTCATAGGCAATTTGTACATCAAGCCTTTCTTCATGGGAAGAAAGTGTACTTGGTCTACATTAATACTTTGCCTTATGAATTCCAGGGCGAAAAGTCCCATGGGTACAAAAGTTGGGAGCCTATAGGGCTCAATGCTAACTCCATACAGCCTTATCTCTGAGTATTCTTCGAATACAAACCAATCTACAAATCTGCAATTGGGTCCTATCTGTAGGAACTCCCAGGCTTTTGGTAGAAAGCATGGAGGAAGAGTTCCATTCAAAATTTTATAAGCAATAGACATGAAATGATTAGCAAATTCAAACAGCCCTACTTCATTCTCTTCTTTTCTAATCATGTCGGTCTAGAATAAAACCGATTGCTTATTTTTATTACTATCAACTATATTTAAACCCAAACTCATGAAATCTTCAACATTTTGATACAAAAATAAGTAAACAACCAATGATGGAAATCTGAAGAAACCTGTTAGAGGAAAAGCTATCAATTGGGAATTTACTATTTCCTGCCAAAAAGACGGAATGTCAAGGACCACCCCTGGTTTCATCATCATTTCAAACATCCCCAAGACTGATTTAACAATTTTTTGGTCATCGTCTTTCCCCAAAATCTCCATAATGCAGCTAAGAACTGGCCTATACTGAACATTGAACGCCTCCAAACTGAACTCTTCTCCTTCAAATTGAGTTTTTTCGGGATTTGATTTCAAAAATGACGTACAATGACTGAACTCTTTGTTTGAAAGGTCTTCAAAATACTGAACCAATGAATCTTCGGAGAATTGTAACGGAGACTTATCTTCTGGAAAGCACAATGCTTGGCGAATTAATTGTGTTGATACCTGCAGGACATTTTCTCCCTGAGAATTCATGACGAAACATTTACCAGGGTACATTGATGAGACTAACCATGAGATGAACTCGGGGAAGAAGTGAGTTTTCGGAACACAAGCGGACAGCACACCAGAACTTTTCATAGCAGACAATACCGGGGATTTATCAGTGTTTAGGGTTACTTGGTAATGCAATAAGGGATGATTGATGGACGACGTGGTATCCTGGACGTCCTTTTCACTATCCAGGAGGGGACTGAGGATTGATGAACCAGACAAGGATATTCATTTTTCCATGACTAACAGGAACTGAAAAAAATTCGCGGGGTAACGGAAAATGCAAAGGTGGCAAGAACACGGTTCAAAAGGGGAAAGACAGTCACACATGGAAAAAACGGGACTAAAGAACTCTTTAATAAGCTACGGGAATCCGTAATAAATGCCGACATGATGTGGACAAACCGTTGAGAGCGGATGACAGTTGTTTTCCACTTCGCCCGATGACGTCACTGCGGGGGGTCCTGGAGTACGGCGGAAAACTTCAACCTATACCCCCCGTAATGAATCCAAGCCGTTGATCACGGCTCATCCAAGATTTTGACTAGTCAACTACGGGGGGTCAGGATTTGATAAACAACGAGCTACTTCTCCCCCCACAATAACTTATCCGAAAGCACTTTTCTGTGATCATCGCTTCCGCTCAAGAAATTTCTCAGAGCTTAAGCTTAAATCAAAACATATGTTTCAATAAGGTTAATATTCATCAAGCTTTGAAATGCTTTTTTTATGATATAGTATAAAAACTTTATACTATAACATATGATTTTTTGATTTTATAATTTTTTTGTATTTTTGATATTCAAAATAAAAATTGAAAAGAATATGCAGATATGGTCTACAACATCTGGCTCCACCTGGGGATAGTGTTTTTACCACGAAACACTAAGAACCTGTAGATCAGTGCCTTCACTTCGGGCATGGAGTCACATATTGCTTGATGGAAAATGTACAATGATGACACTGGATATATACAATGATGATGAAACTGCTTCTTAGTGCCAGAAATAATGCTTTAGATATTGCCCATTCACAGGCATATCTAATACTTCTCCTTCCAGATTTTCCAGCATGAAAGTATTATTCATCTTGACTTCACTGATTTTGAACGGACCATACCACAAGGGATCAAATTTTCCGTGTTTACCTTTGTCTTCCCTTCGGGTATCCTACCTGAATACCAAGTCTCCCTTTTGAAACATGATCTCCTTTGCTTTCCTGTCAAATATTGTCTTCATTTTCTACTGATAGGTGAGCAAGTTTTCCCAAACTTGATTTCTGTTTTCATTTAATTCCATTACATTGTTCATTCTTCTAATCATGGCATTTGGTTCTGTTTGAGCATCTTGGAGAAAGGAAATCATAGGTTTTACCAATTGAGTGGGAAACAATGCTTGAGTACCATATGCGAGCTCATAAGGAGACTTGCTAGTAGACCTCCTAGTGGTCATCCTTGTTGCCCATAGAGCAAAAACTAACTTTGTATCCCAATTATTTTGGTTTTCATTAATTGTCTTCTTCAGAATTCTTACCAATGTTTTGTTAGAAGATTCTGCCAATCCATTCCCCTGCGGATGATAAACTGTAGAATAAGACAATATCACATTGTAATTCTGACAAAAATTAATAAATCTGAGTGAATTGAAAACTTGAGCATTATCTGTCACAATCTTTACTGGGCATCCAAACCTGCTAAAGATATTTTCTTCTAGAAACTTCATAACCACCAGATCATTTTCTTTCCTAGTGGGGATTTTCTCCACCCACTTTGTAAAATAATCTGTAGCGGTAAGGATCCACTTAAACTGCCCACTGGATGGTGGATTGATTTCTCCAATGAAATCTAATCCCCACTGTCTAAAAGGTTCTTCAACAAAAACAGGGAGAAGAGGTAGAGGAGCTAAATTTTTCTTCTGTGCAAATACTTGGCATTTTGACAACTTTTGACTGCTTTATAAACATCCGCAAACACAGATGGCCAATAGAAACCTGATTTGAATATCTTATGAGCTATTACCTTCTAGCTGTAATGACCTCCGCATAGGCATTCATGATATTCTTTGATTACTTCTGAAATTTCTTCCTCTGTCAAACATAAAAACACACCAGCAGGGTCCTTCCAATATAATTTTGCTTCAATTATGACAAAAGGCTGAGCCTTAAGTTTTAAAGCTCTGTATTTAGCTCTATTTATTGAAGGGGAACAAGAAAGAAAGCATAAATAATGGACAATATCCTTATACCAATCTGAACAGAGAAATTTATACTTAATTTTTGTCTTTGACTGATTATCACCTGTTTCTCCATCAACTTCCTCTACAGGGGTCAACAAATTGATTCCCAATGCTTGGAAATTAGACTCTGTCAATAATTTGGCCAATCCCAATCCTTTAACCAGTTTGGTTGGTTTTACAAGCAAGTCATATTCTTGGATTTTAGCGATCCATTTTCCCCTTTTACCTTCCACATCGCTCTGTACTAGTACATCTTTTACAGCTGAATTGGGAACGTATGCTAAGATTTGAGAATGAAGGATATAAGTTCTGAAAGCTTTCAATGCTTTCACCAGAGCGTATACTTGTTTCTCCAATATATTATATTTCAATTCTGCATCTCGGAGAACTTTACTAAAATATGCTACAGGCTGTTCGTGCTTTTCTTCATTTCTCTGTAATAACATAGCTGCAATCGTCGAGGGAGATGCAAAGGAAAAATTTTGAAATGGCTTCAAATAGTCTGGACTGATTAGAACAGGTGCTTCTTTTAAAGCCTCTTTAATCCTTTGAAAAGACTCCCTTGCTTCTTTGTCCCACTTCACTTCTGCATCCTTTTTTAACATGTCTGTTATATTTTTGACGATTTCTGCGTAATTGGGAACGAATCTTCTTAGAAAATTAATTTTTCCAAGAAATCTCTGAATATATTTTTTGCTTCGGGGCAGTGGAATGGACTGTATTGCTTCAACCCTCGCTGGATCTATTTTCACACCTTGTTTTGAAACAATATGACCCAACAGTTTACCTTCTTCCAGGGCAAACAAAGATTTTTTTAGGATTGAGTGACAACCCATACTTTCTACACTTCAGGAAGGCTTTCTGCAAATGTTGTAAATGCTCTTCATCGGAATTTGAAAAAATTGTGACATCATCTAAATAAACTACCACGAACTGATCACCTACGAATGCAATATCCATCGCTCTTTGGAATGTGGCCCTCGCATTCATCAGGCCAAATGGCATCCTGGCGTACATGAATGTTCCTCAGGGCGTAGTGAAGGCAGTTTTCTTCCGATCTTCTTTCTCCACAGCCACCTAGTTATACCCTGAAAAGCCATCCACCATAGATAATCTATAAGCTCCAGTCACTTTTTGTAAGACAAAATCCATTTTCGGCAAAGGATAATTATCTTTCAATGAAGCCCTGTTCAAATTCCTGAAATCTACGCACAGCCTTATCTCTCCATTTTTCTTTCGGACTGGTACAAGATTGGAAACCCAATCTGAATATCTGAGTGGAACGATTATCTTGGCTTGTAGCAATTTCTTTATTTCATTTTTGATCGGAGCCAACAACAATGGATTAATCTGTCTGAGCTTCTGTTTATGTGGCTTGACTCCATTCTTCAGTGGGATTTTATGCTATATGATACTCTTATCATATGTCTTCAAATCATCATAAGACCAAGCAAATACATCCTTGAATTGTTTGAAAAAATCTACATACCTTTCTTTGTAGTCCTTCGGGACCCCTTTGAACAACTTAATCATTTTAGGCTCCCGTTGAGTCCCTAAATTGCAATCTTCCACCTGCTCATCTTGGTTTGCTTTCTTCTGATTCACTGCAACGTCATTTGTATCAAACAGTCTTTCAAGAGGCACCAAGCCTCTTGGAAAAGCGTTATCTTTCAACTGAATGATCTGCTGACCACCAATATTCATTTTCAGAGTCTTACCAGCCAATTCATCTTCATCTGATTCCAAATCAATCTGATGATCTTCAAAATCTTCAATCATCAACAGAAACTGCTAAATCCCGTCATCGTCCTCAAAGACCTGCCAGTGTTTAATATTGTCAGGGATCAAAGGTCTATGTCTCATCTCAATTTCATACCTTAGTTTCGGACTGATAGGAGGCTTGAATGTACTTGCTGCAATCGCCAAAGAATCATCCATTCTATTCTCTTCCCTTGGAACAAACTGTAAGTTGAAGGCCTCAAAATAATTTTTGATCAGATCCCAGACCTCATTCCGATATGATCTTAACCTGGGATGTTTAGTTTGACATAAATTCTTGATCTGTCTTATAATTAATTCTGAATCCCCAAACACAGTCATAAACTGAATTCCCATCTACTTAGCTGTCTGCAAACTAATAATTAATGCTTCATATTCTGCAACATTATTAGTGGATTCAAACTCCAATTTGAAGGAAAAAGGCACAAGATTACCTTCCGGAGAAACAAAAATGAAACCAGCTCCAGTGCCTTCTTTGGAAAACGCACCATCAAAATAACACTTCCACAGCTTATCTGAATGTAGCTCCTTATGTACAATTGCTGAAGGGAGCTGCCCTTGAGATTCTTCAGCAAATTTTGCATCTTCATGCAGCATGAAACAAGAGAGGTCATCCTTCTCTTGGCCATAAATGGGTGAATTACTTGCATCTTTCTTGGTAGCAGTTTTTTGAAATCTAGTCTCTCTATACAACCTTCTTTCTTCACCATTGAAAACGGGAATGATAGCATATGTAAAGTCCAGCTTCAAAACTCCTCCAAGATTTTCCCTCCATGATCTAGATAATAACATACCAAACCTGGCTGGAATATCTGCCACTACAACATCCATCATAATGCTTTTGGCTGGGATTTGAGCCAATGAAACAACCATATCCTTAATAATACCCACACACTTAACCCTTTTTGAGTCAAAAGAGTAAAGGTCTCTATATGGCTTAGTGATTTGTAAATTTAACTCTTTCATCACACTCAATGGCATCAGATTGTGTGATGCGCCAGAATCTAGCATACAATTATGCAAAACAAAATCATGTAACAGAAGTGATATATAAAAAGGAGGGACAGATGAATCTACCTCTTCAACATGAGGTCCAAATGTAACCACTGGCTTTTCTTCCTGCAGATTTACTGTATCACTCACTTCATCAGGATGAGACAGATTGATAAATTCAGCAATCTCTTTCTTGTAACCAGGTGTTTTTATTAATTCAAGAAGAGGTACTTGTATCTTCACTTTATCCAACTCTTTCGACAAACTGAAAGTTTGATTTGATCTTGTCAACTTTTCAGGTTCTTCTTGATCGTTCTTGGAATTTGAGTTTTGATTAGAAACAGTAACCACTTTCTCCAAAATATTAGAATCTCTAACTTTTGTTTGAGAAGCTTCTGCTTGCTGCTTTTCCTTCTCTTTTTTTTCGTTCGTGGGCTTTTTCCCCTTATCTGTTTTCTTAGTTTGATCTTTCTGGAATGGAGTCGCCATTGGAGAAGGTGTTGCTTCTGATTCTTTTTCTTCATTGTCTTGAGTCCTTAGTCTCTTCTTTGACCTCAAATCGTACTTTTTATGCAACTCAGATTGCATGAAGTCTGTGAACTGTCTGCAATAATCATCCATCTCTTCTTGATCAAATGAAAGATAATTTTCTTCCACTTCTTCTTCTTCAGCTTCTTCTTCTGTTTCATCGTCTTCCATATACACAGCAGAAATTCGAGCATCATCCTCTCTCTCATCCTCATCATCTGCTGAATGGGATGGGGCTGCCTCTATGTACAAAGGTGCTTGCACCTGATCTAGATCTTTCTTCTCTCTTTGCAGAATCTGTAGAGGCTATTTTTTAAATTGAGGATTGAAAACCCCTCTATTCTGTCTTGCAGGCTTACTATCAATTTCTAATTTCACCAATTTATTAGACAGGTTTTTTATGACCTTAGTCATATCGTCAATTCTCAGGTCTTGAGCTGAGGCTTCTTCTTTAGCTTTTCCTTTATCTTGAACTTTACCAGCAGCGGACATATTAGCCTCGATCTCCAGAGCATCAGTTTGGATCTGCTCTAATGTAGGTGATCTCCTTTCCCTCAATGTGAAACTGAATTCAGGTTCAAATGCACCAGCAAAAACAACCCTTGCTCCAATAGGAGGGGGTTTCATTTCAACAGGCAAACTATTATACAATTTATTAAATCTCTTCACAAAATATTTCATGTTTTCATCAGGTTTCTTCTTTATTGCATTGAATTCTGTCAAAGAATAGCCATGGTCCCTTTTTTCACCCCATCTCTCGGTGAAACGTGTTTCTAGGGTATCCCAATCATTAATGGTACCATTATGAAATCCTTTGAACCATTTCATTGCCTCTCCACTTAGAGACTGAGCAAAAAGTCTCATTACAACGTCCAAATGTTCAACATTTAAATTCTCAACAAACGTGCAAAACAGAGGCAAGTGTTGTTCTGCAGTTATTTCATCTTCACCAGTAAATCTAGGGAGTAACTTGAGATACTCCTGAGGCATATCATGCAGTGGTTGTGGTAAATTTAATGGTGCATATCTATTCATCAAGAAAGCAGGGGCTGCAGGGACTGCCATGTTTACACCCGGGTTAACTGCTCCTTGAGCGGGGGTAAAATGAATACCAGTTGTAGGTAGCGATGAATGAGGTGAAACAACTGATATAGGAGTTCGAGTATGAACGATTGCAGAAGAGCTGGCAGCTATATGGCGCTGAGTTTCTATAAAGGGAAAAGACACAAACTCCAAAGATTTCTCTTCTAATGTGGGCTCTTGAAAACGAACGGGTGATGGTGATGATTCTTCTTCCGAGAAAATGAGTTTCTTGGAAGCTTTCTTGGATGAGAAAATGTGTGAACTGCTACCTGGTGCAAGCAGTGTAGTTTCAGGTGTATCTAATATTTTTGGTTTCTGGCCCTTCTTTGAAACAAGCTTCTCAGGATCAGACAAAACAGGAACTTTTTGCTGAGAGGTATCTGACCTCGTGTGAGGTTTCTTGGGAGCCAGAGCTATTTTCAAACAAACAAAACGTACTCTTTCCTCCTCTCTGAACAACCAGAGGAAATTTAAAAAAAAACCTAGGGAAATTCTTCGAATCTTCGATCCCCGGCAACGGCGCCAATTAATGTTGTTCCTTGACAAACAATTCCTTGCTGTGTAAAGGAATCCGTGCTCAAGACATTAAAGATTATGTCACAAACAAGTGTATATTTGTCTCTGTTTATTAAACCTTCAAATATTAATAATATAATATCCAAATATCAAACTCCTACAAGTTCTGCAATGCCATGTTCTCTTTATTCTGAAGTGAATGAATAGGAGAAAAAGAAAGAAAAGGATTTCAATTTGATATGCTGCTTAAAACAGAATCTACCATCATAAAACCCTAAAGAAGTGAGCAACAATAAAGTTAAAATAGAGGAGCGCCCATTAAGGATGTTTAACTCTTAGATACACAGATATCAAGAGACCTGCAGCTCAAATCACTCTATTTTATTCATAGATATGGAAACGAAATGAAAATTGGAAAACTATTCAACATAGATAGAATGAAGGAAACTTGCAAAACTTTTCATTGATTCAATATTTTTCAGTACAAAATTAGGCTTCAAGGTCCAAAACTCGAAACCTCACTCCTTCTTCCAATTTTCCTTAAATACATTATCACAAAACAGTTTCCAGTAATGAAACCGATTCTAACTTCTCTAACTAACTCTAACTGCCTAAACTATTAACTATTATGGAGGTACATGCCTCAAGAAAAGTCCTATTACATTTGCATAATCCTAGGAAATGACATAATGAGAATTTTTAGAACTTTTAATCTAAAGGAACAACTGGTCCTGAAGTGGCTACGGAATCAACAGCTACTTTTGATTTATCCATTGGAATCTTCTTTGCTGTGTCAATGGAGAAGATTTTGCATTTTTTCCAAAGTTCACTTTGAGTTGTAGGAGCATTCCTGTAGCTGAGGTATTCCAATCTAAATGCAACTGCCTGATTGTGAGTGAGCCTTTCTGTGAAGAGTGCCTTTACCATCCATAGCAAATTGAAGTGCCTCTGTAAAAATTTAAACATTGTCTCTCCCTTTAAAACTTGTGTCTTTTCGTGTCTGCTATCTGCTCTGCTCTTTGCCAGTGTTAATGCATCTTCATAAAACTTCCATGTCAAAATATTTCCCTTTTCTGTCCAGCATGAAGGCAAACCTGTTCGGATCAATTTCTCAAAAGTTATATCAAACTTCTTTACCGCTTCCTTAATTCTCAGTAACCTTTTCTCTGCAAATTTTCGTAGATCATTCTTAATTATTATTTTATTGACTTCTTCAGCATAAAAGTATCTGTCTTGTATCTCAATTTCTTCTAGCTCTTCATCTGATTTGGAATTGATAAAATATAAAAACCTCCTAGCCCAATTTTCTCTTTTAATGAGCGTTTTATTTTCTAATGATATCTCCTCTTCATGGTCTGAGATGAGGCGTTTCTCTGTAGCAATTATACTTAAGGAATCCCAATTTGACTTCATTTCAGATATAATTTCAGTCCAAATAATATCTTTAGCTCTTAAAAGTGAGATGTTACCTTTTAGCTTCTCCTTGAGCTCCTTAATTTCATCCTCAGCCTTTTGTAATTGCTGCTTATTTTCATTTGCTTTATTTTCCCATCCTCTCATCATCTTAGTAGATGTTTCCAAATCTAACTGAACCCGCTTAAGATCACCTTCGGCTATCTTCAGTTCTGTGCTGAGCTGAAAAATTTGGGTTTGAGGATCCGCATCACTGTCACCTGTAGGAACAACAAAAGTGTAAGTATGGTTTTGAATTTGATTCTGCAGAGATATAGCAGTCTGCTTTACTTTGGACAACTCTTCATCTTTTCATAACAATTGCAGACGTAACTCTTCCTTTTCTTTTTCCACCTCAGCTACTTCTACAACCATTGAGTGCTCTGTAGCTGGTAATTTTAACTTTTTCCTTAGTGAGGATATTTCTACTTCTGCACTTTTCATGAGTTTTTGAATTGCAGCTTTATCATTTGGATCCACACCAATTTTCATAATGATCTTTTTCAACTCTTCGTTTTGAGTTGTTAATGCCCTTGAATTAGCTTTCTCCATTTTGCATTGTCTGATGACCTTTGCAAGCATGTTTTCAGTCTTGACTGCTGTGGCATTAGTCTTGCTCAAATCATTTACAATCAACTGCCCAGTCTGCATATGAAGATTCATTTTGTCCCACAATGGGATATTTTTAACATCCATGATTACGTTTACCTCATTAAAGCTGCTCGAAGACCCAAGGGACATTCCCTTTGGATGTGACAGAGCCATTCTAAATTGATCTTTTTCAATATCCATTACAGTCAATAATCTGGTCTGATTAGCAGCTGTGTGATGTTCTGCTTACGCTTCGACATTGGCTTTTATTCTCTGATTTCTTTCTTCAATTTGCGTGAATACTTGCTTGACTACCGGCATCCTTTCTGAGTAAAGTTCATGTCTTCTAGGAGAAGAGGGAACACTTGATTCTTCATTGATATGAAGGGTAAAACCAGGCGAATTGGGAGAATGATCTTCTGCTAATTTGGTTATCTTTTCTTCTTTGGGTTCCTCATTATCTATTTCAATAACATCTTCTCTACTTCTTTTGCTTGTCCTTTCCATAATGGCAGGTGTTTGAATGCTGGTTTTTGAGGCACTTATTTCACCTAGATTTTCCAGCTTCTCTATATCAGGCTTGCTTACATGGGAGAATGCAACATACCTGTTCTCAACCCTTTTCTAAGAAATTATTCCATGCGGATCATAAGGCCATTTTTCTCCCAACAACAACTGTGTCCCTTCCAACATTTTTGAGACTTCATCAAAAGCTTGTCTCGTGTTGACCACAAAAGGTCCCACACGCATAGGCAATTTGTACATCAAACCTTTCTTCATGGGAATAAAGTGAACTTGGTCGACATTAAGACTTTTCCTTATGAATTCCAGGGTGAAAAGTCGCATGGGTACAAAAGTTGGGAGCCTATAGGGCTCAATGCTAACTCCATACATCCTTATCTCTGAGTAATCTTCGAATACAAACCAATCTCCAAATCTGCAATTGGGTCCTATCTGTAGGAACTCCCGAGCCTTTGGTAGAAAGCATGGAGGAAGATTTCCATTCAAAATTTAATAAGCAATAGACATGAAATCATTAGCAAATTCAAACAGCCCTCCTTCATTCTCTTCTTTTCTAATCATGTCGGTCCAGAATAAAACTGATTGCTTATTTTTATTACTATCAACTATATTTAAACCCAAACTCATGAACTCTTCAACATTTTGATACAAAAATAAGTAAACAACCAATGATGGAAATTTGAAGAAACCTGTTAGAGGAAAAGCTATCAATTGGGAATTTACTATTTCCTGCCAAAAAGACGGAATGTCAAGGACCACCCCTGGTTTCATCATCAGTGAAAACATCCCCAAGACTGATTTATCAACTTTGTGGTCATCGTCTTTCCCTAAAATCTCTACAATGCAGCTAAGAACTGGCCTATACTGAACATTGAACGCCTCCAAACTAAACTCTTCTCCTTCAAATTGAGTTTTTTCTGGATTTGATTTCAAAAATGACATACAACGACTCAACTCTTCGTTTGAAAGGTCTTCAAAATACTGAACCAATGAATCTTCGGAGAATTGTAATGGAGACTTATCTTCTGGAAAGCACAATGCTTGGCGAATTAATTGTGTTGATACCTACAGGACATTTTCTCCCTGAGAATTCATGATGAAACATTTACCAAGGTATATTGATGAGACTAACCATGAGATGAACTCGGGGAAGAAGTTAGTTTTCGGAACATAGGTGGACAACACACCAGAAATTTTCATAGCAGACAATACCGGGGATTTATCAGTGTTTAGGGTTACTTGGTAATGCAATAAGGGATGATTGACAGACGACGCGGTATCCTGGACGTCCTTTTCACTATCCAGGAGGGGACTGAGGCTTGATGAACCAGACAAGGATATTTGTTTTTCCATGACTAACAGGAACTGAAAACAATTCGCGGGGTAACGGAAAATGAAAAGGTGGCAAGAACACGGTTCAAAAGGGGAAAAATAGTCACACATGGACAAAACGGGACTAAATAACTCTTTAATAAGCTACGGGAATCCGTAATAAATGCCGACATGATGTGGAAAAACCGTTGAGAGCGGATGACAGCTATTTTCCACTTCGCCCGATGACGTCACTGCGGGGGTCCTGGAGTACGGCGGAAAACTTCAACCTATACCCCCCGTAATGAATCCAAGCCGTTGATCGCGACTCATCCAAGATTTTGACTAGTCAACAACGGGGGGTCAGGATTTGATAAACAACGAGCTACTTCTTCCCCCGCAATAACTTATCCGAAAGCACTTTTCTGTGATCATCGCTTCCGCTCAAGAAATTGCTCGAAGCTTAAGCTTAAATCAAAACATATATTTCAATAAGGTTAATATTCATCGAGCTTTGAAGTGATTCTTTTATGACATAGTATAAAACTTTATACTATAACATATGATTTTTTTATTTTCTAATTTTTTTGTATTTTTGATATTCAAAATAAAAATTGAAAAGGATATGCAGATATGATCTACAACAGACAACAAATGTAAGAGGAAACCCATAAAGGGAGAAAACCACATCTTATTATTGTTGTGATGCAAGGGCAAGTTCCAACTCCCTTCTCACCACTATTTTTCTGTAGGCACCAACGTACAGGAGGCTCCAACCTCAGTCAGCTACAACTCACATCTATCAAGCTTCAACTTGATAGGAAAACTCCAACTTCCTCAAATTATCTAAAGAGATGTTTGCTGATTTATCTCAGATATTAGCTCTGTTCTATAGCATCTCTTTCTGCTCCTCTCTTACTTATCTTCTTTGCTTCAATTTTCCATACTCTGCATTCTCTATACTCACTCTCTCTATCCTCTCTATGCATATGAAGTTGATGTTATATATAGAGTTCATCACATGACTATTTGTATTCCACAAGTAATTTGGAGTGAACAACGATGACTCTTTGGCTTCTGTCTTCTCTTCCTTTGTCCAACTCATTTAAAAAATTATAACAATATGTACAAATTTCAATGTTCAGTGGGATTTTTCTTTTCCTTCAGATACTTGCCTTTGCATCACAAACAATATAAAATAATTAAACATTTACATTTTCAGTTTCAATATATAAACTTCAATCAACCATTGGCTTGCTGGTTTTGTCCTTTCTATTGTTGTCATGCAACTGTCCTGCATACCTCTATTTACTACAACTCTGAGCACCTGTGCATGTATACTTGTTCACTGCAATTTTAAATCCCTTTGCTGCATACCTCTTCAATTCTGCAGTCTCTTTTTACCTATGTACTTATTCTCCAAGCTCACTATAGTTTTGTATCTGCTATCTATATATGCATGTTTTATAATTTTAGCTCACCAATAAACCAACGCACATAGACCATATATATATATATATATATATACCTTATATTATAATTTTAGCTTTCCTTTATAAAGTGCTCTACATACAATTGGAGCCTTTCTTTAATACAAATATTCAGACCACGTTCATAATTCATACCTTAGCACTTTTAAAAAAAATCTGACGCCTTTAAACATATACATCAGCGCCTATAGCACCCAACCATGGTTTATAACATTAATATAGCAATTCATATCACGGGTGATTCACGGGTCCCACACATACAATAGCGAATTGTAATCACCTGTACCTTGAGTTATATTCCGTGCTAATTGACGTGCAACCACTGTTCGATGGACCCGCCTCCAGATCAGACAACGCATGGCCATATCACGTTCATTCCATCGTCGATGGTTAACGCGCGATGGCACGTGATGAGGGCGGTATATCCAAACCGCTTAATGCCACGTGTCTGCCTATGCCATTGATCGCGTTCAAATTGGAAATACAGCTTACCGTCTTGAACTTGCACGAAAACCACCGGGTTGAACTCCAAACCATCGTTACTGTTCATTCCTTCATGGTTCCGGTTACTCCCCTTACTCCAGGTTCCATATTCAACGAAATTCAATTGTTTACTAATTCCTTCACACCTACGTCCAAAGCTTCGCTCTTCTACATATGTTCTCACGGCATTTCACTATCATAATCTAGCTCCTCCGTTGGCTCCCACTGGCTCTAACACCTTCTATCATCCATCCTCGAAACAGATTTTCTCACATGTACACATCTAATTCTTCTTGAGCTTGAAGTCCACCACACAGAGATTAATCAATAATAGAGGAATTTGAGATACCGATCACTCTGAGGTCGATTCACCGAAACTTGCACTCAGGGCTTCAAGTTTTAACACGGAGCTTTAATAGGCACACGATTCGCAACCACAGTATCATCAATAACCCTCCAGGGGCATACATGAATACTATTAAGTTTATTCATGGACCAGACTACAATCTCAATCCCTTCCACAGAGAATCCTATTGCACACTGGTCATACTCCTTGAATGCATCAACACATTAAGGTTGGGTTTCAACACAGGATCCCATCATCCCTTTCTCAAGCGCTCTCATCATTTAATATACACATAGACTCAACCAAGTTACAGAGTAATACTCTAGGTTGGCCAGATCCTCCTACGCTTTATGTAGCCAAGTGTAGCCTCTATGCAGGTCTCCTCTACAGTTCTATGCAGCCTATGCAGTTCTCTACTGCCTCTATTCCCTGTCTTCTACTTTGCCTTATTGTTGATTTAGGTGCTGCTCCTTTTTGCTCCTTTGCCATCAATGACAACATTTCCAATAGTCTCCCCCTTTTGCATTGATGGCAACACCTTCACCAATAATCCAATGCTTCCTCCAAGTCTTCCTCTGCCTGGCTTCTTTTAGAAGATCCTATCTTCTGTTACTTGCTTTTCCTCCCCTTTTGACATCAATGGCAAAGGGTTGCACATTTCCTAGTATGCTTTATATCTCTTCATTTCCTCTCTTTGAGATGTGTTTAGGCCTTCTTCTTCTGAATTTGTACCTTGCTGCTCCAAACTAGTGTACACGAGTTGTTGAGAGAACACTTTTGAGAATATTTGAACTTGTCTATACATGGTTGATGACAAACACATATAATCAGATTTTTATAATTAGGGATGCATAATTGGATCAATACTTAAGGATTGTGAATGCTCCATGTGACATATAAAGCTTGCTTCAGCTATACTTCTGTCTATATTATAATCTTTGTCTGAAATCCATATCTGTTGAGGAAGTATGTCTTCTTCTGCAATACACATATGATGTACCACACCTGTTCAATTATGATAATGATGCCAATATATCTTTTATAGCTGTGATTCACTTTTCTTACCTATTGGTGATGATATGGGCTAGGATGCTAATAATGATATTACAGTTAATAGCTGAAAGGTCCTTATTGTTGTTGTGGACAATGAATCAAACCAAACTTTACAACTTATTGTGAGATTAGGTTATCTTTCAATTTAAGAGACCAAATACCAATTTTACTGCTTGCACACTGCACTTTCAAGATCAAACCCTTGAGGCTCGACACATTCAAAGTATTAGTCAAACTCACCTATCAATCATGCAATTTTCTTCATGACATGAGGAGGTATGCATGTCAATGGTCAATTTCTCTTTACTGATCAAATAGTCCTTCATGCTCCAGATATTTTAACTTTTCTATCATGATGATCTTCCACACAACTTAAAGTTGTTTGATTGAAGTCTCAACAACCAGACTTCACACAGTTTATGAATAATCCTAAGTTAGAGACCTTGAAGGTATATAAGTGCTGACTTACAAAAGGAATTTATTTATAGAGAAAAAGATATTGCTTCAATGCTCAATATAATGTTTCAAGAGTAAACAAAAATAATGATCCTTTAGCCTTTTCATTGACTCTTTTATGCTAGATGTACTCTTGCCATAATCCTTTGATCCTGAGGACCTGTTTCATGCTTCCCTTACTAGCTGATCTCCCCCTCGAATGATATTTTCATTTCTGTTCTCCCCCTGAAACTGTGCTTTCTCTTCATGTCAGAGAGTAGCATCTACAGATACTACCCCTAGTCTATCTCTCAAATATTCAAATGGTTCTCTAGCAAGAGGTTTGGTAAATATATCTGTTGTCTGTTCTTTTGTTGGTACATACTCCAGCTTTACTACCTTCTGAGCCACTTGTTCTCGGAGAAAATGATACTTGATTGGGATATGTTTATTTTTTGAATGAAGCACAGGATTTTTTGATATGATTATAACACTTGTATTATCACATTTGATTGAGATAGGTTCATCAATGCTTACCTTCATGTCTTGGAGGGTTTGATTCATCCGCATGACTTTTGTACAACATGCTGCTGCTGCTATGTATTCTACTTCTGTTGTAGATAGAGAGATAGATGTTTGTTTCCTACTTAGCCATGCCACCAGACTTTCTCCTAGATAGAATGCACCTCCACTTGTGCTTTTCCTGTCATCCACACAGTTGGCCCAATCCGCATCTATGTATGCTGTCAAAGTGAAGATTTTTCCTTTTGGATACCAAATTCCATACTGTGTAGTTCCTTGTATATATCTGAATATTATTTTTACTGCTAGAAGGCGATTTTGTTTAGGTGCTGCTTGATATCTAGCCACAAGTCCTACTGCTAGCATGATGTCTGGTCTTGATGTTGTCAGGTATAGCAGACTTCCTAACATGGATCTGTAGAGTCTTTGATCTATATCAACAGATCCATCATCAACACACAGCTTGCATCTCGTGATCATGGGAGTTGACACAGGTTTGCAGTCTTCCATTTTGAACTTTTTCAACATTTATTTTAAGTATTTTTCTTGTGATATGAATGTACTTGTGTTCTTTTGCTGAATTTGAAGTCCTAAATAGAAACTAAGCTCTCCAATCATAGACATCTCAAACTCTGATTTCATCTCCTCAGCAAACCATTTTTCTAGCTCATCTCTGTTGCTTCCAAACATAATGTCATCAACATATACTACAACAATCAGGAGTTCATTTTCATGGGCTTTTATGTATAGATTGTTTTCTACTCCTCCTCTCTTAAAGCCTTGTTTTTGCAAGTATTTATCCAGCCTTGAGTACCAAGCACGAGGAGCTTGCTTTAGTCCATATAGAGCCTTCTTTAGTCTGCATACATGATCTTCTTTGTCTGTTAATGAGAAGCCTTCTGGTTGTTCCATGTAGAATTCTTCTTTTAGATCTCCATTCAAAAATGTAGATTTCACATCCATTTGAAATACCTTGAAGTCTTGGTAGCATGCAAAGGCCAGAAAAATTCTGATAGCTTCCATTCTAGCTACAAGGGAAAATGTTTCATCATAATAAAGTCCTTCAATTTCTGAATATCCTTTGCAGACAAGTCTGGCTTTATTCCTGATTACCTATCCTTGCTCATTCAGTTTATTTTTGAATACCCATTTTGAGCCTATGACATTTTTCTCAGTGGGTCTAGGGACTAATTCCTAGGTATTGTTCTTCTAAATTTGGTCCAATTCTTCATTCATAACATTCACCCAATACTTGTCCTTACTGGCTTCTTCAAACTTCTTTGGCTCTATTTGTGATAACATGGCTATGTATACCTCTTCTGTCTGTTCAGTTAGTTTCCTTCTTGTCTGGACCCCTTCTCTCTTGTCTCCAATGATCTGATCTTCAGGATGGTTCTTCTGAGTGTATCTAGAGGGGGCTTTAGAACTCAGTTCAGCATCTTTTGTAATCTTGCTTGTTTCATCATCATCTTGGTTTTCTTCTTCATGGTGGTTTGAAGGACTACTGCAGTCTGTAACTCTTGTATTGTTTGGAAGTTCTTCATCAAATCTCACGTCAATGCTTTCAACAATTTTTCGAAGAGTCTTGTTGTAGCACTTGTATCCTTTACTTTTGGAAGCATATCCTAGAAATATCCCTTCATCTTCTCTTGCATCAAATTTCCCAAGATTTTCATCATTATTCTTTATGTAACACTTGCTTCCAAAGATTCTAAAATGCTTGATTGAAGTTGGTTTACCATGCCATAGTTCATAGGGAGTCTTTTCACTACTTGGCCTTAAGTGAGATTTGTTAAGGATATGCATGGCTATGTGTACTGCTTCTGCCCAGAAGGTTTGAGGAATATTACTCTCTTACATCATGGCTCTGGCAATTTTTTGTACAGATCTGTTTTGTCTCTCTGCTACTCCATTCTGCTGGGGTGTCCCTGCAATAGTAAATTGTTGCTTTATACCATGTTCATTACATAGGTCTGCAAATTCATAATCTGTGAATTCACCTCCTCTGTCTGATCTGATGCATTTTAGCTTGAATCCTGTCTAATTTTCTACTAAAGCTTTGAATATTTTGAATTTTTCCAGAGCTTCCGATTTATTCTTGAGAAATGCAACCCATGTCATTCTGGAGAAATCATCTATTATCAGCATGAATTAGGATTATCCACTTTGTGTTTTAGTTCTTGCAGGTCCACACAAGTCCATGTGCACAAGCTGGAGTGTTCTTCTTGTTGATAACTCATCTTTGGCCTTAAAGGATGTGTAGGTCTGTTTTCCCAATTGACAAGATTTGCATATGGTATTAGAAGGCCTTTTTATTTCTAGCATGTCTGTGACAGCTTTCTTCTTGCTCAGTCTGATGATATGTTCGAAGCTGATATGTCCCAATCTCCTATGCCATAACCATGACTCCTCAAGTTTGCAAAGATGGCATTCTTCATCTTCCTCTTTCACTATGTAAACCTTACTCTTTTTTCGAACACCTTTGAGCAGAGTCTTACTTGTGGTGCTTGATCTGACTTCACAGTCTTGTGCTTTGAAAGGAACTTCGCATCCCTTATCACAAATTTGACTAATACTCAGCAAATTTTCTTTCAGCCCATCTACGAATAGTACATCTTGGGCCTTTCCTTTGCCATTATCTAAACTGACTGAGCCTTTTCCTTTTATCTTTCCTGATTTATCATTGCCAAAGGTAACATTGCCAGATTTATTTTCATCAAAAGTTATAAACTTCCTTCTGTCTCCAGTCATGTGTTTAGAACAGCTACTATCCAAATACCACTGGCTTTTCAGGTCTTGGGCAGTTAGAGCCAGGTCACATTTATTCACCTTATTTTTCCACTAGAAGCATCCTTTTGTTTCGTATCTTTGGTGAGATGATGAACTACATCTTCTGAGAGGACATTTGGAAGGCATATGTCCAATTTTATTACATACAAAACATTTGATTATGATTTTTGTAGAATTGTGAGTATGATTAAAATTTCCTTGATTCGTAAACCTCCTTGAGGTGTTGAGCTTCAACCTTTGTCCATATTTTCTGCATTCAATGATTTTATGGCCAAATTATTTACAATAAAAATAATATCCATAGAAACAATCTGCATACCTGATGTGAGGTTGTCTTCTCCATTTTTTTTCTTTAAGCAGTCTCTTCACTGTTTGTTTCTTTTGTTGGTTTGAATTACTCCTCCTTGTATTACAGTATGCAACAATGTGTCCCAGCTTGTGGAAGACATAACAGGTAGCATTTTTCATAGGAGGGAAGAATCTCCTTTGATGGCTTCCAAATTTGACATACTCAGGGGTATATGAATCTTTTTCTGTTGTCTGAGTATTTCTTTCATTCTTTGTTATTAGAGGATTCTTCTGGGTTCTGTCTCCCTCCTTACATGTTTCTTCTTTTGTAGGAATTATTTGAGCTGCTTCATCATCCTTCTTTGCTTTTACAAAAATAATCTCTCTGTTTTCCTTTTCTTTGCTTTTACTTGATTATCCTTCATAGTCTATTCCAGTTTTTATCATAGGAGATCTTTGAGCATCCAGAATTTCGTTCAACTTATTAGACCTTGTTGTTTGAGAAGAATTTATAGCCAATTTCCTTTGGGCATTTTCTAATTTCTTTCTGAGACATACTACTTCTTCTTCCAACTTCTCTTGTTCCTGAGTTTTATCCTTGATTTGCTTAAGTAACATGTATTCTATCTTCTTGGCTTCTTCAAGCTCTATCTTCACCTGCATGAGGACTTCTGAATTCTCTTCTTCCCGTACATACTTGAGGATAATGTCCTTTTGTTTTCTGCAATTCAGTTTAAGTCTATCAATCTCCTCCAGAGCACTTCTTAGTTCCCCCTCAAGGTCGACTTCACCTTCTTCTTCTTCATCTTCTAGCAGGAGTCCTTCAAGTTCTTCTATGGCCATCAATAAAAATTTAGAGGTTCCTTCTTCATTTGAGGGTTCATCTGAGTCTTCAGATGCATTGCTGCCTTGTTGAGCATAGAAGGATTTTCTACTAAATTTATTTCCTTTCTGCCAGTTCTTTGATGTATTTTTCCCTGATTCTTGAGCCTGATTGTTTACTTTCTTGTGAGGACATTTAGCAACATAGTGTCCAACTCTTCCACTGTTAAAGAATTTGAAAGGAATTTTTCCTTCGTATTTACTTGAGCCTTTATCTAGCTTCATGACAAATTTAGCCTCTTCTTCATCAGAGGAAGAAAATGTATCTTCCTTTTCTTCTTTCTTCTTTTCTGTTTTAAAATTTGCCTCCCTTGTACTTGGCTTCTTCTGTGGGAGTCTCATCTCATACGCTGTTAGATTTCCAAGTAGCTGGTTCATTGTCAAGGTTTCCCAATCAGCTGTTTCTTTTATTGAAGACACCTTGGGGTTAAAACTGGGTGGAAGAGATCTTAGAATATTTTGTGCAATTATAACTTCTTTTATGGTTTCTCCTAGAGGCTTCATGTTATTTACTATTTCTGCAACCCTCAGAAAGAAGCTGGCAATGTCTTCATCATCATTCATTTTTAAGTTCTCAAACTGGGCTCTATAGACTTGAAGTTTGGCAGTCTTTACCTTCTTGTCTCCCTCATGGATGTTCTCTAGGGTATCCCACATCTCTTTGGCAGTGTCTTTGTGCATTACTTTGATAAACTATGCCTCACACAATCCATTTAAGATGGCATTCATGGCTTTTGCGTTAGCTACAAAATATTGTTTGGTTTCTTTCTCTGAGTCAGTTTCCTTTGGGGCATATCCTAATTCCACAGTAGCCCAAACTTCTATTCCTAGAGACATTATGTACGTCCTCATTCTGATTTTCCAGAAGGCATAATTTGCACCAGTGAAAAAAGGGGCTTTATTGGTTGAGCATCCTTCTTTACTAGCCATCCTGGGAACCTAGGATCTCCTTTCATTTGTTAAACTGGTACAAAGGAACCAGCTCTGATACCAATTGTTGAATATTTGGTTAAATTGAGAGGGGGGGGGGTGAATTAGTTTAACACATCCATTAGCTTTTTAAATTTTCATCAAACTTATTTACAACTTAATATGTGAACAGTTTTAAAATGTTGCAGCAAGTATTAAATTAATGTGACATCAACCTTATTGTAAGAGGAGCAAACAAATAAAAAGAATGAGTGGATCATATCGACATATAAGCAACACACATAGAGACAGCAAATGTAAGTGGAAACCCATAAAGGGAGAAAACCACATCTTATTATTGTTGTGATGCAAAGGCAAGCTCCAACTCCCTTCTCACCACTATTTTTCTGCAGACACCAACCTACAGGAGGCTCCAACCTCAGTCAGCTACAACTGACAGCTATCAAGCTTCAACTTGATAGGGAAGCTCCAAATTCCTCAAGTTATCTAAAGAAATGTTTGCTGATTTATCTCAGATATTAGCTCTGTTCTGTAGCATCTCTTTCTGCTCCTCTCTTGCTTATCTTCTTTGCCTCAATTTTCCATACTTTGCATTCTCTATACTCACTCTCTCTAACCTCTCTATGCATATCAAGTTGATGTTATATATAGATTTCATCACATGACTGCTTGTATTCCACAAGGAATTTGGAGTGAACAGCCATGACTCTTTAGCTTCTGTTTTCTCTTCCTTTGTCCAACTCATTTAAAAAATTATAACAATATGTACAAATTTCAATGTTACATTGGGATTTTTTTTTCCTTCAGATACTTGCCTTTGCATCAAAAACAATATAAAATAATTAAACATTTAAATTTTCGGTTTCAATATATAAACTTCACTCAGCCCTTGGCTTGCTGGTTTTTTCCTTTCTATTGTTGTCATGCAACTGTCCTGCATACCTCTGTTTATTGCAACTCTAAGCACTTGTGCATGTATACCTGTTCACTGCAATTTTAAATCCCTTCGCTGCATACCTCTTCAATTCTGCAGTCTCTTTTTACCTCTGTACTTATTCTCCAAGCTCACTGTAGTTGTGTATCAGCTATCTATATATGCCTGTTTTATAAGTTTAGCTCACCAATAAACCAACGCACACAGACCATATATATATATATATATATATATATTATAATCTTGGCTCTCCTTTATAAAGCGCTCTACATACAATTGGAGCCTTTCTTTATACAAAGATTTAGACCATGTTCATAATTCGGACCACGTTCATAATTCAGACCTTAGCACTTTTAAAAAAAATCTGACGCCTTTAAACATATACACCAGCGCTTATAGCACCCAACCATGGTTTATAACGTTAATATAGAAATTCATATCGCGGGTGATTCACGGGTCCCACACATACAATAGAGAATTGTAATCGCCCGTACCTTGAGTTATCTTCCGTGCTAATTGACGTGCGACCACCATTCGATGGACCTACCTCCAGATCGGACAGCGCATGGCCATATCGCGTTCATTCCATCGTCAATGGTTAACGTGCGATGGCATGCGATGAGGGCATTATCTCCAAACCACTTAAGGCCATGTGTCTGCCTATGGCATTGATCGCGTTCGAATTGGAAATATAGCTTACTGTCTTGAACTTGCGCGAAAACCACCGGGTTGAACTCCAAACCGTCATTACTGTTCATTCCTTCGTGGTTCTGGTTACTCCCCTTACTCCAGGTTCCATCTTCAATGCAATTCAATTGTTTACTAATTCCTTCACACCTGTGTCCAAAGCTTTGCTCTTCTGCATATGTTCTCATGGCATTTCACTATCATAATCCAGCGCCTCCATTGGCTCCCACTAGCTCTAAAACCTTCTATCATCCATCCTCGAAACAGAGTCTCTCATGCATACGCATCTAATTATTCTTGAGCTCTAAGTCCACCACACAGAGATTAATCAATAATAGAGGAATTTGAGATACCGATCACTCTAAGGTCGATTCACCGAAACTTGCACTCATGGCTTCAAGTTTTAACACAGAGCTTTAATAGGCACACAATTCAAGACCACAGTATCACCAATAACCCTCCAGGGGTGTACAAGAATACTATTAAGTTTAGTCATGGACCAGACTACAATCTCAATCCCTTCTATAGAGAATCCTATTACACACTAGTCATACTCCTTGAATGCATCAACACATTAAGGTTGGGTTTCAACACAGGATCCCATCATCCCTTTCTCAAGCGCTCTCATCATTTAATATACACATAGACTCAACCAAGTTACAGAGTAATACTCTAGGTTGGCCAGATCCTCCTACGCTTTATGCAGCCAAGTGCAGCCTCTATGCAGGTCTCCTCTACAGTTCTATGTAGCCTATGCAGTTCTCTACTGCCTCTGTTCCCTGTCTTCTACTTTGCCTTATTGCTGATTCAAGTGCCACTCCTTTGTGCTCCTTTGCCATCAATGACAACATTTCCAACAATGTTTCCAGTCATGTGATTACTGCATCCTGAATCTAAGAACCATACATCATCCTGCCTATTTTGTGCTACATTACATGTTAATAGCACATTCTTTGGGTTCTTTTCTTCTCTTGTTACATTTTCATTCTGCCTATTATTCATGTCATATTGCTTTTTCCTACACTCATTGGCATAATGCCCATATTTTTTGCAATAATGACATTGGACATTGGATTTGTCATACCTTTGTCCATGAGCATGTTTTTGTCCACCTTGTTGGCTGCTGCTTTGGCCTTGGCTTTGATTCTGATTGTTGCTCCTTCAATGAGTATGTGAAGGGTTGTTTCTTCCTCCTCTGTTTTAGCTTCTGCCTCTTCCTCTTCCTCTGCCTTGACCTCTTCCTCTTCCAAAAGGCATCTGGGTCATGAAGGCATGCTCCAAAGATGGGTTTACTGATCTTCCCAATATTTTTTCATGAGTCACCAGTGATGCATGAAGTTCATCAACTATGAACTTTGAGAGATCCTTTGTCTCTTCAATGGTGGTTACAATAACATCAAACCTTGAGGGTAGGCTCCTCAATAATTTCTCCACAATCCTTCTTTCTTCAAGTTTTTCTCCATGAGACCTTATCTGGGTGACCATCCCAATCACATGTGTGAAGAATGAGTCTATGTTATCAGACTCTTTCATACAGAGAGTTTCAAAATCTCTCCTTAGAAATTGTAGCTTTGTTGTCTTCACCTTCTCCATACCTTGATAGGAAATCTGGAGAGTATCCCATGCATCCTTAGATCTTTTAGTTGCTTCTATCTTTGGAAACAGACTCTCATGTACTGATTGATAGAGATAGAAGAGGGCTTTTGAGTCCTTCCTATTGCTCTTCAACAGATCCTTCTCTACTTGTGTCAAGGCATTAAAGGCATTTTTATCTACTGGTTCTTCAAAACCATCTTCATCAAACTCCCATAAGTCTTAAGAGGCAAACAGGGCTCTCATGGTAATGGCCCAATAATCATAGTTCTTCTCATTAAATTGTGGGAGTTGAGTATTTCCAATACTCATGCTTGTGTTGGCTCCTGCCATGACTTAGCACACTGAACTATGCAATAAAATTGACTGTGTTTTTTTAAACAAACTTTCTTTCCTTCTTTAAAAGACAAACTCTGTCTCTGAGGACTGCACTCTTTTAAACAAAACAAAACTCTGTTTTTTTTTTTTTTAGAAATACCTAGACTTTTAGTGAGCCTTCACTCTGCTGGAGAACTGCTACAACAAATCCTTCCTTTAGCTTCTTTGACACCTTCAAAGAGCCTGGACTAGCTCTGATACCATGTTGAAATTTCTGAATATTCCGAACACACAGGGAGAATAAAAATTCTCCTCTACCTCAACGCAGAGATGGATCGGCGGAACAATGGTTGCGGTGAGTGGATGGTTATTGCGATGTGTGATGTGTGATGGACCCCACAGCGGAGATTGCATCGTCGCATCGCAAGTGTGCATCAGAACAAAAACATTGTGGAGGGCTTTTACATTGTCCGTTGCGATGTGCGATGTGCGATATTGCAACGTCGCATCGCATCGAAACTTCACATCAACAAGACACATCGCATCGGAACTCAACATATACAAAGGGCTTTGCGGAATGGATAAAGGGATTTGCGATATAGCGATGGTGGTAGGGACCACCATGATGTGGCTCCAATTCAAAACTCTGGCGCGTAAACAAAAATTGGTTGGTGAGGGCTTAAAAGCTTGATAAGATGGTTCTTAATAAACTCTGTTGTTGCGTGGTTTGAACCATGATTTCTTCAATTCCTTCTGCAAAATCGGCTACGCCCATAAAACATAAATTCATCCTTACAACTTCATTTAAACTCTATTGAATACACCATGGTGTGCACTCAACCTCTACCCCTGTTGTACTCTGTTTCCATTCTCCTACACGGGGTTTGCAGGTGACTTTAATATTTTCAATATTTTTGTCTAGGCCACGGGCCCGAAAACAAGAAGAGCCGGGATGAATAAAAGAAAAAAGGCGGACTTCAATGATTGTATTGAGGATTTCGTGGACACCACGAGCTAGATTCATCAATCTCTGGTGGAGCAGAAGCACTTGAGGCATAACACATTCAAGGGAGGGTTAAGGCCATAGTCACGCTCTGCGTGTAGAAAGTGAGTAAATTAATCAGTAATGTCGTTGCCCTTGTCAACAAATTTGCAGCCACCAAAGAAGAAAATGAAGAAAATCAGGGAGTTCTTCGATGTGAATAGTCCTTTAATAAACCTTTTTCTAAACCGATTTTCCTCTGATTAAAAATAATAATGGTGAACAATGATACACAATAATATACACATTTTAGGAAAATTATTTTCAAATAAAAATGCTTTTCAGTTTAAATATTTCAATATATTTGAATATCTATATTAAAAACAATCATTTTAATACTTCATCAATAAACATGAAAAAACTGCCTTGCACCATACAATGGGCTTCTCTGAACTCTCTATAAGTATAAGGTCATATACATACAGGACCAAAAAATACACATCTGATCTATCAAGTAAATAATCAAGATTGGGATCTACAAAAGTTTGGATATTTCACTCTACTCTCTTATTCCACTCTATAAGGATGCTGAACTGCAACACATATATAAATGAATAAATTACTCTCTAACTGACTAACTGAACTGTTTCATGAAATAAATGCTACTTGAAAGAGAGCGAGAATAGTGATCATCGGTTTCATGCAGAGGAATAGTCAATAGGCGGGTGAGCGAAGTAGATCCTGAAAGAGAGAGTAAGCCTCATGCTTCATGATCCATTGATTGAAATTTCATATATATATTTGAATGATATTTCAATATATTTGAATACCTATATTAAAAACAATCATTTTAATACTCGGTCAATAAATATAAATAGAACTAAATTGAAATGATCAAAATCAGTCAGTGCCTTATTGAGTCCCTCCCTCAAATTTAGTTACGTCGATGCCTTCCAATAAAATCTAATATTTTTATTCGTCCATCGTTTATCGATCCATATACAGTGAAGGATGACTCCAAGAGAGGATAAAGAAACGGGATGCGGATTCTTTTCTTTCGGTCACTTGGATGCCACGACTGTGGGACGACCAGCTCCTTGTTCATTGGCTGTATCCTTCAGAAATCACATGTATATCAGAAATGTGGGTTTTTACTGCTATTTCAGGAATAAGATAATATCATGATAAAAATGGAAGGAAAGTCGAAATATAAGATAAAACAAGAGGCTAATCTATACCAACAATATTTTCTTCACAATACATAAAGGAGAGCGTGTAACATAAACTCGTGCTCATTTCCCAACTCTAATTTAAATCATAATACCCTTAATCACGTTTCTCAACTTCAGGTACAAACTCAACTCAACTCCATTGTAAAGAGCTGGGATACTATGATAAAATTTTAAAGAGAGACAAAATATGAGATAAAAAATTTCAAGGAGAGACAAAATATGAGCTAAAGTCAGAAGCTTTCTAAGTAATTCATCTGGAAAATGCCGAAATACTTAACATGCTTATTTATTCAATCAAAGTATCGTACACATTAATATAGAAAAGACTAGATTTCTCCATTAATTCTAACAGATTATCTTATCACAAACTTAATATAATTGTGTTTCAAACTTCATATTTTTTTTATTTTTTTCTTTTTCTTCTTAACTATTTCTCTTTATTTTTTTCTATACAAGTAAAAATATAAAAATGAAAACTAATATTTCCCCATCTATAAAATCATTAAGCTGTATATATCTACAACTACAACTACAACTAGATAATATACATTTTGAAAATTTAACAGTGACCATATACCATATACAATAACAAATAACAGTAAGTATATACAATAATAATAAAGATATATCATATACAACCGGACAGCTTAATGACTCGAAATATTTATTGCCTATGGAAACGGGAATTCCTTTCTTCACTCGGATCCCACGGCTGACGATGCTTTCCTTGGGGACGTACAGCTCCTTGTTCATTGACTCTCTTTCGTAAATCACATGCATACCTGAGATGCTCTACAGTACAGTACGTTATACAAAAATTTCCGCTAGTATTTCAAGAATAAAACATAGTCGTGTTGTAAATTTCAGGTGGTGACAGCGTATATCTTCCTCTTAATTGGCCGTCGCCCTTAGAAATCACATCCATACCTGAAACGCGTTACATAAAGTTTCCACCGTTATTTCGGCTGTTTTCTTTGGAAATCACAAGTGTACCGAAAACGCTTTACATAAAATTTCAGCTAGTATTTTAGGAATACGATAAAGAGTTGTTTTTGCGATTTTTTTAGGCGTTTTTAGTGAAATTTTCTGGTTTAATTTCTATTGAAAATAAAAATTTGATAAATAACCATTCACAATCTAAGTGTCCTAAAATTTTTTAGAATACTAAATTTATATATACTGTTAAAAAAACCATTACAACTCCCTAAGATAATCATGGTGTAATTATGAGGTGGACAATATCCAAATTGCTCGTCACCATTTAATGCTAGAAGGCTTCGTAAGTATATTCCATTTAATAGTGTATATTAAACACAATTAAGATATAACAATTTATATACCACATGTCATAGCATAATAATATGACTTGGATTTTTTTTTTAATTTATTTGAATTTTAAACTATTACCTTTATATTACCTTTATATGAAAAAAATTACTCATTTATTTGAATTTAAAATATTAAGTTTAAATTAATGAAATTGCTCAAATAATGTCCATAGAAATATGGCCTAGCATATTAAACATTGGGTTGCAAGGTTAATATGCCCTCCCTAAATATAATATAATATAACTTAAGAGGCATTTGTTATTTGTTTTTTAATTTATTTTAATTTTAAAATGTTAAATTTGGATTAATGAAATAGCTCAAATAATAATGTTGATAAGAATAATTAAATAATTAATGAAATAAAAATAATATTAAATATTATTTTTGGGATTCAGTCATATTAGGCAAGTCATTCATCTATGACCATTTCCATGAGAGGTAGTTGTAACTAACTAATGGTAAAATATGTTTAATGATAAAATAGAAAATTTTCATTAATGCAAAAAGAATATGAGGTCTTTAGGGTCTCTTATAGTTACAAAGTCTGATGTGAACACACAACGATCCCTTGAAGGGGCAGCGCCGATGTAGTATATCTACAGGTGAATAATATGGAACGATGTAGTATACCCACGAGTGGATAATATGGGTACCTACAGGTGTAGAAGAGGGCGTAATGTAAAAAAAGGGACCATAATTAGTTATTTTAGTAAATCAAGAACGTAAGTGGTTAACCCTCTTTATAAAGAGACCACAATTAGTTAGTTTAGTTAAGAATAATGAATAAACAAGCCATAACTAATAAATAAAGTGGTTAACCTACATTATGAAGGGGCACACAATTAGTTAGGAAATAGTGTGATGTAAATGAAATAAACCCATGGTATTAGATGTATGGTATTGAGGGTTCATGCTATTACCCATGGTATTGTATGTATGAAGACTATATAAAGGCCAGAGACTTCCAATGGAGATATCTCGAGTATTATTTGTATTGAGAAGCGTATGGCTTATGGAATGTTTTCCATCCTTAAGGAGTAGTTGTATGGTGTTACCCTACCTCAAGGGTTTGATATGAATAAAAAGAAGCATTTTATCTTATTCTTGCATTGGCTCTTGGATTTATTCTGTGAGAGATTTTAATAAATTTTGCAATTATACTACAAGTGGTATTAGAGCTCTTTCATTCACAAAGTGGGGACATATGTTTTTATTTTTGCAGAATTTTCTTCTTGGAAAAATAGTCGGCGACAAGTTTTCAAATCAAATCTAGAAATTTTGATGCAAAATTTTTAAAAACAATTATAGATCTGAGTTCCTCTTGGAAAAAACTAAAATTCAAGAAACAAATTGGATAAATCGAAGCTCAGATGGAGAATATCTCACTTATTTAAAAGAAACGTTTTTTTTTGTTTTTTTTCTAGAAGTTATTTTGACAAAAAATCGTGGGTGGCGACTTTCAGGTCAATTTCTGAAAAATTGGGTGTAGAATTTTTAGAAACAAATTGCATATTTGAATTCCACTCAAAAAATAAATAAATAAATAAATAAAAATCGTCTAAATTAGAGTCTACATGGAGAAAATATCGCTGATTTCAAATCAATTATATTTAAAAAATAAAGAATTATGAAAACAAGAAACTTGCAGCATAAATTTGAGTTCACAGAGTGCCCATATTATGATTCTAGTCACATGGGAAGATACAGAGTGGTTGTCCCGTTTCCAAAAACTGGTTATATTGGCTGAGTTGTGACCATTCCAAATTTTCCACCAAAAAGTGAGTTTTTTAAAACCCTCATTCTATTTTAGGATTTATAGCAAGATGAATTTTATAGGAAAACATGATAGTCCTACTATGGAAGAACTCATAAAAAATCACAAGTCAAAAAGTTGAAATACTTGGAGATTTACAATATGTCATTTTTTTGAAATGAGGCTGAAATATGGTGGTAATCACTTGACAATACTCAACTAATGGAACTTTTTGATGAAGAATTCAAAAAAATCCATTTGGAAAAATTGTCTCATGATAGAAAGAAGGCTCACAAGAAGCATAAAGGATTATTTTCACCTGATATCTTCATATTACAGATTCAGGGATATATTCATAACCAAAAGGTCATTGTTTCTATTAACCCTAGTTGCAAGCATAATATAATCAATATCAAATTGGTCAAACAATTGCAAGTTCCTCCATAAAATATTGAAAGCACACAAGTTTATGAGGTGCATATTCAAATATTTAAGGACTTGAAGTTTACCATGGATAAATATGTGTTACATTTAGACTTTTATGCTTTGGATATGGAGGGGCGGGATGTTGTTTTGGAATATCCTTAGATGGACTCAATGGGTACAGTCAATGTGAATGTATAAAATAATTTTTAGAAGTTATGGTACAGAAAAAATAAAATTACTTTACAAGATATTTCCACTAGTAAACATGTAAATACTGAGGAGGCATAAGAAGAAAGCTCCACAGGCACTGGCACATCAAATTATGAGTCATTTGAGGAAGCAATAATGGAATACAAGCTAGCACATACACAAAAGGAGGCACCACCAAAAGAACGAGACACAACTCATACACCATCAGTTGAGGAATTGAAGGACACACCCTTAGTTAAGGCTTATGCATATCACCAATTACACCACCCAAGAAGGCTCCAATCAGCAAGACAACAACCAACAAGATGGCACCTTATTAGAGACAAGTATTGATGCACCTATAAGAAACTAAGAGAGGAAGGTCGATCCTCGCGCAACACATCAACACAGAGGAACCACTAGAACCAATTTCCATCTCAAGTAAGCACGGTAGTTGTGAGACTGAACCTTTACCTTTCTCTTGGATGGATAGATGCATGTGCATGGTACCAATGGATGACTCTTTTGAATAGATATTATTATTTGTGTCCTTCTCATGTTTTGCAGATGAAACATGCTTTAAGGGGGTGAAATGTAGTATACCTAGGGGTGTACCCAAGGGAATAATGTAAAAAAGGGGACCAATATTAGTTAGTTTAGTTAAGGATAATGAATAAATGAGTGATAGTTAGTAAATAAAGTTCTTAACACACATTATGGAAAGGAACACAATTTGTTACGAAATAATATGATGTAAATGAAATAATCTCATGGTATTGGATGTTGAAATGGCACCCAAAGGGGGCTTCTGATTTAATTTTACCTTAATTAAATTGGAAGAGAAATTGTAATTTCATCTCATGACAACTTGTATTAGTTAACTGAGTCAGGAAGACTTAGTTAGCTTAGGAAATTTGAGTTGAGGGTCACAGAGGAGGCATGTAGAGTTCTCCCATGATTTTAGGGAGTCCAATTATAGTTATTTATGAGTTGTAATTAGTTAACTCAATTAATTGAGTTAAAATTATTTTAACTAGTTCTAACTAAGATATGAGAAAGTGATAGGTCCATTGAATTAAATTTGATTTAATTCAGAAGTAGTGATCAATCATTTAAATGATAATTAGATATAAAAATTTGTTGCATGTCAGTTATAAGGAAGGCCCAATTCAATTTGAGGTTGAAGGGAAGATAACTATCAGTTATATATTTAGAAATTTTTACCTGGATCATGTATAGAGTCATCACGAAGACTGGGATAAATTGTGCAATAAATTCTTGGGAATTTCCTATTTTATAGGGCCACAATTCCTCCAAGAATGTGTAAGCAAGACTAGTCAAACAAAGGCTGAGAATTGGTTAAGTAATTGACTATTTTTTCCTAGACCAGAGTGAGACATTCAAAAGAGGGCAAAATTTTGTCAGTGAGAAAAAAAAATTGTATTGTTTCATACTATTGAATTTATACAATATACATATAGTGGGGATTTGAGAAGTTTCTTTCCTTAGATACATCTTGTCTTGTGCAATTGATTATTTCTTTCTCTTACTTGTTATGTGGTTTTGTGATCATATTTGGTTTTCAAAAATTGTGGAAGGATTCAATATTTTGTTTTAGTAAATTACAAGGTCATATTAAATCCCTTTGGATAATTTTTACATGGTATCAGAGTACTAGGAATCAAAATAGAAGAGAAGAACCAATTTTTTTTTTTAACAAGTGCATCGAATTTGTAGATTTATTCTTGAGGATCAGTAGTAGATCAAGATGCATTTCAATGGCTTGAGTCTCGAATATTCCCTTGAGGGAAATTTGAATTACATAACATGGAAGGAGAGGATTGAGGCAGTATTCGAGGAAAACAAGCTAAAGGAATTCATAGAAAATGATATTCCTTAGCCCCCCTCAACAGATGCTCAACAACTTGATGTGTGGAAAAGGAATGTAGCAAAGGCAAGAAGGATTTTTTTAGAGGGAGTTCAAGATCATATTTTCTCGAGTATCCATGGGGAGGAAACTACATATTCTATGTGGAAGGCCTTGACATATATGTTTCAGAATAACAGCGAACACAGGAAGTTGGCACTGAAAGACAAGTTTAGAAAAATCAATATGGAGAAGTGTGATACGATCCAAAAATACTTCACGAAGTTCACTCAATGTCGAGGTGAGATTGGAAGTGTTGGGATAATAGTTTCCCATGATGATTTGGTGAGCCTAACTCTTTGAGGCCTTCCCAAGATCTGGCATAGTTACCAGGACTCTATGAATGGAAGGGAGAAGCTACCACACTGGGAGTGATTATGTTCTAACTTGGTATAAGAAGAGATTCGATAGAGCACCAAAGATGGATCCTCATCAAAGACTGATGATGAGGAGAACTGTGCCTTGGCTAGAAAAATTAAGAAATGGAAAGGGAAGGCATCCCATTCCAAACTGGAGTCCGACAAGATAGGAAAGAAGTGAGACTTTCAAAGGCGAAATGTTTTCACTGCCATGAGCATGGACACTATGCCACAAATTGTCCACAAAAGAAGACCAACAAGAAGACCTAAGGAGGAGAAAGATGTGGAGCACTTGCTTCAGAGTTCGAGTTGGATTTCACTCTCATTGCATGCATGGTGTCTTCGGTGATGGGTTCTATGTGGTACTTCTATAGTGGAGCTTCATTCCATATGACCAAGAACAAAGAATTCTTCAGTATATTGGAGGAGAAGGATCTCTATATGCACATTGAGATGGGAGATGATGGGTGGTATAACACTACAACTGTAGGTACAATTAAATTTCAGAGGGAGTCATGTAATCTAATCACATTAAAAGATGTCATATATGTTCCTGGTTTAAAGAATAATTTGGTTTCGGTTGCTATGTTGGAAGATCGTGGTTATGCTATGATCCTCAATGAAGGAAAGTGGTTCCTTCATCACAAGGGCATGAGACAGGTGAAACAGATTTGGATTTGAGTAAAGAACCTCTACAAATTGGATGTATAAGGTTTTTTTTCCTTGAGCATGAAAGCATATAAGGTGGAAAGCCAAGATATCGGTGAGTTATGGCATAAGATATTGGGCCATATACACCACAACGCTTTGAAGATCGTGCATAAAATTTATAGAGGAATCACAAAGGGTGCACTTGCGTAGAGATATACATGTAAAGGGTGCACATTGTGGAAGTATACCAAAGACACCTTTCACGATAAGGAAATATGAGTGAAGGCAATCCTTGAGAGAGTTCACTCAAATGTGTGTGAATTATTCTCGACAACTTCCACAACAAAACATAGGTATTCTGTGATTTTTGTTTATGATTTTTCCAGAAAGTGTTGGATTTTCTTCATGCAGAATAAATGTCGGACATTATCCAAGTTTTGTGATTTCAAGGCACTTTTCGAGAAAGATACAGGGAAGAAGGTGAAGGATCTAAGGAGAGAAAAGGGTGGAGAATATATCTCTAATGAATTCGAGAAATTATGTGCCTCAGAAAGAATTCGAAGAGAATTGATAGCACCTCATTACCCACAACATAATCAGGTTGTAGGAAGGAAGAAAATAAATATTGTGGGAGCAGCATGAGCTATGTTGCATGATCAGGGCCTACCGTTCCATCTATGGGCAGAAGCATGCAATACATCAATATTTTTGTAGAACAAAAGTCCTCATCGTGATGCAGGAGCATCGGAATAAGCCAGCAATGTGAAAATCTGTTCACATGTTGTGGCTTGACAGAGTGGAATTTCATTTACTGTTTGGTCAATTTTAGTTACTGTGGGAATCGATTTTCAAATAGTTTTTTATTATTGTAATAAGGAGACTATTTTATTTAGATTTAGTGATAAGATCTGTTTTAAAATAGGTGTAACCGAGAGTTAGAAATAGGAGATTCTGTTAAGATCTTTATAAAAAAATAGAAGATTTCTGTTAAGCTATTATTAGAAAATTAATGAGAGAAATGTGATAGAGGAGAAGAGTTAGGCGAGGTTTTTATGGAGCAAAAGCTCAGATTAGGGAGTAGTTTGTGTTAAAAAATGAAACAGTTATCAGTCTTGGAGAGACAGAGTGATAGCTCAGAGTGGTAAGGAGTGTGTTGTAACAACGATCTTTTTGTGAAATAGAGGAAAAAATGAAACTCTGTCTTTTCCTATACTATGAATAAAATCACTGTTCGACCCATCACTATATGACAGATATAAAAAGAATCGATGTTGTTTCGGGGAAAATCACCCTAGAGGTTTGTTGGGTCTAAACCTCCACAGAGCAGGGCATGCTATTCAGAAGGACTCACACACAACCATACTTGAATGCAAAAACTAGTTAACAACGATAGCAGAACTCACCCGAAGTCCTACGTTCGATGTAGATCCCGCGGGGTCCAAACCCCCAGCAACTCTCCTTCCGCCTTCAACCTGGAAAACAAGAAAGAACATGCACGGAAACCTAGTTGTACAGCATATACTTCTCCTAAACGTTAGTGCAATCCATGTGAAACATTATATAAACCATAATAAGTGCTTAAATAATAATCTTTTCACGCATATAAATAAACATTAACGCACGAGTTCAGGAACAAGATGGTTCTTCATTATCACGAACAGCATGTACAGTAGTAAAAGTGGAGAGATCACCACGATCTTCGAGCAGACCGTCGTCCGGATTCGTCCCGCCCTTGCCTCGCTAAGATTATCCCAATACTTGTGCACTCGAGATGGCATATAAATGGATGAACATCTCCAGGAAACAAGGGTTTCCTGTATAAATCTGGGAAAGTGCAGGAGGCACGGGGAATCAGACTTGAACTAGTATTCCAACAGAGTATAATATCTATAAAATTTCTCTCTCCCTTAGGCCATGCACATGAGGGGCTTTTATACTCCCTCAAAGTAGTTTCAATCAGTTGGAAACAGTTGGCCACGTGCTGGGGTGGTTGAACTACCAGAGTAACCATCAACCCAACCCAAAAATAGGGATTTTTTATATATTTTCTAATGATTTTAATGGCATACGCGGAAAAGTACATGTGGACTCGCGTATCCACGCAGAAAAGTCTGGGCATATCCGCGTATGGGGATTTTAACACTGTTTTTTAGTGAATTTTGTTCAAGTCTATAGGAATGGGTGCCCAAAGCCATAAAAGCAATCATCAATCATATAAAGGTGAAAAATGATGCTATAATAGATGTGGTTGTGTTTTAATTGTTGAATACAGTGTTAGCTGTATCGGTTCTGTGTAATTGTCATCAGAGCGAAAGAAATTGCATATCCCATCATATCGCAATAAAACCGGAGGCGAAGATTATAATCAGTTTTAAAATGGAGTCGGTTCTAGAATTGTGGCATCGGCGATGTGAACTATGCGAAATTTGCATGACATATCATTCCGGCAAGTGGTGATCCCAAATAGTAATCGCATCGGCGTTATGGTAAGGAATCGATATTTGAAGAGTTTGCCAAGAGCGATTTAAAACCACCGATTTATAATACAACTGTGCAGATAAAACATGGGAGAGTTGCGATGTTTGTATATATATCAACCTGTTATAAAAGCGTTTTAACGCTAATGTAATTGGCTGGTGACACTTATTTTTATTACAACTTGACTGAAATATATGTGCACCTCAAAATGTGTTAAAAAATGTTTTAACGCTGTTCCATTTTGTTAAAGTATTATATTGTCTGTGCTCTCCTTGAATACTCAGGAAATTTGATTCCGGTGTTTTGAAAACGAAGGTTTCTATTTGTATTGTTAATCTGCTATTGTAATCTATTGGGTTGTACCAAGCTGTTTCTGCGTCATTTTTGGTATCAGAGCCAAGAGACAGGTGTTTGCAGCAAAGATGCTGCCAAGAAGAGGAGTTGGTCGAGGAATTGGTCGAGGGAGACCAAAACCAAATGCAGTCTTGATAGAAGAAGTGCAGAGATTGCATGAACTAATGGAGACAATGGAGACAGCCCAGAGAAGAGCACCTGATGAGGGAGCTGAAAGTTCTTCAGAAGAATCTGATGAAGATGTGGAAGCAGAAGAAGAGAATGAAAATTTCAAATTCATCAAGATGCTGGCAAAGGTTGGAAGCAAACCCAAAATGGAGATTCTTATGTATGAAGGGAGTCTTAATGCCGAGGAGCTCATGGATTGGATCAGATCCATAGATCAGTATTTCGATTATGAAGAGATTGAGGAGAATAAAAGGGTAAAATTTGCAGTCACTAGATTGAAAGGTCACGTAGCCATCTGGTGGGACGAGTTACAGACATCAAGAACGAGAAAGGGGAAATCTAAGATCAAGCAGTGGGATAAAATGGTAAGCAAACTGAAAGCCAAGTTTTTGCCTAAAGACTATCATTTGAATCTTTTTAAGAAGATGCAAAATCTGAAGCAGAAAGGAATGTCTGTTAAGGAGTATACAGAAGAATTCTACAGGTTAAGTACCAGAACAGGGCATGTGGAAGATTATTTGGAGAAAGTAGCTAGATATGTTAATGGGCTAAGGTATGAAATACAAGATGAGATTAGCTTGATAAGTTTAAAAACTGTTGAGGATGCCTATCAAGCAAGCCTGAAAGCAAAGGAGAAAATACTGAGGAAACATAATCAAAGAAACAGAGGAAAGAGCTCAGCAAGAGGTAGAGGAGATGCTAGATCCAGAGGAACATAGCATCAGTTTGAAGCAGGAAGTTCAAGTAGCAGATCGCCACAGATGGGTGAATCTATTAGAGGGAGATTCGCGCCCAGAGGAAGAGGGCGAGGAAGAGATGTTAGATGTTATACTTGTGGAGAATGGGGACACATGTCGCAGGACTGTCCTCATTACAAATCAGCAAGCCAAAGGGGTGCAAATGTGGCTGAGGCAGAGCCAGAACCACCTCAACTTGTAGAGAAAGAAGAACCACCTGAAGAAGGTGAATCATTGCTGCTCAGAAGAAATTTGCTGAGATCAGAAAAAGAGATTGGAGAACCTGCGCAAAGGAAGAATTTGTTCTGAACTACATGCAAATCGAAGGGTAAGTGCTGTAAGGTTATAATTGATAGCGGAAGTAATGACAATCTTGTGTCTACAGAGATGGTGGAAAAGCTCGGGTTAGCAAGGACAGCGCATCCTGCACCTTATAAAGTATCTTGGCTTCAGAAGGGCCATCAAGTCATCGCGACAGAGCAGTGTAATGTGGAAATGCAGATTGACACATACAGAGATGTGATTTTATGTGACATAATGCCCATGGATGTATGTCACGTGTTATTGGGGAGACCATGGCAATTTGACCGGAAGGCGATTCATGATGGAAGAAGGAATACATACACCATAGAGAAAGACAGAATTAAACATACGTTGCTGCCAGTGAAGAATGATGCTGATAAAGAGCTGCCTGAAAATAGTATTATGTTGATGAGTGGCAAAGAACTGCTACAGGAGGTTGATAAAAGCAAAGAGGTGCATTTCACTATCGTGGGGAGGCCAAAGGTAATTTTAACCTCCACAAATTTAAATGATTTTCCTGAAGAAATTCAATCTATGTTAAATAATTACATGGACATCATTGTGGATGAATTGCCGAATGAATTACCGCCGATTAGAAGTATAAGTCACCATATCGACTTAATACCAGGAGCAAGTCTACCTAATAAAGCTGCATATATATTAACTCCTCAGGAAAATGCAGAAGTTGCAAGACAAGTTCGGGAGCTGATGGACAAGGGGTTGATTCGAGAAAGTCTGAGTCTGTGTGCTATGCCAACGGTGCTTAGTCCAAAAAAGGGAGGAGAATGGCACATGTGCACCGATTCCAGAGCTATTAACAAGATAACAGTCAGGTATAGATTTCCTTTGCCCAGAATGGATGATTTAATGGACTGTTTAAGTGGATCCAGGTACTTTACTAAGATAGATCTGAAAAGCGGGTATCATCATATCAGAATTCGGGAAGGCGATGAATGGAAAACAACTTTCAAAACCAACAGTGGACTGTATGAGTGGTTAGTGATGCCTTTTGGGCTTACTAATGCACCCAGCACATTCATTAGACTAATGAACAAGGTCTTGAAAGAATATACAGGTAAATTTGTTGTTGTTTACCTTGATGATATTCTGGTTTTCAGCAAAAGTAAAGAGGAACATTTGGAACATTTAAAGTTAGTCTTGAAAACTCTGCAGAAAGAGAAACTACTAATCAATTTGAAGAAATGTAGCTTCATGAAAGAGGAGATGGTATATTTTGGATTTGTGATTTCCAGAGACGGTTTGAAAATGGATACGGAAAAGGTACTAGCAATCAGAAACTGGCCTACTCCCAGAAGTGTATTCGAGGTAAGGAGTTTCCATGGACTTGCTAGTTTTTACAAGAAGTTTATAAAAGAGTTTAGTCAAATTTGTGCACCAATCCCTGAGACAATCAAGGAGGTCAATTAGCCATTTCGATGGACAGAAGCAGCTGACAGGAATTTTAATTTGCTGAAAAAGAAGATAACAGAAAAGCCAATTTTAGGATTGCCAAATTTCTAGAAAGTTTTTCAAGTGGAAACCGATGCAAGTGGAGAAGTAGTTGGTGCAGTGTTGAGCCAATATCAAAGACCAATAGCGTATTTTAGTGAGAAATTAAATGATGTGAAAAGGAAATATTCTTCCTATGATAAAGAATTTTATGCTATTGTGCAGGGATTGAAAAATTGGAGGCATTACTTGCTTCCGAAGGAGTTCATCTTATATTCAGACAACCATGCTTTGCAATTTATTAATAATCAGCCAAAGCTAAATCAGAAGCATGCTAAATGGGTGGAATTTCTGCAAATTTTCACTTTTGTAATAAAGCATAAAAGTGGTAAGTCTAATAAAGTGGCAGATGCATTGAGCAGGGTAAGTTTTCATTTGCAAGAATTTAAAGTGGGTGTTGTAGGTTTTGATGAAATGATAGAAATGTACAAAGATGATGAGGATTTTAAAGATATATACACAACAATTCAGAATCCGGTGAACCATAACAGAAGTCAGTGGATGGACTACTTTATTCAAGGAGGCCTGTTATTTAAAAGCAACAAATTATGTATTCCCAAATGTTCCATGCGGGAGAACATAATTAAGGAAAAGCATAGTGGAGGATTGTCTGGTCATTTTGGACAAGATAAAACTTTCGCTCAAGTGAATGCTTTTTATTGTTGGCCTAAAATGCAAACTGATGTTAAAAAGTTTGTTGAGAAATGCAGGGTATGTCAGTATGCCAAAGGAGGAAGTCAGAATACCGGTCTATATCAGCCTTTGCCCATACCAGATCGACCATGGGAGGCAGTGAGTATGGACTTTGTTCTGGGTTTACCAAAAACTCAGAGAGGAAATGATTCTATTTATGTTGTTGTAGAAAGATTTTATAAAATGGCCCATTTTATTGCTTGCAAGAAGACTAATGATGCAACACATATAGCAAATTTATTCTTTTCAGAGATTGTAAGATTGCATGGTTTACCTGTAAGAATTGTATCAGATCAAGATACTAAATTTGTAGGGCATTTTTGGAGGACCCTTTGGAAGAAACTGGGAACTAAACTCAGTTTTAGTTCAACATACCATCCTCAGACGGATGGAAAAACTGAAGCAGTAAACAGAATCTTGGGAAATATATTAAGAAGTCTGGTTCATCATAATCCCAAACAGTGGGATTTGGCATTAGCTCAAGCTGAATTCGCTTACAATGATACACCAAACCAGAGCACTGGACTGAGTCCATTTCAGATTGTCTTTGGAATGCATCCGAGAGGAGTATATGAACTTAGGGACTTGGGGAAACAAGAGGCTAGAAGTGCAAGTGCTGAAGATTTTGTTGAACAAATGCAGAAGCTACAAGAAGAAGTTAAAGGTAAATTGCAGGAGAGCAGCAAAAGATACAAGCAGAGAGAAGATCTGAAAAGGAGAGAAAGGAGTTTTAGGTAGGAGATTTGGTCATGGAATATTTGAGGAAAGAAAGATTTCCTACAAAGACTTATAACAAACTGAAACTGAAAAAGATAGGACCTTGTAAAATCAAAAGAAAATTTTCAGCCAATGCATATGAAATTGAGTTACCGGAAGGGATTGGAATATCCCCCATTTTTAATGTTGTAGACTTATATCCATTCAGAGAAGCAGAAACTGAATTGCAGAGTGAAATTACAGCTGATGAAATTCAAACTGTCGATTGGGAGGAACAGGTACCAAAAGCATCCAAGAAGGAAGTGGAAGCTATCTTAGATCAAAGAATGTTCAAGAAAACTCGAGGGCAGACATATTTCCAATATCTGGTCAAGTGGAAAGAGCAACCAATGGAAGACTCCAGTTGGTTGATAGTAGCTGAATTACAGAGATATGGAATAAACCCAGAAAATCTGAAGGGCAAATCTTTTCTTCCCCGAGAGTCTGATGCAGGAGCATCGGAATAAGCCAGCAATGTGAAAATCTGTTCACATGTTGTGGCTTGACAGAGTGGAATTTCATTTACTGTTTGGTCAATTTTAGTTACTGTGGGAATCGATTTTCAAATAGTTTGTTATTATTGTAATAAGGAGACTGTTTTATTTAGATTTAGTGATAAGATCTGTTTTAAAATAGGTGTAACCAAGAGTTAGAAATAGGAGATTCTGTTAAGATCTTTATAAAAAAATAGAAGATTTCTGTTAAGCTATTATTAGAAAATTAATGAGAGAAATGTGATAGAGGAGAAGAGTTAGGTGAGGTTTTTATGGAGCGAAAGCTCAGATTAGGGAGTAGTTTGTGTTAAAAAATGAAACAGTTATCAGTCTTGGAGAGACAGAGCGATAGCTCAAAGTGGTAAGGAGTGTGTTGTAACAGCAATCTTTTTGTGAAATAGAGGAAAAAATGAAACTCTGTCTTTTCCTATACTATGAATAAAATCATTGTTCGACCCATCACTGTATGACAGATATAAAAATAATCGATGTGGTTGTGTTTTAATTTTTGAATACGGTGTTAGCTGTATCAGTTCTGTGTAATTGTCATCGGAGTGGAAGAAATTGCATATCCCATCATATCGCAATAAAACTGGAGGCGAAGATTATAATCAGTTTTAAAATGGAGTCGGTTCCAGAATTGTGGCATCGGCGATGTGAACTATGTGAAATTTGCGTGACATATCATTCCGGCAAGTGGTGATCCCAAATAGTAATCGAATCGGCGTTATGGTAAGGAATCGATATTTGAAGATTTTTCCAAGAGCGATTTAAAACCACCGATTTATAATACGACTGTGCAGATAAAACATGGGAGAGTTGTGATGTTTGTATATATATCAACCTGTTATAAAATAATTTTAATGCTAATGTAATTGGCTGGTGACACTTATTTTTATTGTGACTTGACTAAAATATATGTGTGCCTCAAACTGTGTTAAAAAATGTTTTAACGCTGTTCCATTTTGTTAAAGTATTATATTGGCTGCGCTCTCCTTGAATACTCAGGAAATTTGATTCCGGTGTTTTGAAAACGAAGGTTTCTATTTGTATTGTTAATCTGCTATTGTAATCTATTGGGTTGCGCCAAGCTGTTGCTGCGTCACATCGGAAACCTGGGATGAGTACACCAGAGGAGGATTTTTTAGGTAAGATACGAGATGTGTCGTATTTTAAAATTTTTGGTTCATCTGTTTATTTCCATGTAACCAAAGGTGCCAGGAAGAAGCTAGATCCAACAACAGAGTTGGGCATATTTGTGGGGTTAACTGATACACCTCAAAACTATCGAGTGTACTTGCCAACACGTAGGATGGCAATGATCAAAATAGATGTGAAATTGAATGAAGAGAAATCCATGTGATTGTCCCTTGAGAGGGAGCTTGAGTTGCATGCAGTTGTGGATATCTTTGCTCCAGAAGAGGAACCACAAGATGTGCAGAAACCACAAGAAGAGGAACATAGAGTGGTATAAATCACTCATGCAGATCCATCCAACAGAGATGGAAGGAGGCACACTAGAGAGGCTAAAAAATTATTTCTAGATGCGAGAGAGAATGTGGGAGCACCTAAATCACAACATAGGCAAGAGAAGGTCCCCAAAGTGGTACATTGGGTACATGGCTCTTATGAGCGAAGGTATTGATATATAAATATCCTCTTTTGAGGAAGAAGTGCAGCAAATAGTGTGGGTTGATGCCATGGTTGGGGAGTATGACTCCATTATCAAAAAAAATGCATGGGAAGTTATCCCAAGACGAGTGGGGAAGTCAGTTATAGGATCCAGGTGGGTCTACAAGGTGAAGCAGAAAGCATACGGGAGTGTGGAGAAGCGCAAGTCCATATTTGAGGCTAGAGGGTTCTCTTAGGTGGAGGGGATTGAATATGATGAGACTTTTGCATGAGTCGCAAGGTACTCATCAGTCAAATCTATCCTTGCACTCTCAGTGCAGATGGGATAGAAGAGACATCAGATGGATGTAAAGAAAGCCTTTCTCAATGGAGTTATTTAGGAATAGGTGTACATTGAGCATTCGAAAGGTTTGGAAACCTTAGATAGGGAGTCGCATGTGTGTAGACTCAAGAGAGAATTGTATGGGCTGAAGCAAGCACCACGTGCTTTGTACACCAAGATCAACAACTATTTCACTGGATTGGGGTTCACCAAGAGTTAAGCAGATGAAAACCTTTATCAGATTATGGTAAATGATAATCTTTTGATTGTTGTACTTTATTTCGATGATCTGATATTGACAGGTGATGAGAAGCTCATCAAGTCTTTCAAAGAGGATCTTGCAAGAGGATTTGAGATGAATTACATGGGACTCGTGCACTATTTCATGGGATTGGAAATATGGAAAATAGATGGGAAGCTATTTGTATCTCAAGGAAAGTATGAAAAAAAATATCCTCAGGAAGTTCCTCAAACCCATCGAGACTCCTCTAGTAGGAAACTGGAGGAACGAGTATGCTACTTCGGGAGAAGTAGTGGATGCTATTGTTTACAAGAAGCTTGTGGGTTCACTCATGTATTTGGTAAACACACGATTAGAGATATGCTACATAGTTAACCAACTTACTCAAGCTATGGTTAAGCCTACCAATCTCTTTTGGAAGGAAGGAAAGCATGTGTTGAGATACCTCAAAGGCACTACAGAGTATTGGCTATGGTACAACAGAAAGAGGGAATGAAGCTTCAAGGCTTCACTGATGTAGATTAGGTAGGAAGTCCATTAAAAAAGAAGAGCACATTAGGGGGAATCTTCAACATAGGAACAACAATAGTTTCCTGGTACAACAGGAAATAAAGATCAATTTCACTCTGTTCAACAGAGGTACAGAACATGACGACCAGTCAGGAAGCATGTGAGGTCATTTGGATGAGGAAGATACTTATTGGTTTGTTTAGTCGATAGATGGATCCAACGGTGATACATTGTGATAACCAGTGTAGTATCAAAATCTCATTTAAGCCATTTTTTCATGACAATTCCAAGCATATTTATATTTGTTACCACCATCTCAAAGGTTGTGTTCAGAGGCATATTATGTCATTAGAGTACATTCGCACAGAGGAGTAGGATGCATACATATTGACGAAGGTGCTAGAAAGAAGCAACTTTGAATTCCACTGAGACATCATCGGGGTAGCAGATAGTCCCTTTCTTGTTGAAAGGGAGTGGTGAAATGGCACCCAAAGGGGGCTTCTGATTTAATTTTCCCTTAATAAAATTAGAAGAGAAATTGTAATTTCATATTATGATAACTTGTATTAGTTAATTGAGTCAGGAAGATTTAGTTGGCTTAGGAAATTCAAGTTGAGGGTCATAGAGGAGGCATGTAGAGTTGTCCAATGATTTTAAGGGGTCTAGTTATAGTTATTTGTGAGTTGTGATTAGTTAAATCAATTAATTGAGTTAAAATCAATTTAACTAGTTCTAACTGTGAGATGAGCTAGTGATAGGTCCATTGAATTAAATCTGATTTAATTCACAAGTAGTGATCAATCAGTTAACTAATAATTTTCTATAAATAGTTTTTGCATGTCGATTCTAAGGAAGGCCTAGTTGAGTTTGAGGTTAAAGGGAAGATAACTATGAGTTGTATATTTAGAAACTTGTACATGTCATGTATAGAGTCATCATGAAGTCTTGGATGATTTTCACAATCAATTCTTAGGAATTTCGTATTTAATAAGGCCACAATTCCTCCAATAATGTGTAAGCAAGGCTGGTCAGAAAGAGGCTGAGAAGTGGTTAAGCATTTGACTTATTTTTCCTAGGTCAAAGTGAGACAGTTAACAGAGTGCAAAAGTTTCTAGTGAGAGAAACACATTATATTGTTTCATGTTCTTGACGTTATAGAATATACAGATATCAGGGTTTTGAGCAGTTGGTTTCCCCAAATACATATTGTTTTGTGCGATTGATTGTTTCTTTCTCTTACTTGTTATGTGATTGTGCGATCGTATTCGGTTTCCATAAATTGTAGAAGGATTCAATATTTTGTATTAGTACATTACAATGTCAGATTGAATCCCTTTGGATAATTTATACATTGGATGTATGGTATTTATAGGTCATGGTATTATCCATGGTATTGTATATATGAAGCCTATATAGAGGCTAGAGACTCTCCATTGGACATGGCCACCGAGTAACTTGTTTTTTCCGAACATGGGCACTTACGCTACTACCATCAATACTAATTTTAATTGATTCTCCATTTCTTCCATTCCAACCTATTGTGCCTCCTCCTTGCCTCCCTAGACATCTCATATCATTCTATGTTGTATCGATATCAAAAAAATTCTAGAAAGTACATTAAATAGGCTATTATATCTCTAATGTTGAATATGATCCCGCTAGTTATAATCCTAGCATAAGAATACTAAATCTTATTAGTCGATAGGTGTATCTATTTCAAATTTAGGTGGAGGAAGGGTTGTTGAATTTTATTTTTTTAGTTTAATGGATGGTGGGAATAAATTTTGGAAGGAATTTAACAGGTATATCCGTCATCTTAGTTGATGATCGAAGGATAAGTCATTGGGGAGCATGAACTATCGACCAAAAAATATTAATATTTAATCTATATATTTGAAATGACACTCTGCCTATAGCCATGGAAAACCATATCCCTTCCATGTCATCTTGTCTCCATGTTTCTCCATGTCACTTCAAGATGTGCATGAGAGTGTTGAATCCAAATTCATGGCCACTCCTCTTCTCCATTAGAAGACACTGTGTATCTCCCATTGTCATCCATGATGATCACACAGTGATTAGGAATGGGGCCGATGTTTATCACCTAGATCAACCATCACCTTAATAGTTGGTAGATCCAATTTTATCATATGCTTCATTGTTGGTTTAGTTTTTATAGTTGGCACACAAAGTAGAAGAGAGATAAGATAGGTAGTGCATTATTTATTTCCCTATTCATTTGAGGAGAAGATTTTTTTCAAAAGAGACCTTGCTATATTTCTTTTCTCTTAGATTTCAATAATATTTGACAAATTTTTTAAATATTTATAAATATTATGTAGCACATTTATACGTTTTTCACTGATATTTTAATATTTCTGATTTCATTTTCTAGAATCAATAGAAAAAAAACAATGAAAAGATCAAGTTAAGACTAAAAATGTTACGGAGGCTTATTACAAATGGTACCAAGGTATGAAAAACGTTTAGGCACTTAGTTTTGCTAGCTCTGAGGTTGTCTTCCTTTATTTGAGAAATGATAATGCATTCAGTTTGTGATTAGGTTGATTTCGGTACAATTATAAAGCAGGTTCATGCAGTTCCCAATCATGTTATTTTAAAGCCATGGATTTGCAGATCCATTAAATATTAGGGTATGCAGAGCGATATAAGCATATGGTGCATACTTATAAGGGCTCCTTATACATACCCATAATTTTATGCAATTATTTCTCGTGATATCTGATACAATGTATCTCATTTTCTGTATTTTCTTTCAACATTGACCAACATATGCGAAATAAGAACAAGTAAGAAAAAATAATATTTTGTAAATTGTGTTTAAAAAATTTAAAATAATAATTTTGTAAGAGACGGACCCTCTAATTACTAACTCCATTAATAAGAAAACTGAAGAGTGAAAAAAAAAACATACACAAATATGTTTTCGAAAGCTAGACTGAAAATGTGAGAAAAACAAACCATATCCAATGAGCACCAACGTATATAATGAGTTATAAAGAATAAGCCATGTACACTGAGCGTTGTATCTTAGATAATATTATCCATTTGAATGTGTATATGGTTGGACATGACCTTTTGTTCAATGATCGATGACGTTTTTACCAAAAAAATGAAATTTTTTTGGACTAGAGGATTGCACATCTCGATATTATGAATTAGTTAATTAATATTACATTGGATACATCAGTAATAAATGATTGCAATGAGAAAAAAATGGATTAACCGAAACTGAACTAGGACATTTGGATGGAAATATGTACCACCTAACAGGTGGTCAAAATTAGATTCTCGAACACTCCCCCTTAATTAAAACCACATAAAAATTCAATTAAGATGCATTTTATTTTATCTGTCAACTAGAATTACAAGTTAAAAAATTGACTTCAACTACATTTACTTTTCTTCTTCTCTTCTTCCAGATCCTATAACCTCTAAATTGTTTCAATTTTTTTCTTTTTTTTTGTATCATTCAAAGCTTAATTTCTTCATTTTCTGGTTCAGGTCTTCGATTGTTCAAGGTTGTGCATGCATATCATCTATCTCTTAAAACATATGTTTATATGTGGGTTGTTGCCATATGTCATTTTTGTAGTGTGTTTTCCATCATCAATCTATTGCAACATAATATGAGAATAAAAATTTATCTCTTCAAAAATCCAATACCTGAAAATTTCATTGAAGTTCATGCACGTTGTCTTCAACATTCATTTCCATAGCTTCTATGTAGACCTCATTTAGGAATAATGTTGTAAGCCATGCTTCAAGGAATTTTAACTCTTCTTCATAATCACCCTATTTACCTACACACTGGAAATCAATGTTAGGATTAAAAATATTTGTAGAACCATATTTGTTTTGTTCTTTTTGCTCTACAATGAGAGCTTTATCTCATTTTTCTTCTTTCTCTTCCTTTTTTTCTTCAGCTGCTTCAAATAGGTTGTCTTCCACTTGTTTTACAGAATCAAGTGGGATTCTCACACCAAATAACATCATGTCGATAACATGTTTTTTTTGCATCATCTACAACCATTCATCATTCACCAGCAAGTCATCATCAAACTTGACATCAAAAATTTGAATTGTTGGATTCACAATACCATTTTTTTCTTCAATGGGATCTATTTCTGGATTCACCCAATTATCATCAACAAGCTCTGTTGCTAGATTCACCAAATTGTCATAAAAAAACTCTATTGTTGGATTCACCAAATCTTCATCCACAAATGGTTGTGCATAGTGGGAATCACGAGAATCTACGTGCTCCTTATTGATTTCTTTTGAAATTTTTTCATAATAATCAGCCACTTATGGCTGAGCATAGTGGCACTCATCAATATTTTCATCTTCAACTGAATTACTCTGCCTTACACCAAAATTGTTCTCCATGGTATCCCAAGCCTCCTTGGTTGTCTTGGCATTTAAATTTAGGGGAAGAATGTTGTCATATACAAATTATTTTTATGCATTTTAATGCAAATGCGTCCTTTTTCCTCTGCACTTCCAATTCTTTCAAAGAAAATTCATACATCTCTATTTGTTGCTTCAAATTTCTTAGCATCGTGGATTTTAGCATTTATTGAGGGCTTTCTGACAGTGACTCAAAAATAAAATCTACTTGCAAACATAGCGGTTTCCTATGGTTGCATCTCTATGGTAGATTCTTTGTTTATTAGCTCCTACAAAAGAGACAAGTCTACAAATTCTCTACAAAATCAATGCTTTTACAAAATATTTTACAAAATGTCTCTTTTAAAAAAATATTGGTTTCGAATTCAGTATACTTCTCAAATGTTGTTTTAGTTCTGAATAATTTTTTTACCTCATGTTGAATTAGTAAATCATAATTCAAACCCTCCATTAATTCTTTACTAGTGATGGTCCCTTTAATCTTTGCAAATTTGGCATTATCCACTATTCTTTCATGTAGTCTACGCTGATACTCTTCAAGAGGAATTAGCTTATCACCAATGCCTTGTAGACATGGAAGTCCTTTCTAGTGTAATGTGTTAAATTTTATGTGGAAAATTTTAATTTGCATGTCTAGATTATGACACTTATTTTCTAGTTGAAGCATTAAGTTTATTTTGGTCAACACTTTTCTCACCTCCAAGATAGTTTCAGTTATATCCCCAATAGCACATTCTTCAAGCTCTTTTTTTTTAAAGTTTAGGACTCTGATTATCCTCGTATCATTTCCTAGTTTGTGATCCATGTCTCTCTGTACCTCTTTCGCTAATTCCTTTGACTTTTGTAATAATTATTCACGTTCAAAATTTATTTGTATAAATGGCCACAAATCAGTCATAGATTCATTTATATCAAACCATATACTTTCCTTTTCTTGAGAAATGGTCTGAGTCATTATTGATTCATTTTCATATGTAGATATTTGTTTTGTCAACTTAAAGTTTTTTTGTATTTCAACTACATATGCATTATGAGTCTTCAGTTTTTATTCCTGTAATTTATGTAATTGTAAACTATTTTTCAGTTTCTTGACCTTTGAGTGTCCAATATCACATGGATTTATATAAATGTACTGCCACATAACCTTAATGTGTATTAGCTAGAATAGTTGCTGGTGTCGATGTTCCTGCTGGTGAATTACCTTCAATAAAAGTTGTTACTATAGGAATAACTGTTGAAACAATTAGTTGTTGTTATTTTTCTTTTAATAATGTTTCCATTTTAGCTTCCATTTTCTATATTTTGAGGTTTTGTTCAATTATCATTTTGAACATGTTTTCTTTCTTTACCTCGAATTTTCCAACTACTTTGGCATGTGGGTAATCTGTGGTTGGGAAATTTAGATGCTTCCTTAGTGCCTGGATATTGGGGGTTTTACCTTTTATTGTTTCCTCTACTGCTTTGACATCTCTAGGATTATATCCTAATTTTACTACAAGATCCTCCAATGATTTTATCCTAGTATCTTTGGCCAGAGAATACATGTTCTCCATTTTCAACTGTGAATGAATATTTTCCAGTGAGGCATGTAGTTTTGATGCTGCCATGGCTGAACTGGTTACAGTGGAATAAATCATGTCACTAGCCTATTTATGAAAATTATTTTGGTCAATGGCATGAATTTGTTTAGTGTCAAAGGGAAAAATAGATGTCTTGTAATCATCAACAATTTTAGGGACCAGAAGTTTGGGTTCCTATAATGCAAGTTGAAAATTTCCCTTCTCTGTGTCCAACGCATAAGGAAGTCTGTGATGAATGGAGGAGGTTTGTTTCCAAAAATCAGAGTATGTTGTGGCCTTCAGTGCCTCAATATTCCTCTTGATTCTTTATACCTGGAAAAATTGTTCAACTGTTTTGGACCTTTTGTTACTGATGACATGGGAGAGTATATAGAGATATCCTCTACCCTTGGAAATGTTATTGTGTGCAATCCTATCAACACCATTATTTCCTACTCTTCTGAACTTTCTATTTGAAAAGGTTCCTCATGAGTATTAGTCTTCTTTCTCTTCTTGACTACTATGAAATATGTTTATTGGATCTCTGATACTGAAGGAGATAAATTTTCCCTTGGTCTCTTTGTTTCCTTCTGCTATGGAATTGGAGTCTGTGAAGTTGTTGGAATAACAACTTGTTCTTCTGCTTCTTGTAATGTGTTTTCTTTCCACTCTTCCTGATTGACATATTTTTCAATATCTGGCCTTGGTGTATGTGCATAGGGAGTTGTCTTTATTCAAATATGAGTTTAGAAATGATCCCCACGTGATCATAAGACCAAGTGAAGCTCAATTTGAAGTTCACTTGCTTCAATAAATAATATGCATCCTTTGCTACTGCGCTAGTGTTAATGATGAATGGTCCTATCTATGCTTTAAACTTGAACTGAGATGTATTTTTGCTGAATACAAAGTGTAAATCATCCATATTCATCATCTGCCTTATGTATTTTAGTGTAAAGATCTAATTTGCACAAATTTTGCAAATCTATAAGGAGGTATTTCACATCCATAAATTCTTATCTCTATGTAGTTTTGGTACATATACCAATCTCCAATTTTTGTTTTCTTACTGAGATGAAGAATTCTTACAATCTTAGGTGAAATTCTTGGAATTACATCACTACTCAAAAGACATAAGGTCATGTGCAAAAACTGATTTACATCATCTGTAAAAGAGAACTCTTTTGTATTCTTCCTTACCAAGGAAGTCCAGTAAATTACAGAATGGGGGTTTCCTTTTGCATCTAATCTTTGTAATGGAAACTTAAACCTATTTTTTTGGAAGAACATAAAAAAATATACAAGGACCGACTTTTTTTTTAAGGCACTTTCAGTAGAAAACTTGAGAAATTGATCATGAATATATTCTTCTAGAAACTCACTATAATCGAAAAAATATGTTGGTTTTTCTCCTACTGAAAATACTGATAGAAAACCTAGAATTACTTCATCAACCCATTGGTCACTTGGATAACCTAATAAACATGAGACAGTATATATAACCTGTCTTGACATCTCTGGAAATATGGAAGAGGAGTAAAGTGGGTTTGTTCTTGGTAGCTTAGAGTTTTCAGGCACAAATGTTTCAAAGATTTTGCTCCTTTGGGAGAAGGTGAGCTTCTAATAGATTTCCATAAGGAAATCTACAGAAAATGGGTTCAAGGGGACTGTAGGATTGACCTGAAGTATCTGGGAAATTTATTTAGGGGTAACGGTGAAAAAACCTTCATTATTTTCGGCAATGAAAACCCTCTAACTTGGGAGGTACTTGAAATTACACCAGGTGTAAAAATATGGAAAGAAATGGGTCTGAGGGAAGGTGAATTGAGGAAGGAAGGAGTCACACATATTCAATTCATGATTTTTATCAAGGAATTTTTTCTTTGCCCAATCATGGAGTTCATAGAGATCTAATTCACACTGAGTTTCACAGATTTTGTACTACTTTCTACAAAAGGAAGGCCGTCTAAGTTTATGACAAGGGGAAATACGGGACTCTTAATTACTATGTTAGACTTTTCCTTTGAAGAAGACATGTTGAATTGAGGATGAGTATACTAAATTACCAAGAAATTCCTTGTTTGTTGATATGGCGAATGACTGGAGTTTGACGAAAATCGAATTCGTTGTGCTGCTGCAAGAGAACAAGAGGGAAAATAATTTGAATGATGGTGGGATAATTTATAGTTTATTTGGGCAAGATTACCGTTTTGGCGAGAAGATAAAATGGTTAATTGGTCGTTGGTTGAAGGGATAACAATACCATAGGTGGGAAAATGAATGAGGGACATGTGGCGAGGTGTGCGGAAGTGATAGCATGAGTGGAGAGGTGAAAGGTGGTTTTCGAGGGGGGTGGGGTCTGAAATTCCCTTGCAGACACATACCTCCTAGCAGTATTTATTTTGAAAGATTTTCTCACCTCCCCCTGGTTAAACATTGAAAGTGGGGGAGGGGGTCTGAAATACATCCCCCACTGTTGATCGAGGTGGGGATGATCTCGACAGTTGATACATGCTCATTAATTATGATAAATGAAAAAACATCAAATCCATCACATCAACAACATTTTATTACAATAATCATAATTAATTTAATCCTTCATTAATTTAAACTAAAAGATTAAGTTAATTAATCTAACTTATAATGACATTTAAACGAGCTAGTCAATTACTTTGAGATTTTTGATATTTGTGATATTTTTCTACATCTATTTTTTTCTAAATCCTTTTTATTCTCTTTTTTCATTTTTCTCATCTCTTTTTTTGCATTTCTTTTTTTTCAATATTTAATTTATATTTTTCTATTTTTTCAACCTAAAAATAAAATGAAAAATATAACATGATAAAAATAAGTTACAACAGAGACAATGATAAAAATAAACCTTGTATCACGGAAATACTAAATATATAATCAATCAAATATGTTACCTTTTTTTTATTGGAATTGAACTTTAATAATATTTTATTTTTATATAAATTAAAAATAATAATAAAACATATATAGTATGTGTAAGGAAAAATTAAAATAACAATGTTTTTTTGGGAAGTGAATCGCTTAAATTTAGTGTATCTCATATACGTTTTTAATCATTGTTAATTAACCCCTTTTTAAGTGGAATTTGACAAAATCAAATGCCTATATGAATTCTAGGTTAGGTTTACTTTTCTTAAAACAGTTAACTCGAAAATATTGAGAACTTTTTAGATAGAGTGAAAGCGTTGACAAGTGGAACCGTAATTAATCATACAACGCAATGCGTGGTACTTAATTAATTATTAATGTAAATATATTTATTAAAATAATTATTTTTGGGTAATCCCGGGCTTCTATTTTTAATGCTAACCCGTCGATGTGAGATCTTCGAAATATTTACTGAAAATGAAAAATTCACTAATTCTCTGTGTGGTTATATAAGTGATTAACCTGCTATGAGGCACAACTGTTCATCACGCCTATGCCATTATCTCTTTGGGACGCAAGGCAAGGTTGTTTTATAGTGGTAGTTCAAAAAATCTACAAAATAATTTAGAAATTTTAGTAAGATTATAAAAAAATTTGGCAAAGATTTTTGAAAATCTGGGTTACAATTATTAAATTTTAGTGTTTTAAGTGCATTAAGGGTTTTTATAATGCTAAATCTATTTTCTTCATAAAAAAAATGTAATTCAAACACTCTAACTACTTAATTTTTTTTTAATTTTCTTTTACCAAATTTAAAAAAAAAAAAATGTTACTGCAATAGACAACTCCATTTTATATATATATATATATATATATATATATATATATATATATATATATATTTCAAGGTTTCAAAACATCAATTTTTAGGTTTCAAATATTAACGTTACTTTAAACAGTAAATTTATTTAGTGATTATAAATAAATAGTATTAATCAAATTTATAGTTCTTTTCTAATTATTATTAATAAAGAATATAATAATAACAAATAATATTTATATTGTAAAATAACATCTAATAAGCAACATTAAAACATGTATAGTAAGCACATAAGAACGGGAGATATAACTTTCGTAAAGTTATATATAGTAGCACATTTATAAAAAATTTGAAAAACCTAATGGTCTGTTTTTTGAACTCCAAAGCACGGAAATAAAGACTATGGTGCAGTGAAATAAAAGACAAGCCTAATTGAAGTAAAGGTGCGAAATCCAAAGCAATGAAATAACGACTTTGATGCAACTACATAACTGTTTTTTAAATATTTTAGCATATGTTTTCTAAATCCAGCCATGGGTTTTGAAATTCCAGATTTATGATAGACATGGCTAGAAATGTAAAGTTAAATTATTATTAATTAAATTTGGAAATTAATAATAATTAAATTAAATTTATGGATTAATAATAAAATAAAATTAATGTTTATTGATTATTAATTTAAATATTGAGGCGTTTTGGCAGTGCATTATATTGGATATCATTTTTTAGGATTCAATTATCACTACCTCTCGTGGAAATGGTCATAGTTGTTAAATCCCAAAAAATAATATCTAATTATTATTTTGTTACAAAAATATTATTAGTTATTAATTTAATCAAAAGATTAATTTATTAATAATTATTAAATTATTTTAACTATTAATTAAAAAAAAAAAAATTTAATAATTAATAAGATTAAACATAAGATTCCTTACTTTATTCTCTTAATTGAGGCTAGCCTTTCCCCCATTGAATGCACCAATATGTTTAGGTATTTGATGTATAAGAAGTTGTACAACATGGAAGCCAAGAGACTCTCAAAATTTGCTTCTAACTCTAGTCAAAACCACCTTCTACGTGGTATAAAGATAACAACTCCTGACTCGATCATTGGGAGATAAAGGAGGAGACCATCTTGGAGAATAAGGATATATTAAAATATTCATTACTTCCAAATTTAAAGATAAGTTGTGGAGTGATAAGGAGTTAGAGGGGAAAAGAAAGTTCACATACTATAAGGAGGTTATCAACCCCACGCTTGCTAACTAAAATTACTTTTTTGTCTTAAATAGTGCTAAGAAGAGAATGAATATTGCAAAGATTGATATTAATTCTCATGATATACCGAGTGAAACGGGACATTGGTCTATTCCCCAGATACCATGGCACAAACGAATATGCCTCCTTTGCTATACTAAGAGAGTCAAAGATGAAAAAAAATTCTCTTAGCTACAGTGACCTAAGAATGCTTTTTTTTTCTCCTTTTTAACCACTTTAGATAGACCATATTGGTCTTAGTGGATGTTAATCATCATCCTATATACTATTTTAATCAATATATTTTAATTTATTAAAATATTAATCAAGGCATTTATATATTTATTTGATCATTAATTTAGTTTACTAATACAATACTTAATACATAATTAATATATAAATATTTAATCATTAATATTAAATTATCACATTAATATAACATCAAGACATAAATAAAACATCATTAAAGCATTGAAATAACATTAATACAAGTTTAATATAATATTAATGGTACATTAATAGTATATTATTCTACACATTTATAATGTGTAAATTGAATTTTCTTTTAAAAAATCTTAATTAAGGTTGACTATTGTTGACATGGTCAAATATAGTTTACGTGGGTATTATAGTCAAGAATAAGAAACATGACTACCATGGTGAACCATAATTACCATAAATATTATTATTATAATTCACTCTCATTAATTGTTTTAGAGAACACATAAAAATGACAACATATATTATTAAACTCTAAATATTACGGAACCTATAATATAAGCCACATATTATAAATCCTAATATTAAACTAAATATTATAAACCTTATATTATGAACCTTGATATTAAGTCCAATATTATAAACCTTAATGTTAAAACTCAATATTAAACTTTATAAACCCTAATATTATAGTTGACTATAGTAAAAATTCGTCACCTTTATGTTTACCATATTTTACTATATCAAAATTTTAATTGGTTATTTTATTTTACCTATTTTTTTCAAAATGAGCCCATTTGTTTTGAAATTGTATATTTATAATATAGGGGTCAAAAATTGTAAGTTATTTTTTTATTAAGTAAATTGGAAATAAATAATTAAATTAAATTAATATGTTAATAATTAAATAAAATTAATCTTGATTGATTATTAATTTGTTAAAAAAAATATTACTATTTATTAATTTAAATTTTTTTTTTTTTAAGTCAAGGTTCTATCCATTAATCAAAAGGAGAGTACCTAGTTATTAAATGTAAATAGTTTTATCGTGACTAAGTTAAGGTTATCCATTAATCAAAGGAGAGTACTGGTTATTAAATGTAAATAGTTAATCAAAAGGAGAGTACCTAGTTATTAAATGTAAATAGTTTTATCGTGACTAAGTTTATTGACGATCTTTATTACCATATTACAAAAATAGTTTTATCGTGACTAAGAAAATAGTTTTATCGTGACTAAGTTTATTGACCAATGCTATTACCATATTACAAAAAAAAAATCAGACATATTAGAAGTCCAAATCCTCCAAATCCTGAAGCGCTAAAAGCACCAAAAGACAAACAAGATGAAAATAACAACTAGATGAAAATAACAACTATGACCATGCTTAATCATGAGAAGTAAGTGACGTTGGATTGTCAAGCGATATGAACATTGAACATGTTGCTTGAAGTGAGCCAACTATGTTACCAGGTTCTCTACCTTTCCAACAAGTAGATTTTGACCCCACCAAACCATCAGAATCCTTTCGCTGGCATGGCATTGAATATAATGCAGCTAATTTAGCGTGGCGATGAAAGTGTTGTGCTCTTCCTTTTATGATATTTTCGTGTGCGCCCAGGCGATCCAAAGCATTCTAGAGTAGGTCACGAATGGAATTAGAGTGAAATTGTCTACCAAAAACTCCTACACGCACTTGCCTGTTTCTCTGACCCACACTTGCGCCACCGCCATGGGCCACACCACCTCGCTTACCCCTGTCCACCCCACTCTAAACTCACACCACGTCTGTCGCCACAAGCTCCCGACAATTCTCTGATCCCACCCCACTTGGGTCTCTCCATAACCCTACCCCCTAATCTCATATTTTACTCAGTGCTAGAGCCCCCGTCACAAGGCAGAGCTCCCCTATGCATGGGATGGGAATGAGAATTACGTGACACAGGTCGCATAGAAAAATCCAAATAAGACACCCCCAAGATAGGACCAAAAATGATATGCAAAATCTCTCGACAGGCCAAGAACCGAAGCGTACCAGATACCCACCCCAAATTAACCTACAAGATACCTCCACTCCACTGATGGGGAAATCTCCTGGTAAGAGAGGCGCAGGCAAAATGCCTTGAAACTTGAGCATAGATAGATGAGAGACAAATCTAAGCCAAATAGGAGCCGAAATGACTCCCACCAGATCTGCCTGCAACCTCTGACACCAATTTCTGCTCACCTAGTGATTTGTGTTAGAATTCCAAAGTAAGACCTCAGAAAGAGAAAAAACCAGAGTTTACTTGTAAAAAAAGGAACCAAATACCATCCCAACCACATAAAACAATTAGGGAAAAAGCAATAAGGAAACACAGGTAGGGACGCTAAGGCTAGACAGCATACCCTACCAATTTTCCTCAATCTACTGATAGAAGCGAGGAACCAGGCATAGTCAAAATAAATTGAAGCTTTTGAGCACCTAAATTGAAGCTTTTGAGCACCTTTCATGGTGGAGGAAGTGACGACGACGTTTTCTCCACCACTCCTAGACTACCCATGGGCTGAAGAATCCAGACAGGCTAAGCCTGCTCTGACCAAAAACTACTAGCCTCCACACTTTCATCGCCATATGACATTCCATGACCACAAAATTCGTCATTAACCGACTTACCTTACCAACGCACATTCCTGCGGAGGAGGAATGAAGGCTCGCACGCTGCACTAATCCCCTTGCCTTACACCATACAAAATCAGAGGACTCGCGATCTGTCCTCCTTCCCAACTGCCTTATGTAAACATTCATTACACACGCGTCGACCGCATCCTGAATTTCGTCACCACCATCGGGGGTTTATTAAATTACTTTAATTAATAATAATAAGGTTTTTAAATTTTAAATATTTTATTCAATATATTTTAATTTATTACATATTAATTAAGAAATTAATGTTACTTAATCATTAATTTAGTTTATTAATGAAATACTTAACACATAATTAATATATAGATATATAATTGTTAATATTTGACTATCACATTAATATAATATCAAGACACATATGAAACATTTAAATAAAATTAGCATAAATTTCAATATAATATTAATGGCACATTAATAACATATTATTCTACATATTTATAACATCTAAGTTGTAAATTAATCCATCCATTAAAAGATGTTAACTTTAGTTGGCTATTATTTACATGGTCAATTATAGTTAACATGTGCATCATAGTCAACAACATAAAACATGACTACCATGGTGAACCATAACTACAATAATAATACTAATATTTTAGTATTTTAAATATTAAATAATACATTAATATATTAACTTAACCATTATTTTAGTTTATTGATATAATACTTAATACACTATTAGTATATGAATATTTAGTATTTAATATATCATTAATATTTAAATATGACATTAATATAATATCCACAAGTGTAGGTAACATTATTAAAACATTTAAATAGCCTTAATAAAAGTTTAATAAAATATCAATGGTATATTAATTTCATTTTATTCTACACATTTATAATTTTATGGTTGACTATTGTTGACATGGTCAATTATAGTCAACATGGTTATAGTTTACTTTTGTTAATATGTTCAACTATAGTTAACATGGTTATGATTTACTATTGTTGACATGGTCAACTATAGTAAGCATGGACATAGACAATAATAGTCAACATGACTACCATGGTAATCCATAGTTACCATGAACATCCTCACCAACAATCTAAACTTTGAAACGAGAATTATAAACTCAAAACAAGTACTCTAGCCAAAAAAACATCATGTCACTGAAAAGGCTTAAAATTCCAACAACTTTCAACCATGCTTTTATAAATATCGAATATCATGACTTAGAAAACCATTAAAATTTTGACAATTTTTTAACTATGGAATTAAAACCAAAGATCATGACTATAGAAAACCTTAAGTTTTCAACATATTTCAACCATGCCATTATGAAAATTTTCTGTGAGTACTTTTTTTTTAATGAATATCGGAATTAAAGAGTCATTATGCTAAGAGTAATTTATTTTTTTTCAAATGATAAAAGTATAACAACTTTAAAATCTTAGCCTAAGACAATTTAACACATTGCAAAAAATAATAAAAAAACAATCATGAAATTGACAACCATGGTCCAATGTTGCATTGTGACAAAGATTGTCTCAATATGAAAATCAACCATCATAAATAATGGTCAACCATGTTTATTTTAGGGCTTATAATATTTATCTTAGGGTTTATATACCTTGAGTTTATAATATTATTCCATTGCATTTATAATATCAATCCCTTGGGTTTATTAATCTAAGAGTTCATATTCCTAGGGTATAATATTATACATAGGGTTTATAATATTAATCATAGGATTGAGTATAAAACCATTGGGTTTATAATCATGGTCAACCATTGTCAACCATCGTCAACCATGGTGAATCATGTTCAACCATCGTCAGCCATGGTCGACCATGGTCCAATGTCACATTGCGATAAATATTGTCTCACTATGAAAATTAGTCGTGGTCAACCATGGTCCAACGTCGTATTGTGACAATGATTGTCTCAATATGTGAATCAACCATGGCCAACAATGTTCAACCATGTTTATTTTAGTGTTTATAATATTTATCACAGGGTTTATGTACCTTGGTTTACAATATTTATTTTAGTGTTTATCATATGATTTTCTTGATATGAAAATCAATCATGCTTAACCATGGTCCAACGTCACATTGTGACAAATATTGTCTTGATATGAAAACCATGGTCAACCATGGTCCAACATCACATTGTCACAAAGATCGTCTCGATATGAAAATCAATCATGGTCAACCATGGTCCAACGTCACATTGTGACAAAGATCGTCTCAATATAAAAGTCAACCATGGTCCAACATTTAATTGTGAGAAATATTATCTTTATATGAAAATCATTCATGGTCACCCATGTTGTAGCGCCACATTGTGACAAAGATTTTCTAAATATGAAAATCAACCATGGTAAAGCATGGTCAACCATGTTTATTTTAGGTTTTATAATATTTATCTTAGGGTTTATATACCTTGGGTTTATAATATTAATCCCTTGGTTTAATATTATTCCTTTGGCTTTATAATTGTAACAACCCTGGAGAAAATCCCATGTAACAAAAGTTAATAAAAGAAAAATAGTAACCATGGTTGATGGGACACTTATTCTAAGCTGAACGTTGGGAAAAACATTCTAGTGTGGGTGTTCATTTTAGTTATTATGTCTAAGGAAATTGGAAAAGGCAATGGCTAAGGAATTAAAGAGGAAAAAAATATTTTTGGCACATTTATTTATGAAAATAATGGAAAATGGGAGAAAAGGAAGGTGAGAGGTCACAAGTTGCATGTGAGGAGGAAAATGAAGGGAAATAATGGAAAATGAAGAAAATAGAGGCCTAATTGATAAAATGCTTATGAGGATCAGTTGGTACCTTTTCTTAGTTCAGTTTTGGAGCTCTCCCATTAATCTCTCTCTCTCCCACTGTTGGACACTTAGAGTTTTCTTGGAGCACTTTGTAATTGGATCAAGAAAGGAAAGAGGAAAGGACTAAGCAAATAAGAGCAAGATCAAACAACTACAATAGGATTCTTTGCAGATATCGATTTGCATGTGTGATTTCCTTACTTGATTTGGCATGCATGGTAGTGCATGTGGTTATTTATTGTCATGGCATGGGTTTTTCCAGGGGTGACCATGATCTTAGGCTAGGCTTTCCATTTCCAGATAGCCATGGTGTGATGGAATTCTCATGATTTGGTTGAGCTCGATTGCCAGATGGATTCGAATATTAGTGAGGAGGATCTCCAAAATGAAAAAACACATGTCCTAGTGATCCCTTATTCAAACTATGGATTGCAGTAAAGCCACTAGCCTAGTGATCCCTGAACCAGACTGTGGGTTGCGGTAAATCAAGGTAGTGTCTACCTCGATGGGCCTAAGAATCCACGATCGATTAATGGTGGGATATACGGTAAAGTGTAGAGGTGGTTTCCCTTTATTAGGCCTAGGAATCGTTTCTGGTGAATGGAGGGATATACAGTCAAGCCTAGAGGGTGGAGTCTTGGTTTAGGGCCTAGTGATCTGATGTCAATTACGGTAAAGTCTGAAAGACTAGGAGACAAGGAAATTCCTCAAGGTGTATGATCAAGAGATCATGTCCATAGTTAAAAACGATAAAAAATGAAATTGCTCAGAAATTTTTGCAACCTAAACGACTCAAAAGGCCTTGTCCCTGCGATTCTGGCACCGTGAATGGTTCAAAAAACAGACGTCGTATGAAAAAGTTATGAAGGATTGAAATGCCCAGTAAACTCCAAAAACTGGACCTTTGACTTAGTTTGACCTTATGTGGAAAATTTTGTAAAAAATATACTATGAAAAAATATATATTTTTATAAGGTTTAGAGGGCCTATCAGTGGGCGCCACGTGACCTACTCGGAGGTTCCCACGTGGCCCCAGGCCAGGGTCGAAGGCACATATTAAAATTTTATAGATTCCATGGGTTTCGAACCCTGGACCTCACCTCTGTGGCAAGGAGTGCCCAACCAACTGAGCTACGTGCAATAATTAACTGTTATGGTCGACATGTTCTATTTAAATTTTATTAAACGTCGTTTCGGTGGTGAAGGGGGCCATCCCCCACCTCAAACGTTCCATATGACTCGACGCTAGAGAGTCGGGAGCTCAACCTTTGGTGGTTAGGTTATCCGTGTAGTCCGGAACCATGTGGCCAACACAACTTTGATGTTGGATGCGATGGTTTTGAAAACATTAAACTCATGGTTTATTCTGACAGTTCCGACGGGAGGGTCATGTAACCACTCCCCACTTGGAATTAAATGCTAGGTTAAACTATCCGGCGAGTTTGAAGGAGCGTGCCCCAAATTTGGGGAATTTACCTAAATTGACTCCAGTTATATTTAGTTCTCCACATTTAGTGGAGTTTTTTAAGGGACATTGTGAAAATTCTTGTTTTGGCCATAAATTCTTGGATTTTCAACCAATTTTGATGCATGGACAGTCATTTTTTAGAATTCTTGACATTTTGAAACACATTGGTAGAGATTTCAGAGCCATCCAAGGTCATCCTATATAGGTTTTGCTTCAGGAGATGTCAAGGAGCCATAAGGGCCACTAGGGAGTTTTTAGTGTATTGGGCATCCATTCTCTGTCTTCTGAAAATGAATAGTCATTCCTGGCTAATTCAGGAATTCTGAAGCTATTTTTATAGAGAGTATATCCATTGAGGCTTTTAGTCAAATTTACTTAGCATTTTTGAACAATAAGATATGAGGGACATGCCTTTGGGAGCTGGCCCAGTAGATGTAGCCTAGGAGGGGTGAACTGGTTCATCAAATTTGTTGAGTATTGTTACATGTGATGTTTAATTCTCTGTTATTTACTGCTATACAGTGTTTTATAAGCAATTTATATACTTTAACCTCAAACATAAATATGTTTAACTAAGTTAAAATCATTTTTTTCAGCTGCAAACTTCAGAGAACCTTATGCACACATTTTAATTATTGTTTGGATACTTAGCACATCAAAACTAATACATTCCATTCAAATAAAATTGGTATCAGAGCTCAGGTTGAGCATTAGATTGAGCTAGAGTTTTACTCTATGTATTGTTATTGTGCAAAGTTTTTTTAACTGTTTGAAAGAGTTTTCATGCTTACTAGGCTAAAGCTTAAGAGAAGAGAATGAAAATTGGTGAGAGCTCAAAGCAATCCTCAACCAAGGAGGGAAAGAGTGCCATTATCTCCACCTTGAATTTCACCTCAAAGAGAAGTAGAAGAAGCCATAAGCATGACTTCAAGGGAAGGAGAAATCCATGAAGAAATTGATCCCAAGGTGGAAGAAAGAGTGTTCAGAAAAGTATTCCTTGACTTGACTGAAATGGTAAGAGTCCTTTATCAAGAAAGGAATGAAAGACTAGAAGCAGAAGGATCCAAACTTCACAAGGAAGGAGAGGGATTGTCAAGAGGCCATAATGATGAGGATAAATCCAAGAAGGGTAATGGAGGAAATGGAGATAGTGGAAAGTCGCCATCATCACCCTCATCTTCATCTTCATCAACCTCTACATCATCTTGAGTACATCAATCTCAGAAACTCAAGAACACAGGCGTTGGTGTCTGGATATGAACAAGATTCAATCATTTTTCCACATAAATTACCAACTCGAGGGTGTTAGTTATTTTAAGACTAACGAAAAGGTATATGCAGATACAAGAACTATGGTCTGCTGTGAATCACAAGGTTTAATCTATAACACAAATACCATTGTAAGAGCAGTAAATAAACTGTAGAAATAAAAAGCATCCATAGAAATTAATGTAACTATAACAGCAATTTAAGAATCACACAAAACATAGTACTGAAAGAAAGGAAAGAATAACGCAACACCTGATCACAAGAGTGGGCCCAACTCTTGGATCAGGGTTGCGAAAACTCAAGTATTACAGGAGAAACAATGAGCTATTGTGTATTCGATTAATAATAAGAAGATTAATTACAAGATCTTTATATGTGTAAGGGTTTTTTGATTTGCAGCCTGTAGGCCTCTTTATACCATAACCCTAAGATCCCCCAATTTATCCCAACAACTCCATTGTTACAAAAATACACATTGTTACAACGGCAACCGGATTTCCCAGCAAGAAACCATAAGAAACCCAAAGATGATGTTGATACATCCATGGTTGTTACGCTGTAGTAGCAAATAAGGGAGGTGCTGGAAGATAATGGGTTGTGCCCTATCTTGCGGCCATGACACGCATGTTGTAGCCAAATATTAAAAAACATACGATTTAATACGTAAAAAGGTAAAACCTCCATGGTGAGTACATCATTAATCAAATATCCCATAAAAGATAGGAAGAAGGGTTTTACTTCATGATTTTAAGATGATTAATGGCACAAAGAGATATAAAGGTAGGGAAAAAATGAGAGAAGAAAGTATACAAATATGCTGCCCAACATCTCCCCCCAATTAATCTATCTGCATGTCCTCATGCAACTCGTCATCTCCTCAGGTCCGGATTGGACTAACTGTGATCGACATGAAGCTCTGTCAGGTCATATTCTACTACCATCTCTGTTCCTGGTGGCTTATATCCTTCTGTCAAAACAACGTCTTTCCACCAGTTGGGTTCAACGTTATAAGCAGGACTAGTATACTGTTCAGCTGGCAGCCATAAAAGGGGAAACTGAAATCTCAATCCCATCCATCTAATCCCACAAGTATGAATACATGCCACATAACGCAACATTATTTCTAAGGCACGTGCAAATTTAGGTGCCCCAAATGGTTCTCTTCCCCTGACGGCTGAAGAGGACAACATCCATCTTTTCTGACAACTGTCCAAGGCTTCCTGGCAAAATGTCATAATCTGGCTAACACACAAGTCAACACACCACTTCTGAGTTGCCGTCTTATGTTCCTTTTGGCCCTTAATCTATAGAAAGGTATAATGTTTATTGTAGATATTCATGTTCTGACCATGCTCCCTTCTTACCATTAATGGCTTTCCTGCTTTCTTTTCTTCAAATGTATCCCAGGCCTTTCTCCATTTAATCTGATTGATGGTATAGGAGTTAAAAGCCCTTAAATGGATGTCCCAAATGAATGGAACGGGGTTAAAGGACTGATCATGTTTTAAGTAATACCCATGCATGTATAGCTCACGCATTAAATGTTGTCCTATAACATCATGAATTTTTAAAATACAGAGAAATTGAATGGGATCCTCAATTTCATACCAAATATCCTTATATATACTTTCAAGACAAAAGAAAAGAAATTTTTCATGAAGGAATAAGGCATACCTATGTGCAGGAGGTCTGTAGGCCATTACCTACTGTGTTAGGGAGAACATCTTCTCCTTATCTGTCTTTAGCAACTGAACCTATTCTTCCAACTCTTCTATCCTAGCCTTCTGTTTGGCCTGCTTCAGTCGATCTTTGTATAATTGATCTATGTACCTTTTAACGACTCCAACAACCTTTTCTCGAATCCTAGATGTTTCTTTCTTATGGTCACTCACTGCAGATTTCCATTTTTGAATTTCGACAGCCAATACGAAGTCCCGACCTTCAAACAATTCTTCAATTGGGCCGATTTGGGTAGCCGTAGTGGAGACTTCAACCTTCGACTTTATTGACCTCCATTTGTAGACTTTTACCTTCCTTTTTAAACATGAAACTTGCTTCTTCAAACTCTGAACTTCTCTTTCAGTCTCATGGTTTCACTGAATTGCAGCTAGTACCTCTTTTCGAGAGGTAACCTTCTTTTCTCGCACTGTTCAACCCATTCCTGTTTAACAGCGAATTCAGTTTCTAGACCTACGATAGGCTCAGAAGGTGGTGAAATCCTGCCAGCATATTTTCCCAATTCTTTCGTCAAACCCTCTTGGCCAAGTCCCCGACCCACAGGTCCTTCTTCTTCTACATTTATTCTGGAAACTTCTGTTGTTTGGTTGGAAAATTCATCGACCCTTCTATGTTCCAATATTTCTATAGAAACTATTTCTTCCTGGTGAACCTCCAATTGTTTTGGTTTAGTGGTTTCTAGGCCAACCTTGGCCATGTCAACAAATTTTAATACCGAGGGAACAACAACTTCCTCCACTAACCATTTAGGAAAAATAAATCCCCTTGCCCCTCTGGGCATCATGGATTGGAACGGAGAACAAGGAACAAACCCTTCATCATCATTCTTGGGTTGGACTGGGACTTCATGCATTACTACCTCAACTAGATTCGATGCTCGTTCTTGTGGAGTAGCATTGATTCTGTGGCTCAATTCCCTTCTTTCCTCCTATCCTTTTCTTATCACTTATTCTTTATGGGTCAATACTAGTTCTTTTGGAACATTATCGACCACCCGACTCATTCCTTATTTAGCCTCTTTTTCCCCGTAAATCACCTTCGTTTTCACAATTGGTACAAATTCTTGAGGTCCAACATCGATTCCACAGGTCGACTCCTACTGTTCCGACCGAATTGGGGGTAGTTCTTGTGTAGAACCCCCAACTACATCAACATCCATTTTAATTGGAGCAAGTGATGTTGTTTCTTGCGAAACATCATCACTTACCATTTCTCTGTCCATAATTCCATCCCTTTTTTCTTTATTGGCGACAGTTGTCAACTGTATCACAATATCAATTTCCTGCATAATGTCCATAATCCCTTCCTCTATGGGTTCCTCGAGCGAAACTGGTTCTTGTGTGGCAGTCTTGTCTGTGCTTCCAATCAGCTCTTCCATTCTTATTTCCTCTTCCGTGGATTTTTCCAGTGAGGCTGGTTCTTGTGTGACAGCCTCATCTTTGTTGCCGATTACTTCCTCCATACTCATTTCTTCAGGTTCCTCCTAATTAATCATCATCTCCTCTTCCTCAGGCTCTTCCTGATCAATCTCTGTTTCCATTTCCTCGGGTTCCTCTTGATTGATTTCCTCTAAAGGTTCTTCTTCCACCTAACCAGCCGGAGAGGCTGGCTCTTCTTCTCTAGCAGCAACCATAGCTGCTACCGCTTCTTCGAAGGATTCGCAGAGTTCCACCCAAGAAACCCGCAGCCTGCCTATTGCATGCACGACCAATAATTGCACCAGTCCATGGTTAGAAAATACTACCATCATCCGACGGGGGCGCCGAGCACCCTGTGCCATATGATGCAGTTGTTTTAATAGAAATAATGGCATGTTTAGGGCATGCTCCTAATTCTATGGAAATCAGAGGTGCACTAGAATTCTAAAGTGATAGTTAAACAGAGCTGAGGCCCGATCCTCGCAGGTAATGTATTTAATTATGAAACCTGCAACTTCGTTCCAAGGATACGGTACAGTTCTGTGCTCGTATCCCTGGCCCAATTGAACTACACTTTCTCTTTCCTGTAAAAACAATTCAGGAAACTCCGGGAGAGAAACCTTTCGAGCAAACCATTGCTGCCCCTATTGTCTTAGCCTACTAACCTATGCAATTACTTCCTCTGTAACAGGAATTTCCAAACCTATAACCCACGAATTATTCTCCTCTAAATTGAGTGTGAATTCCATTGTAATACCTCCATCGAATCCCCGCAATCTTTCAAAGTAGACATCCCAACCTACGTCGACAAAAATTTGCCAAACATCTGGATTGCTACGAACTGAAACTGTGTTCAGGCTCATGCCGCACAGCCACCCCACCCATACTGTGGAGACTTGTAGCAGCACTTCGTGTAGCAGCAGACCGTTGGGAAAGGTGGCGAGTATCGGATTTGGAGGAACAACATAGTGAAATTGGACAGGTGGTAATGGTAAATACGATTGTAATTCTCAAAAACCTAGAAAAATCATAAAGAAGTATGGTAAGTGTAATAAAATAAGAATAATAATTACTTGTACAGGGTAGATGAGACATTTTGCGAATCCCAATAGGATTAAATGATGGTACCACATATTGATGTGATTCATAAGGTGTACCATGAGCGAGATGTCATTCTTTACTTATGAGGTAATTATTACATCGTCCTTGGCGTGAATACAACCCCCCAACTTAAATTTTTGACATCTGAAACATTAAATTCTTCACATTGGATATTTAATTAAATCAGTACAATTCACGTGGAGGTGTACCTGACGGCCTACCTGGATGATGGGATGGTGTAACAGCATCGGTGTAACAACATCGGTGTAACATCATCCAAGTAACAGCATCGGTGTAATAGCATCGGTGTAACAGCATTGGTGTAACAGCATCGGTGTAACAGCATTGGTGTAACAACATCCATTGTAACAGCATCAGTGTAACAACATCAGTGTAATAGCATTGGTGTAATAGCATCGATGTAACAGCATCACGAGTAGCAGCATCCAAGTAACAACATCTGGTGTAGCAGCATCGGAGTAGCAGCAACCAAGTAACCGCAACATGAGTAGCAACAATCGAGTAACATCCAGTGTAGCAGCATCAGAGTAGCAGCAACCAAGTAACAGCAACTGAGTAACAGTAACATGAGCATTCCTTGATTTTTACTCCTTAGTCGTAGCTCCTACAAAAAGACAAGAAAATAGAACAAAATTCTTTATTATTATTATTATTTATTTATTTATTAGATATATATATACGTAAATAAATAAATAAATAATAATAATAAAGAATATATGTATTTACGGTATGGAAGGAAATATTCTCTACACTGATAACCTTCAAACCAGATTTCTCAGAGAGTTGTTTAATAAAATAATCCCTAGAGGCTGACCAGTGGTATAGTCTCAAGCGATGTCCATTGACTATAAAGGAGGTATGTGTATCATCAATTGTGACTAGCCTGACTGTTCCATTATCAAATACAACATTCACCTCATAAGGTCCCATCCACCGAGTGCAAAGCTTTCCCTTAAAATTCTTGAAACGAGAGTCATAAAGTAGTGCCTAATCTCCACTTTGAAATACCTTGTTTCTGATAAACTTATCATGCCATTTCGTTCTCTGCTGCTGAATAGCAGTAGTTCGCTGGACAGCCATTGAACGTATTTCATCAAGTTCATTAAGCTGAGTTAGTCGGTGCTTCTGGGCATCTGATAGATCTAAACTAACTTCCAGGGCTGTTCTAAGTGTGCTTATTTCAAATTCAATTGGAAACAACAGAGATTTTCCATAAACCAACTCGAAGGATGAAAACCCGGTTGTATTTCGCCTTGTTGTTCTGAATGCCCATAGAGCCTCTGGAAGTTTCTGAGCCCAATTCCGACGATGGTATGCCATAGTTTTTGTCAAAATATTTTCTAATGTCTTATTTGTGCTTTCCACTTGTCCATTCGCCTGGGGATGGTATGGAGATGCCACTCTGTGCTTGACACCATATTTTTGCATACGATTTTCTATCTTGTGTGATGTGAATTGTGCTCCTCCATCTGAAACAACCACTCTTGGAGTACCGTACTGAGCAAAAATTTCTTCAAATATAAAATCTGAGACTACCTGCTCTGTTGCTGTCGCAACTGCTTTGGCTTCCACCCACTTAGTAACATAATCAGTATAGACCAAGATGTGGACTTTCTACTAGGAGGGTGGGTTAAAGGGTCCAACGAAGTCAATAACCCATTTCTCAAAAGGTTCGAGAACTAGCTGTGCCTGCAAAGGCATTTCATCTGCTTTACCAGGCTACCCCATACGTTGGCAACTATCACACCTCCTGACATAATTCTGAGCATCATGAAAAATGGAAGGCCAGTAATATCCCATTTGTAGCACCTTATGGTTTGTTCTTTTGTCTGTGAGATTTCCTCCATATTTGCCATCATGGGAAACTTTCATTATTTCATAGATATCATCTTCAGACACACAGCACTGAATATGCTTATCTGCTCCTGTATGAAAAAGGTACCCTGCCATCCAAGGATATCGGGCACTATGATGAATAATCTTTCGCTGTTCCCTATATGACAAATGAGGAGGCACATTCCTTGTAGCAAGATAGTTAGCAATATCTGCATACCACAGAGGTTTAGTAGAGACTACAAAAATATGTTCATCAGGGAAAATGTCTTCTATTGGTGTGAATTCATCATTGTTATCCATTCTAGATAGGAAATCAGCTACTACATTATATTTTACTGGCTTATCTACTATTGTAATATCAAATTCTTGAAGCAATAGTAACCATGTCATAACACGACCAGGAGTAATGGGTTTATTCATCAAATACCTGATTGTTGCGTGATCAGTATGGACAATAGTAGAATACCCAGTCATGTAGTGTCGTAACTTATTGATGGCATAAATGACAGCTAAGAATTCTTTTTTTTTCATCGTATAATTTAGTTCAGTAGGAATTAGATTCTTGCTGACATAATAAATTACATACGGTGTTTTGTCTACCTACTGTCCTAAAACAACCCCTACTGTTGTCTGAGAAGCATAAGTATGTATGTGACATGGTAATGCCCAATCAGGTCCTCGAAGGATTGGGGCCGTGCACACCAACCCTTTAATTTTCATGAAATCTATCTTGCAATATTTGTTCCACAAAAATTATGCATCTTTTGTTAGAAATTGAAATAATGGATGTGATATTTTAGCAAAATTTTCTATAAAGAACCTATAATAACCAGCACAACCAAGAAATCTATGTACCTGTGTGGTTGTTTTGGGTACCGGAAAATGTAATATTACCTCTACTTCAGCCAGATCAACTTGAATTCCAGCGGCTGAGAGAAAATTTCCCAGTACTACTCCTTCCCTCATCATATGGAATTTGACTATACTCAATGATACATGGGTCTGTTTACATCTTTTGAGTACCTTCTCCAAATTTTCCAATCCCTCCTCAAATGAATTCCCATATGGAGCAAAATCATCCATATAGGTTTCAACACTATCATCACCCAAATCAGAAAAAAAATCCCAAGATTTCCCTCTGGAAGGTAGTAGGAGCATTACACAGGCCAAATGGAAGGACCCTATATGCAAAGGTTCCCCATGGGCATGTGAAATTTGTATTATCCTGGTCTTTCGGGGCTATCTAGATCTAGTTATATCCATTGAATCCGTCTAGGAAGGAAAAGAACTTCTTTCCAACCAAGGTGTCTAGGACTCGGCTAATGAATGGCAAAGTAAAATGGTTTTTTTGTGTTGCCTTATTTAATTCTCTGTAATCTACACAGATCTTCCATTTACAATTCTTTTTGGGAATGATAGCTAGCGGGGATACCCATTGGCTATCTGAGATGGGATAAATGAATCCTACATCCAACAATTTTTGTAATTCTTCTCTAACAATATTTTTGAGAGTAGGATTCATCCTCCGTTGAGGCTGTCTTATAGGGCGGAAATCATCCTTAATGTAAATATGATGAGTGCATAGGCTAGCAGGGATACCCTTCATGTCGGTATAATCCCATGAAAAAGCTTCGTGATGTTCTTAAAGGACTTTAAAAAGATGTTTGGTATGGGATTCAGACAAATTCGGGTTGATATTAAGTGTTTTCCCTTATTCAATCTCGATTAGAGTACTATCATGGAATGGGGTCACAAGAATGTCTTCTATGTCATCTTCTGGTTCAATGGTTTCCTGTGTCTCATAGCTCATAGCAGATTCTAGAATATATTGAGTTTGATCGGGAGAAGAACTAGAATCATTAATGAAGGCATTAATGGCATCATATTTCGTCTCTGTTTTAAATCAAAGGGCCTGGCCAATAGTGAGAACTAGTCTAACATATTCATTTTCAGGTTCAGGCTCTTCTGCAGGTAGAGGTTTCTGACTGGTTAATGATTTTTCAGATGGGCTTGGTTTCGTAGGAGAATAAAGCTTGAGGTACTTCATAACTGTCCCATTTGATATGATCATATGTCCATACCGACATCCTATATAGGCATCTGCAGTTGCCAACCAAGGTCTTCATAGGATCACTGGTTGACCACCTACCAAAGATCGAGTCTGCAATATAAGGAGGTCCACAGGGTAATGCCATGAGTCTACTGAAATGATCACATCCTCTAATTTCCCTACTGGTTTAATTGTGTATTTGTTTGCAAGTTCCAAGATAGGAGGGGTTGATTTAATGTTTCCAAGTCCTAATGTGTTCATTGTTTTAGCAGTGATAATGTTAATGGCTTCTCCCAAATCCACCAATACATTTGGGATTTCAATCCCATTAATTTGTACTGTTAGAATCGGGTTCCCAGGATCTCCGTATTTTACAGGCATGATATTTCCTAACATGATATCAGATAGTCTGCCCATTACATGCACAGTTAATGGATCCTTAGGTTTTCTACCCGGTTCTTTGAGCAGTATTCTTTCAAATTCTTCACATAAATAGGTACATCCCTCATAGCTTGTAAAAGAGGTATTTTAACAAAAATATTCTGTATTTCCCCTAGAAAATCAAATTCTGCTTGAGGGTTTGGTTTGCTCAAGGTCAATCTTTCAGGATATGGGGGAAATGTTAAATGACCTTGATTAGGAACAACTTGGGGAGGTGTCTGCTTTATTATTTTTTATCTACATTCTCTCTCACTGTTCCTTTTTCTAGTTTTGTATCCTCACCGTCAAGTTGTTCTGTGATAATGGGTGAAGTAGGTGCATTTAATACCCGGCCAGACCGTAGATTTGTCTCATTGAGCCCTACGGTAGAAATGTTGTAGGATGGAAGGTTCAATGTGTCTGTTTGTTGAAACCCTTTGTTATTTGGATTTGGGTTGGACTAGAGAGGAAGTTGAGGTCTAATGGATGGGTTTCCTGGGGGCACATTGGAAGGCAACTGAAGTTGTTGCTGAGGCATAGGCTAAGGAAACTGTCTAGTGGGAGGGGATCCACACCAAGTCTGATTCCATGAAGGATTCGGACTGGCTTGAGGTTTCCATTGCTGCCAAGGGGGATACTGGTATTGAGGCCACATGGTTGAAAATCGTGTAGATTGGGGACCCATACTAAAATTATGAAAATACTGGGATGGGTCCTGAAACATACCTAGATTCACCATCGGTGGTCTAGGTTGCCATGGCTTCTTCTGCCTCATGAAATATAGCTGGTCCACTGTGCTTTCCTCACTTTCTCCTTGGAAAACTGCGTTTAGCCTGAGAAAGGAAGGACATGCATTGGTTGCGTGAGTCTGTTCTCAGATTGCGCAGGCTTCCACCATGTTCATCGGACATTCCTTCAAAAGGTGTTTCTTCCTACATTGAGGGCAGAATATGGCTATGGTTTTTTCCAGCTCTATTTGCTTCTGTTTTTCCTGTAGAGTGTCCATTTGGGCTGATAGCATACTCAGGATATTGGTCCTCAGATTATCTAATAGATTCCCAATATTTTCTTTTGTGACCCCTCCACTGAAGGTCTTTAATGACCGAATACCCTGTCCACTTCTTGTAGCCCCCCTTGAACATTTGATATAAAAAACACAGATAGTTTCAAAATTCTTTTCTGAAATATCTCCTTTACCCACTATATTCAGCAGTTGTAGAGAGTCTTCTTTGAGTGCTCTGAGAAGAATTATCTTTAGAATGTCCTTATCCAGGTCACTATGTCCAAACCTCTGTAGTATTTTTTTAAATCGTTCTACACAGTCCTCCATATTTTCATCTTCCTTCTGTGAAAATTTAAATATTTCCTCCTTGATGTCACGAGACTTACACTATTCTTGGTATTTTTCTAAGAAGGCTTTCTTCATTTCGTCCCATGAATTAATTGTGCTTCCCCCTAAACCCATAAACCATCTCAGGGTTGTCCCCTTTAGGGTAGCAGGAAATATTTTCAACTTCTGAGCATCAGTCATATAGTCGTATCCTTGACAAAAAATATAAAATTAAAAAAGGAACATATTAGGGTCCTTTGAAGAGAGCCCATGAAAACTAGGCAAGGCTATCAAAGGTATGGGTCTCATTGGTGCATCACCTGTAATGTTTCCTATAGGAAAATCAATGGCGTAACTTACAGGTGCCATAAATATCTTCCAATACTCACTTGGAATTTCGGTTGGTTTCGCAGCTGGTATCTGGAGTGATTCAACCCAAGGTGGTTACACCGCACTACCTTGGTCCCTTAGTAACTCAGAGTCCTTCAAAAATTCCTTTACCAGATTAGAGTCTCTTAATTCAGCAACAGGAATTCTCACAGTGCTGCCTTGGTCTCTTGGGGACGAAAACCCTTTTTGAGGTTCTTCTTCCCAGTTAGAGTTTCTCAATTCTTTTGATCCCTTACTTACCACTTCTTCCCCTTCTGCTGTTGATAAGGATTTCTCTTCCACTGGTACCTTGTTTATTAAATCTTCTACTGTAGAACGAACATATTCTGGTACCGTGGATGGCGCTTGTTTTTCCATGGACTACCCTTCGGACTTCGTCTGAACCCTAACCCTAGCAGCAGCACGAGATGATGCCTCAGATCTAGATTTTTCAATAATTTCCTGAATATACGTCTTCCTCCCCAAATCCTTCTCTTTCTTTGGGGGTCTTCCTCTACCCCTCTTGTTCAGATCTTTGTTCATACAAATTGTAGAAAGGGTTCATTAAAGAAAAAACCAAACATTAGCTCAGGACCCGAAGTAGGATAGATAACTTCCTCCCTGGGACGAGAGAAGAGATTCACAGGAAATAAAACAAAATAACAAAAGAAGAGAATTCAAATTTCAGGACCTGGAGCAGAGTAATAACATACCCTCCCTAGGACAAGAAATTGGCCCCTAGAAAGAAAAACAGGAAAAATAAAAAACAGGAAAGAAAGAAAAACTGGACTACACCCAGGACTTAGCGCAAGGTTTTACAAAATACCTTCCTCAAGACGAGGGTTTAATTTTTATAGAGAACAAAATAATACAAGAAATAAGAAAGAAAGAAATCAAAAAGAAAATACAAGGCACTTATGCTCAGGACTTGAAGCTGGGCAACAGATTCCCACCTCAAGATGAGAGATCGAATCTGAGATCTACTGTAGATCATGTTCTTGCACTTGTTAGCCTTCCTTGGCAACGACGCAAAAATGTTGGTTTCCGGATATGAACAAGATTCAATCCTTTTTCCACATAAATTATCAACCTGAGGGCATTAGTTATTTCAATACTGATGGCAAAGTATATGCAGATACAAGAACTGTGGTCTGCTGTGAATCACAGGTTTAATATATAACACAAATACCATTATAACAACAATAAATAAACTGCAGAAATAAAAAGAATTCACAGCAATTAACGTAACTGTAACAGAAATTAAAGAATTACACAAAACATAGTACTCAAAGAAAGGAAAGAATAACACAACACTTGATCACAAGAGTGGGCCCAAATCTTGGATCAACGCTGCGGAAACTCAAGTATTACAAGAGAAACAACGAGCTGCTGTGTATTCGATTAATAATAAGAAGATTAATTACAAGATCTATATATGTGTGAGGGTTTTTCGATTCGAAGCCTGTAGGCTTCTTTATACCATAACCCTAAGATCCCCCAATTTCTCCCAACAACTCCATTGTTAAAAAAATACACATTGTTACAATGGCAACCAGATTGCCCAGCAAGAAACCGTAAGAAACCTAAAGATAATGTTGATACATCCATGGCTGTCATGCTGTAGCAGCAAATAAGGGAGGTGTTGGAAGATAATGGGTTGTGCCCTGTCTTGCGGCCGTGACACACCTGTTGTAGCCAAATCTGAAGACATATAGGAGTTAATACGTAAAAAGGTAAAACCTTCATGACGAGTACATCATTAATAAAATATCCCATAAAAGATAGGAAGAAGGGTTTTACCTCATGATTTTAAGATGATTAATGGAAAAAAGAGATAGAAAGGTAGGGTAAAAATGAGAGAAGAAAGTATACAAATCTGGTGCCCAAAAACGGGTAAAATTCATTTTCTTAAACTTGATGTTAAGTTTGAATTTCCAAAGTTTGATGGTGAAGTTAATGCAGAAAAGCTAGATAATTGGATTAGGAAATTAGAGGTATATTTGAGAATTCAAAATTTTCATGATGACAAAACCAAAATCCAGTTAGCTTCATTGAGAATGGAAGGTGCAACTCTTGTTTGGTGGGAAGCCAAGAAAAAGGAGGAGATGAAAAAATATGGTAATATTATCTTATCATGGTCTGATTTCATTTCTGCAATAAAACAACAGTTTTATCCATTAGCTCACAAGCAGAAAGCCATAACGGACTGACAAAATTTTAAACAATTAAAAGGACAAAATGGTCAAGTGTATACCCAAGAATTTAGAAGAAGATTTCTTTTAGTAGGAGTATATTTTCATAGCCAAGACACTTTACTCAAGTATATAGGAGGTTTACATACTTACCTAAGACATACCATTCTCATGTTTAACCCTACAAGCTTAGATGAGGTTTGTGTTCAAGCCACACATTTAGAGGCAAGGGGAAAAAAAAACTTAGATGGGAATGAGGAAAGTGAGTTTAAATGCAAATGGAAGAAAAAGAGAAATGAAAATTCTAGAAAAGAGAAGGGAAAATTCTTTTGCAAAATTTGTTGTAAAAAAAGCCATGATGAGGACCATTGTTGGAAAATTCATCCAGAGTTGAAACCAGAAAGTTTTAAAGCCAAATATAAAGCCAAAGAGAAAGGAAAGATAGTTGCAATAGATGAACAAGGCCTAGGGTCAGCTTCAAGAGATGAAACAAAAATCATAGTTATGGAACTAAAGAACTTGAAGGGGAAAGAGATTGTAAATGAACCCAGTTCTAGTATTTTTAATTGTCACATAGAAGCTCCAAGTGAAGATAAGAGAATTGAATTGTTTCATGTGAGGTTCATTTCCAAACATACCAAGGTTGACACACTATTTGACAGTGGGTTGCAAGCGAACCTTATTTATGAAGACTTAGTCAAGAAACTAAATATTGACACCATTCCACATCTGAAACCATATCCACTTGGTTGGATTTGTAAGGATGCAAATTTACAGGTTTCAAAGAAGTGTTTGTTTCGTTTTGCAATAAAAACACATTTTATTGACACGGTTGAATTAGATTTTGTTCCGCTTGATATTACAGGTATGGTGTTGGGTAGTCCTTACTTGTATGGTAGGAAAGCTATCTTCCATCTCCAAGAGAACAAATACCATTTATTCAAGGATGGCAAGGAGTACATTGTGAGAGCTCATCGCAAAAAACTAGACACTTCTTTAGTGAATGCAGGGCAAATGAAGAGGCTCATCAATGCAAGTCCAAACTTGACATTGATGATGATTAAGAAAAGAGAAGTTTTACATAATCCTTTTCATGTAAATTCTGATGTAAATAATGAGTTATTTCATTCTGAAAGCAGGTTGCCTTTGAAAGAAGATGACAAGAAATTGCAACAATCATCTTTGGTGTTGATCGGTGGGGAAAACAAAGTGCTAGTGCAAGATGGTGCAAAGGTCCAAGAGAGGTAAAATCAACTTAGCAAAGAAGGCACAAGATTCAGCAATGATCATTTCTGGTTTCAGAAAGGCATGGTACAATGGCGAGGAAACTTGGTCAGGAATTGACACAAGTACAAGGCCAATTCAACACAAAATCACCATAAGGATAGGATGCAAGGTGAAAGTAATTTTTAGTTTCCTTTGATTATAAACCAATGTAGAAACAATATGTTTACTGCAAATTTAAGTTTTTGTTCTAAAAATTTCGAAAATGTGCAACATGAGAATGTCAAAGTCAGCGACAGTTGGTTAATGGAATCAAGGAAACAATTGTCATTTCAGGAAAAGCTTCAATTAATGAAATCAGGGAAATTTTAGTGGATTAAGATTGGAAGAGTGGAGACACAGTCTCCTCATATTCAGGTTCAGTAGTCCAGGGAGCTTTTGGGGTCCAAAATCTTCCCAATGGGGAGGTGTGATCAGGAGATCATGTCCATAGTTCAAAAATGCTCAAAAATTAAAGTGCTAAAAAATGTTTGCAACCTGAACGACTGGAAAGATCCCATTGATACGATTATGGCACCATGGACGGTTCGTAAAATGAAGGTCGTATGCAGAAGTTATGAAGGTTTGAAACACCCAGTAAACTCTGAAAACTGGACCTTTGACTTAGTTTGATCTTATGTGGAAAATTTTGTAAGAAATATACTATGAAAAAAATATATTTTTATAAGGTTTAGAGGGCCTATCAGTGGGCACCACGTGACCTTCCCGGAGGCTACCAAGTGGCCCCAGGCCAGGGTCGAAGGCACATATTAAAATTTTATAGAGTCCACGGGTTTTGAACCCTGGACCAAACCTCCATGGTGAGGAGCACCCGACCAACTGAGCTACGTGTAGTACTTAACCGTTATGGTCGATGCGTTCTATTTAAATTTTATGAAATGTCGTTTCGGCGGTAAAGGGGATCAACCCCTTAGGGCCAGCCCCCACCTCAAACGTTCCATATGACTCGAAATTGGAGAACCGAGAGCTCAACCTTCGGTGATTACATTATCCACACAGTCTGAAACCATGTGGCCAGAACAACTTTGATCTTAAATGCGACGATTTTGAAAACATTAAACTCACGGTTTGTTCCGACGGTTCCGGCAGGAGGGTCATGTGACCACTCCCCGCCTGGAATTAAATGCCAGGTTAAAATTTCCAGTGGGTTTGGAGGAGCGCGCAAAAAATTTGGGCAATTTACCTAAATTAACTCCAGTTATCTTCAGTTCTCCACATTTAGTGGAGTTTTTAGAGGGAAATTGGGAAAATTCTTTTTTTGGCCATAACTGCCTAGATTTTCGACCAATTTTTATGCATGGATAGTCAATTTTTGGTATTATCGACATTTTTAACACATTGGAAGAGGTTTCATAGCCATCGGATGTCATATTGTAAATTTTTTGCTTCAGGAGAGGTCAAGGAGCCATAAGGGCCACTAGGGCGTTTTCAGTGTATTGGGCATCCATTCTCTATTTTCTAAAAATGAATAGTCATTCCTGGCTAATTCAAGCATTCTGAAGCTGCTTTTATAGAGAGTATAGCCATTTGAGGCTTTTATTCACATGTACTTTCCTTTTTTGAGCAATAATATATGAGGGACATGCGATTGGGAGCTGGCCCAACAGATGTAGCCTAGGAAGGGTGAACTGCTTCATCAAATTCACTGAGTATTGTTACATGTGATGTTTGATTCTCTGTTATTTACTACTGTACAGTGTTTTATAAGAAATTTACATGCTTTAACCTCACACAGAAATATGTTTAACTAATTTAAAATCATTTGTTTCACCTGCAAACTTCAAAGAACCCTATGCACACATTTTAATTACTATTTTGATACTTAGTATAGAAAAAATAATACATTCCTTTCAGATCAAGTTGGTATTAGAGCTCAGGTTGATCATTAGATTGAGCTAGAGTTTTACTCTCTATATTATTATTGTGAAAATTTTGTTTAACTGTTTGCAAGAGTTTTCATGCTTACTAGGCTGAAGCTTAAGAGAGGAGAAGGAAAATTGGTAAGAGCTCAAAGCAATCCTCAGCCAAGGAGGGAAAGAGTGCCATTATCTCCACCTTCAATTTCACCTCAAAGAGAAGCAGAATAAGCCATAATCACGACTTCAATGGAAGGAGAAATCCATGAAGAAGTTGATCCCAAGGGGGAAGAAAGAGATTTCAAAAAAGCATTCCTTGACTTGACTGAAATGGTGAGAGTCCTTTATCAAGAAAGGAATGAAATACTAGAAGGATAAGGATCCAAACTTCACAATGAAGGAGAGATATTTTCAGGAGGCCATAATGATGAGGATAAATCCAAGAAGGGTAATGGAGGAAATGGAGATACTGGAAAGTCACCATCATCATCATCATATTAATCCTCATCAACCTCTACATCATCTTCAGTACGTCAATCTCACAAATTCAAGAACATGGGTAAAATTCCTTTTCTTAAACTTGATGTTAAGTTTGAATTTCCAAATTTTTATGGTGAAGTTAATGTAGAAAAGCTAGATAATTGGATTAGGAAATTAGAGGTCTATTTGAGAATTCAAAATTTTCATGATGACGAAACCAAAATCCAGTTAGCTTCATTGAGAATGGAAGGTGAAGCTCTTGTTTGGTGGGAAGCCAAGACAAAGGAGGAGATCAAAAAATATGGTAAGATTACCTTATCATGGTCTAATTTCATTTCTGCAATAAAACAACAGCTTTATCCATTAGATCACATGAAGAAAGCCATAATGGACTGGAAAAAATTTAAACAATTGAAGGGACAAAATGTTCAAGTGTATACCCAAGAGTTTAGAAGAAGAGCTCTTTTAGTAGGAGTAGATTTGTATAGCCAAGACACTTTACTCAAGTATGTAGGAGGCTTACATACTTACCTAAGACATACCATTCTCATGTTTAACCATACAAGCTTAGATGATGTTTGTGTTCTAGCCACACATTTAGAGGCAAGGGGAAAACAAAACTTAGATGGGAATGAGGAAAGTGAGTATAAAGGAAAATGGAAGGAAAAGAGAAATGCAAATTCTAGAAAAGATAAGGGAAAATTCTTCTGCAAAATCTGTTCTAAAACAAGCCATGATGAGGACCATTATTGGAAACTTCATCCAAAGTTGAAACCAAAAATTTTTAAAGCCAAAGATAAAGCGAAGGACAAAGGAAAGATAGTTGCAATAGATGAACAAGACCTAGGGTCAGATTCAGGAGATGAAACAAAAATCATAGCTATGACACTAAATAACTTGAAGGGGAAAGAGATTGTAAATGAACCCAGTTCTAGTATTTCTAACTATCACATAGAAGCTCCAAGTGAAGAAAAGAGAATTGAATTGTTTCATGTGTGGGTCATTTCCAAACATACCAAGGTTGACACACTATTTGACAGTGGGTCGCAAGCGAACCTTATTTCTAAATAATTAGTCAAGAAACTAAATCTTGAGACCATTCCACATCCGAAACCATATCCACTTGGTTGGATTTGTAAGGATGCAAATTTACAAGTTTCAAAGAAGTGTTTGTTGTGTTTTGCAATAACATCACATTTTATTGACACGGTTGAATTAGATGTTGTTCCGCTTGATATTACAGGTATGGTGTTGGGAAGTCCTTTCTTGTATGACAGGAAACCTATCTTCCATCACCATGAGAACAAATACCATTTATTCAGGGATGGCAAGGAGTACATTGTGAGAGCTCATCGCAGAAAGCTAGACTCTTCTTTAGTGAATGTAGTGCAGATAAAGAGGCTCGTCAGTGCAAGTCAAAACTTGACATTGGTGATGATTAAGAAAAGATAATTTTTACATAATCCTTTTCATGTAAATGCTGATGTAAATAAAGATTTTTTTCAGTCTAAAAGTAGGTTGTCTTTTAAAGAAGATGACAAGCAGTTGCAGCAATCGTCTTTGGTGTCCATCGGTGCGGAAAGAAAAGTGTCAATGCAAGATGGTGCAAAGGTCCAAGAGAGGAAAAATCAACTTAGAAAAGAAGGCACAAGATTCAAAAATGATCATTGCTGGTTTCAGAAAGGCATCATACAATGGCGAGGAAACTTGGTCAGGAATCGACACAAGTATAACGATAATTCAGAAAAAAATCGCCATAAGGAAAAGATGCAAGGTAAAAGTAATTTTCAGTTTCCTTTGATTATAGACCAATCTAGAAACAATATGTTTACTGCAAAGTTAATTTTTTGTTCTGCAAGTTTCGAAAATGTGTAGCATGACAATGTCAAAGTCAACAACAGTTGGTCAATGGAATCAAGGAAAAAATTGTCGTTTCAGGAAAAGCTCCAATTAATGAAATTAGGGAAATTTCAATGGATTAAGATTGGAAGAGTGGGGACACAATCTCCTCATCTTCAGGTTCAATATTCCAGAGAGATTTTGGGGTCCAAAATCTTCCCAGTGGGGAGGTGTGATCAGGAGATCATGTCCATAGTTAAAAAATGATCAAAAATGAAAGTGCTTAGAAATGTCCACAACCTGAATGATCAGAAAGGTATTATCGTTGTAATTCTAGTGCCACAAAGGATTCACAAAATAGAGGTCATATGAAGAAGTTATGAAGGTTTGAAACGCCCAGTAAACTCCAAAAATTGGACCTTTGACTCAGTTTGACCTTATGTGGAAAATTTTTGTAAAAAAAATACTATGCAAAAAATAAATTTTCTATAAGGTTTATAGAGCCTAGCAGTGGGTGCCACGTGGCCTACCTGAAGGCTTCCACATGTCCCCAAGCCAGTTTCAAGGGCACATATTAAAATTTTATGGAATCCATGGGTTTCAAACCCCGGACCTCACCTCCGCCGCCAGGAGAGCCTGACCAACCGAGCTACATGCAATACTTAGGTGTTATGGTCAATGTGTTCTATTTAAAGTTCATTAAACGTCATTTCGGTGGTAAAGGTGAGCAACCCCTTAGGGCCAACCCCCACCTCAAACGTTCCATATGACTCGACACTAGATAACTGGGAGCTCAACCTCCGGTGGTTACGTTATCTGCATAGTCCAGAACCATGTGGCCAGCACAACTTTGTTGTTAAATGCGATGGTTTTGAAATAGTTAAACTCATGGTTTATTCCGACGGTTCTGGAGGGAGGGTCATGTGACCACTCCCCACCTGGAATTAAATGTCAGGTTAAAATTTCTGGCGGGTTTTGAGGAGCGCACCCAAAATTTGGGGAATTTACCTAAATTAACTCCGAATATCTTCAGTTCTCCATATTTAGTGGAGTTTTTTAAGGGACATTGGAAAAATTCTTTTTTGGCCATAAATTCTTAGATTTCCGACCAATTTTGATGAATGGATAGTAAATTTTTGGTATTCTCAACATTTTAAACACATTGGCAGAGGTTTTAGAGCCATCAGAGGTCATCTTGTATAGGTTTTGCTTCAGGAAATGTCAAGGAGCCATAAGGGCCACTAGGGTGTTTTCAGTGTATTGGGCATCGATTTTCTGTTTTTTGAAAATGAATAGTCATTCTTGGCTAATTCAAGCATTTTGAAGCTGGTTTTACAGAGAGTATATCCATTTGAGGCTTCTATTAACATTTACTTACCATTTTTGAGAAATAATATATGAGGGACATGCCATTAGGAGTTGGCCCAGAAGATGTAGCCCAGGAGGGGTGAACTGCTTCATCAAATTTGCTGAGTATTGTTACATGTGATGTTTAATTCTCTTTTATTTACTGATGTACTATTTTTTATAAGCAATTTGCATGCTTTAACCTCACATAGAAATATGTTTAACTAAGTTAAAATCATTTGTTTCACCTGGAAACTTCAGAGAACCTTATGCACACATTTAAATTACTATTTGGATACTTAGCACAACAAAAATAATACTTTCCATTCAGATCTGTGTAGGTGGAGAAATTTCGGTGGTATCCATGCTTGTGTTTGGTCCTAGTGATCAGGTGGAGATCATGGAAAAGTATTTTATTACATTTTTATTATTTTGGCCTAGTGATCCAAGATGGATTACAGTAAATCCTGGTTTCTATCACTAGTAAAAAATGATGAAATTAATTACTAGGTGACTAAAAATGTTAGTCACCGCAATTATTTCAAGTGAATTACTACTAAATTTGAGAAACGCCAAGGAAAGGGAAGACCTCTCCAGAGTCTCGTAACAATGGTCTCCTCGCTTGAATGGGCCTTAAGGGAAAGAAGGGATTCTTTACAGCACAAAGGCACTTGGGAATAGGGAGATGCAAAGCTTCAGCACTTCAAGACTAGCTTGCCATGGATCTCAGCAGGCTTTTATAGATGGGGAAGGAGGGAGTTGGGATCCCTATTATTATGGGATTGGCCCTATCAACAAGGAAGGTTCCATGGGAGGTGGCAAAACCAATTCCCTTCCATAGAACTCCCGCAGCCAAACCTCCCAACTCAAGATAGGCAGTGGTTTGTGAGTTTGTTTGAACTCAACTTCCGCCATCCATATTTAAAAAAAAGTCCCTAAAATGGGTGGCGCGATTGCTGCTCTATGACAGAGCGCCAAGTGGCGCGACCTCTTTACAGGATTTCCCTGATTGGCGCGAGCACCGAACTGTCTACCCGCGCCAATGCAAAAAGAGCTGTTTTTCATGGATTTTGCAAGGAGATGTCTCAAGGGGAAATGAAGCTCATACTCAGAGGGATGCATTGATGATGTTTTCAAGGCATGATAGTGTTCACATGTCACATAATGGGTCCTCCATTGTGCGGGATGGGGAATGGTAGGGACGGTGACAAATTACTGTGTAACAGATGCCCCCTAAAGCATGAGGCCCGAGAGAGAGAGGGGTGAAATGCTTTACGAGAACATGTCCAACCGAAGGCCCGCCGTCGGAAAACCTGCACAGAAAGATACAACTGATATCTCAAGTACATGATGTATATATATGGTATGGACGCAGCCATCCGAACAGAGTATGCTATAATCCGAATCCAGGGTATGGGCGCAGCCATCCAACTAAGATCAAACAAATAGACTCAGGTATGGTCGCAGCCATCCAATCAGTGAGTCATGTACATAATGATAATAATCCACAATCGCAGCCTGGATTACAACAGACACAATCCAGGGTCTTGCGCTCCATCTCGACCCAAAAAAGTACAAGTTCAAGCATGTGAATATGTGAGCTGAAGTCGAACATGCAAGAACATCGTCGGATTACCAACCAATGATGAAAGCTGTTAACCGACGCGAGAGAAACCACCAATAATGACAATGGTCCTCAAGGTACTACAGGTACAATCTACGGCGTGCGAATAAATGAGTTGACGTCGAACACCCGCAGAGTCATTCGATCGGAGGCCAATGATGAAAACCTCACGTCGAATGCGACGAACCTGCCATTGAGGCATGCAGGCTCCAAGGTACCATCAGGAGTCTCTAGACCAACTTCCCGGATAATGAGTTGAAGTCGACAGGAAGTGACCTTGATCGAAGGTGGGCCATAATGTTTCCCACATCATCGACACGAGACAGAGGAACATGATGTTTTTTTTGTGAATCAAGATCGTATGAGAATCAGAGGAAGGTTGATATTTGCAGAGGCCAACTTCTCTCGAACATATAAACGGCACGACAGTGGACTTGGCAGTATTTGACATCAACGGATCAGAGGTCATGGTGACGAGGCAATGAGCAGATGAGAGGTCAAAAGGGATTATCCAAACCCACGGAGGCAAAGTGAAGAAATGAGATGAGATGTCCCCAACCCGACACGAATGCAGACAAGTGCCATGTTCAAGAGCGACATACTGCCGACGACAACGACGATGGTTCCATTTTTCCCCCACCATTTCTGGCGAGTACCCCAATTATTTTTGATAACAAGCTTCAAGGGGATAGCATATGCTTGTGATATAAGTCCGCCCTTCGGGCGAATCCATCCTAGTGCATTTAACGAGTCCTAGGAAGGAGAAACTCGGAGAACGTCATTTCGACGGAATCCAATGTCATCAGGGTTTAACGAGTCTGACAAAGGAAGAACTCGGCGTCTTTTCATGTTTAGAGAGTTTGAAAAGACAACAGAAAAGAAAACTCCACAGGTCCCTTTTCGTAAATAGTTCCCCAGATCCGAAAAGGTAGAAAACAATATCCGGAAAAACCTCCTAGTCGCGATAGGCTAGGGTATTCCTTTTTCGTAATCAATCCATCCCAGCCCGAAAAAGGGTTAAACTTATACTGGGTGGATGTCGATTCGTGTCCATTTTAACGAGATCGAAACGACAAGGGCCTCGGCAATCTTTTCATATTTAGAGAGTCAGAAAAGAGCTGAAAGATGACTCCTCCCGGAGGAACGAGTGGTATAAAGGGTAGCAACTGGTTCCGGTAATGGTGGAACTACTCTGAACAAATAAAGGTCGAGAGGCTGGCTAACAAGACCACTCATAGCAGCGGTTTCTCAGGAACGGGTAAAACAACCAAGTGAAGGCATATGATCGGCCAAGCAGATAGTGACAATGGAGTGAGAAAACCAAGGCTCATCTGGCAAAACAGGCTGATAAGATGACAATCACAAGAGGTAAAATGGGCAAGGTTTCATTTTTACACAAGCTTGAAATCAGGAAACTCTGCTTGAAGTTGGTTTCATTTTTACACAAGCTTGAAACAAAGATAAACTATGCTTGAAACCGGTTTCATTTTTACACAAGCTTGAAACGGAAACAAACTATGCTTGAAAAAGTAAGCATGCCCCCAGCATGGTGACTCAAATCGAGGTACATGCCCCCCAAGCTTCAATCCATATGAGAGTCAGATGGAGTGAAGGTTCAAGTTACGAGATCTAAGAAAAAGACTCGACTGGGACTTTACGAGATCTCAACAAAGACTCGAATTGAACAGGAACGTGTTTCATTATTTTAACGAGGTTGACACATTCAAAGAACTATCCTCAGACACCTTGTTTCATGGTTTAAGGAGCTTGACACAAGACAAGGAACTCTGCTCCGACAACCTTGTTTCATTTTTTAAGGAGCTTGACACAAGACAAGGAACTCTGCTCCGACCAGACCCGGTTTCATTTTTTAAGGAGCTTGACACAGGAAAAGAACCATGCTCCGACCAGCTTGTTTCATTTTTTAAGGAGCTTGACACAAGGAAAAGAACTATGCTCCGACAACCTTGTTTCATTTTTTAAGGAGCTTGACACAAGACAAGGAACTCTGCTCCGACAACCTTGTTTCATAATGAACAAGAAGTCATCGCTTCCAAGAGTTCCACTCCCGATGGAAGGAAAACATCCTGGAAGTCAGGACCCAATGCCCCCAGCACTCTATGCACGACGGCATCATCACTGAGCACAGGCACGGGGTAGGTAGCCACATAGTTGACCTGCGGTGGAGCAGATACAACGGGTGGATAGAAACCAGGAGGGGGTGATGGCGGACCAGATGCCATATTAGGACCAAAGAACGAAATCTGATCAATGGTCACGATCCTTCCTTCATGTGGAAAACACATTACGCGAAAGAGGGAGGAGACAAGTGCTCCCATGGCATAGGTGTAATCACGCCCCAAAAGCAGATTGAAATCCAAGGGGCCTGGAACAACCATCACATCTATATGGACGGTTTTACCTCCCAAAGCAACAGGTAACCTCGGAAGGATCCCCAACGGTTGACTCGTTCTTCTATTGAATGTCAACAGATTCTGCGTAACGGGCGCAAGCGGCGGTGAACCGAAATCTTGCCAGGTAGTTGATGACAGAATACTAACAGAGGCACCTTCGTCTATAATGGTGTTGGGTACAACCAGACCAAAAGCCTGTACTGTAATCTCGAAAGGCACATAAGACGGAAGGCGAAATCCTGCAAATCGATTCCAGTCAAAGGAAGCGACCAAGCTACTCGGAGGGGCTACCATCGAGATGCGAAGGTCTTCCCCTGATGTTACGGAAGCAGAAGCCTCCCCCATGACCTCCATCTCGAAGGCGGGAAGAATATCCTCCGTAGCCTCCATCATGGGAGGAGGAGGAGGAGCTTCTTGAAGCACAGGGACAGGAGAATCTTTCTCCAAGTCTAAAGAATCTGAAGAGATCAGAAGGACATGGGGGGTGTGAGGTCCACTCTCGACAGAAAAGACCTGGTGCACCGTGGACGGGGCCAGTTCAACCGATCCCACGACCAATGGTTGGTCAGGGATGGATTCGTGAATTTGAATTTCTGGGGGAGTGGGATCGACCAAGGATAACTCTTGACCAATCATGGGATCAGCTGGCGGAGGACTCAAAGAAAGCCGATTATAACCAGGTGGAAGGCGTGGTGTAGAATCGGTCGGGTTGTCCAAAACTAGTTTGGCTTCACCCATATAAGGACAAAGGTGAATGGCATGGTGCTCTTCACACAACTTGCAGGGATTGGTGATCTTACCCTGCTTCTTAGGAGTCTTATCAGTACCAGATGAATGCGTGCCCCCAACCTGGCTCCCGGAAGTCAAAGGCAACGGCGGTCGGCCGTCGGACCATGTTTCGAGCACCTTGGGAATGCCAGGGCAGTCTCGAAGCAAGTGGTCTCCCGCGCACAACATGCATGGGAACTTGACTTTCCGCGGAGGGTCGGAGGGCCTATCAAGATGAGATTTCTCATGGACAGTAGCTGTACATTTAGCCTCTCGCTTATCAGACTTCTTCTTCTTTGTCTTCTTCTTCTTCTTTTTAGCCACCTGGTTACTCGAATCCAGGCTTTCACCAGGCAAAGTAGAAGATGAGGACGCAGAAACAGGCGAAGAAGGGGAGAGGTCCACCTTAGAATCAACATGATGTTGTTCCATCGGAGGAACTGATTGAACAGTAGCGGAGTTATCCGGGACAACAGAGGTTGAGAACAACCAAACAGGCAACCCAACAGTTAACCCAGGAAGGGACAACGTCGCCATGTAAGGAGCACCAACATTTCCAAAAGGAGGAAAATGACCAGGATTCCCTTCTGAGGGGATTCCTTGGTTGGTAAACTCTGAAAAAGTTGCCATCAAACTCAAAACCACACACGGGCTGAAAAAAGAGTTAAGGGCACACGATCAAATGGTCAACAAGCAATATCTAAGCAGGCGTGTAATCGTGGGTGATTAATTTTACCACATTGGAAAGTAAGAAACTCTACCGTTTCATATTTTAAGAGTCGAGAAATGATAAAAAGATGACTCTATCTCTTTCAGAGTTGACACAAGCATGAAAGGACAAGCGCTTGACGGTCTTTTCAAGTTTAGGGAGTCAGAAAAGACCAAATGACTGCTCAGGAAAAACTAGGCACAAAGGGTGTACCAAATATCCGTGAACCGCAATATACACCTTGGTTTCAATAATGAAACAGAAATCGACCAAGGACTTTCCGTACGTGCAGGTAGTCTCCCCGAATGTTGTGTTCGGTGTATCACGGGTATAGGGCGGCAGACTCGGCTTCCTGTGGATAAAGGATTGAAAACCTAGATGGGTCTCCCTTTATATACGCGACGGTACGGGGAGCGCAAGTCCGTACTAGCACTGTCTAAAGCCAAACGGCGAGTGACAGCTGCTAGGTTTAACGACGCCGGAACACGTCTCTAGCCTAGACTTTCTAAATATGTTTCGTTAAGTTCCAATGCTGCCTTAGGTTAATTGAATAAATTTTACAGTTGATCTTCAATTAAGTTTCAATTTTCAGGCCCTACCGTATGTAGTGTCTCGAAAGACTCCTAAATGCAAGCTATATGCCACAGTGCAACATTTCGTTCGATGAAAACTAGTTAAATAAGAGTTGAGAGCTTTTATACAAACGAAATGAACGGAATATAAACAACAATGTCTCTAATGCAACTAATGCAATTGCACACTTTTCATTCAACACTAATCACTAGCGATATGGAAAAAGATCACAATTTGCACTAATTAACAAAAGCAAGAGAGATTTTTTTTTTTTTTTTTCAATGTTTAATGGCTAATGTGCACTGAAAACAAAAGGAACAATTTGAGAAATGATATCCAAGAGAGCGAAACAAACAAAATTCACTCAACAATGCAATCAATCAGATCCCTAAATCGACCCAAAGTCTCTCAAATCGAAGAAAGACTCAAAAGCTTCCGATGGACCGTGTGATCTAGGTCCAAAGCAAGGGCAAACGAATTCCGAATGAAGGAACAAACAATCACTCAAAAGACGCAACAAAACAATCAAAGACTGTTAAGAGAGTGCGGAGAACCAATCAACAAGTTGACAGGACAATCAAGACACCTAAACTCCCAAGGAGGGCTCGATACACTAAGCCACTAGATGTCCTAGGGCTCAAAACGTGAAATCGGTAGAAAGAAGCAAACAACCAAAGGACAGAGGTGAATTCCAGCCAAACAAGACTCCAACACACTCAGACAGTCGGGAAATCAAGAAGAGAAGCACCGGTCAAGTCCAGAAAGCTAAAAAATGAAGAAACTCAAAAAAGTCACAGGGGTGGCGCGACTGTGGGCTTGAAACTGGCGCCAGAGGCCAATTGGCGCGAGACAGACAAAGGCAACAAGTGCCAAGTGGCGCGACTGTCGGGTTAAAAACCGCGCCTGTCGAGTTCCTCAATAAAAAATAAAAATAAGCTATTCCAGAAGCAGACCAATACAAGCTAAGCAAACCAAGAAGCTAAAACAATGAAAGAATCCAACCCAGAAGGTTCATCAAGCAAGGAAAATGATCAAGGCGAACCGACATAAACGAGACAAGGAAAACCGGACGCTCCCCAGTGGAGTCGCCAATTTGTTGAGGAGGTAAATCCCCTCTGCGGACAGAGGCGATCCCTACTAGCCCAGCAGGGGTCTAGCAACAAACAAACAATGCTATGATGCAAGCTCCTAATTACGAATGAAAGACTTAGGATAGAAGCCTACCTGGATTCCAACGCTATGATCTGAAGAAGAAGTGTCCCCGTCCTTCAGCCCTGGCAGATCACAATCCTTCCACGATCTCCGCGGATGAACACCTGCACATAGAAGAAACGAACAGATACAAACATAGAAACCAGCATGTGTAACTAAACATCGGTCAGAAAAGATATTACTCGCATTAACATGATGGAAAACGGAGTGGAACCATAATCATAGTCATCTATTAAGTAATAAACGAATAGAAGTTACAACCAAGTTCTAACGTCGCAGCTTCCTTCGAACGGGTCTCCGGTCGTCCACGTCTCGCAAAGCTCACCAAGGAAAGGGAAAACCTCTCCAGAGTCTCGTAACAATGGTCTCCTCGCTTGAATGGGCCTTAAGGGAAAGAAGGGATTCTTTACAGCACAAAGGCACTTGGGAATAGGGAGATGCAAAGCTTCAGCACTTCAAGACTAGCTTGCCATGGATCCGAGCAGGCTTTTATAGATGGGGAAGGAGGGAGTTGGGATCCCTATTATTATGGGATTGGCCCTATCAACAAGGAAGGTTCCATGGGAGGTGGCAAAACCAATTCCCTTCCATAGAACTCCCGCAGCCAAACCTCCCAACTCAAGATAGGCAGTGGTGTGTGAGTTTGTTTGAACTCAACTTCCGCCATCCATATTTAAAAAACAGTCCCTAAAATGGGTGGCGCGATTGCTGCTCTATGACAGAGCGCCAAGTGGCGCGACCTCTTTACAGGATTTCCCTGATTGGCGCGAGCACTGAACTGTCTACCAGCGCCAATGCAAAAAGAGTTGTTTTTCATGAGTTTTGCAAGGAGATGTCTCAAGGGAAAATGAAGTTCATACTCAGAGGGATGCATTGATGATGTTTTCAAGGCATGATAGTGTTCACAGGTCACATAATGGGTCCTCCATTGTGCGGGATGGGGAATGGTAGGGACGGTGACAAATTACTGTGTAACAAGTACTATTAAATGTGATGTTTAATTCTCTGTTATTTAGTGTTGTACAGTGTTTTATAAGAAATTTACATGTTGTAACCTCACTCAAAATCTGTTTAACTAAGTTAAAACCATTTGTTTCACCTGCAAACTTCAGAGAACCTTATGCACACATTTTAATTATTGTTTGGATACTTAGCACAAAAAAACTAATACATTCCATTCAAAACAATACATTAGGCCAAGTGTATCGCCATGGGGTGCACCAGTGTTCTTTGTGAAGAAGAAAGATGGCACTCTTAGACTATGCATTGACTACATGCAACTAAACAAAATGAACATCAAGAACAGGTACCCATTACCGAGGATTGATGATTTGTTCGATCAGCTGAAGGGAGTGGCAGTGTTCTCTAAGATTGGCTTGAGATCGGGCTATCATTAGGTGTGCGTCAAAGAGAAGGACATCTACAATACTGAATTTAGGACCAGGTATGGGCACTATGAGTTTGTTGTATTTCCATTCAGTTTGACTAATGCCCCAACTACATTTATTTTTTTGATGAACAATGTGTTGTGTCCTTATTTGGACAAGTTTGTGATTGTGTTTTTTGATGACATATTAGTGTATTCTAAAAATGAGGAATACGATGTCGAGCATCTAGCGGCAGTATTGAGGTTGTTGAGAGAGCATTATTTGTATGTTAAGCTCAGCAAATGCAGTTTCTTCCATACCGGAGTACACTACTTAGGACATGTTGTCTCCAAGGAGGGAACTGTTGTAGATCTAAAAAAGATAAGGGCCATCATGGAGTGGGTAGCTCCTAATAATTTAGATGAGGTGAGATCATTTATGAGATTGGAAAGTTATTACAGGAGGTTCATTGGAAAATTATCATAGATTTTTTATACTATTACATCATTATAGAGGAAGGGTAAGAATTTTGATTGGACAGAGGAGTGTGAGGCTATATTCAAGTAGCTTAAGCAGTTTTTGACACATGCGCTAGAATTAAAGATTGTAGATCAGACAAGGAGTTCGTAGTGTGTACAAATGCTTGCAAGAGAGGACTTGGTGGATTCCTTGTGCTGGATGGACAGGTGGTATGCTATGAGTCATGAAAATTGAATCAGCACGAGCAAAACTACCTGACACATGATCTTGAGCTAGCAACGATTAAACATGCACTAAAGATGTGGAGGCATTACCTTCTTGGAAGGAGGTTTGTATTGATAAGTGATCACATTGCGTTGAGGTACTTGTTTGACAAGTTGAATCTGAATGCTAGGCAAGCTAGATGGTTGGCAACAATCAGTGATTTTTACTTTGAGATCAGGTACATCAAGGGAAAGGAAAACAATATCGTAGATGCTCTTAGTAGGAAGGTACAAGTAAATCACGTAGCAGCTATGAGCTCCTATGGGACAGACTTATAGGATAGGACCTTGCAGGCAGGTCAATTGGATCATAGGTATATGGATATTGTGCACAAGTTGCAGCAGAGTACAGGTATAGGTGTTGGTACAGGTACAAGTGTTGTTACAAGTACAGGTCTTGGTATAGGTAAAAGTACAAGTGTTGTTACAGGTACAGGTCTTCGTATAGGTACATGTCTTGGTACAGGTACAGGTACAGGTGGCATTACATGTGTAGTTATACAGGATTTGGACTATTGTCTCACAAAATATGCATTGATTATATTTAGAGACAGGATATATGCACCGGATGGTAGTGAGCTCAATAAGATGATCTTAAGGGATTTTCATGCGAAACCATATTCGGGTCACCCAAGTTACCAGAAGTCTTTGATTGCAGTGAGGAGATTCTACTATTGGTTGAATATGACGAGGGATGTGCCAAAGTTTGTAGCCATATGTTTGGATTGACAAATGGTTAAGATAGAGTGTAATAATCCAGGTGGACTACTACATCTGATTGTGATTCCAGAGTGGAAATGGGAGGTCATTTCCATGAAATTCATCATAGGTTTTCCAGGACAGTTAGAGAGCATGAATCCATCATGGTTGTGGTGGACAGGTTGAAAAAGGTTGCACATTTCATTCCAGTGAAGACTACATACTCAGCTAGTGATGTAGCACAAGTGTTTATCTGAGACATAGTCAGATTGAATGGTGTTTCGAAGAAAATTGTATCTGACAGGGATGCAAAGTTCACTTCCAAGTTTTTGAAGGAGTTTTTTGTATGTTAGGGCACCGAGCTGGACTTCAGCACAGCTTATCATCCATAGACATATGGGCATACTGAGAGGGTCAGAAAGATATTATAGGATATGTTGAGGATGTATGTGATACATCAGTAGCACAAATGGGAAGAGTATCTTCCACTAGTAGAGTTCGCCTACAACAACAGGTATCATGAGTCATTGAGGATGAGTCCATTTGAGACATTGTATAGGCAGATTTGAAACACTCCTATCGGTTGGAGTGATTCGGTTAACAGGGTATTCATTGGACCAGATATGTTGGCAGAAATGGAACAGGAAATGCGGGTGATCAAGTAGAACTTGAAAGAAACGCGGGATAGGTAGAAGATTTATGCAGACAGAAACAGGTTGTTCAAGTATTTTTAGGTTGGGGATCATGTGTACTTGCGTATTCCAAGAAGAGTTCCTTGTGGATTGGATCGTGTGCCAAGCTGGCACCAAGGTTTTGTGGACCCTTCAGGATCATTGAGAGGATTGGACCAATGGCCTATCGAATTGCACTACCTTCGATAGTGAAATTGCATTATGTTTTTCATATATCATTGCTTAAGAAATATGTTAAATATGTTTCTCATGTTATTGACTGGTTCGTATTGCAAGTGGATCTAGAAGGAGAGTTCCAACCAAAACTGCAGTGCATTTTGCAAAAAAATACATTCATGCTCTGAAATTGAGAAATCGAGCAAGTTAAATTGAAATAGAAGCACATTAGGCCCGATGAAGCTACATCAGAGATGGAGGATCAGATGTGAGCCATGTATCCTTCCTTGTTTTATGGTTGAGGCAAAGCATTTTCGGTTTGACGTTGGTTTTGTTTAGCATATGTTTAATGATTTTTTGGTATATTTTTTGATGTGATGGTTGGATGTATGTACATATGTATATGGACGTAAATACCACCATGAGCTATGCTATAAAGCTCCAATAAGAGATATGGTGTCATGTCATTATAGTTTTTATGTTGTTATGATGTCATGTTGGTTTTCTTTTAGCAAGGTGATCATTGCAAATACTGCATTGAGCTATGTTATAAGGCTCCATGGGAAATATGATTGCTTTTCATCAGTGTGTTGAGGTATATGTGTGATTAAACACCGAAGGCCCCCAAGGGGGAGGGTTCCGTAACAGCCCTGGTAAAAACTCCATGTAATAAAGTTAAAATGATAACCATGGATGATAGGACACTTATTCCATGTTGAATGTTGGGCAAAAAATACTAGCGCAGATGTTCATATGGTTATTATGGCTAAGGAAATTGGAAAAGACTATGGCTAAGGCATTAAAGAGGAAAAGAATATTTTTGGCACATTTATATATGAATATAATTGAAATTAGGAGAAAATGGAGGTAAAAGGTCATAGGTTACATGTGAGGAGGAAAATGAAGGAATATAATGGAAAATGAAGAAAATATAGGCCTCATTGATCAAAAGTCTTCTGATGATCAGTTGGTACCTTTGGTCAGTGCATTTTTGGAGATCTCTCTCTCTCTCATACTCTTAGATACATATATTTTTCGTGGAGCACTCTTGGAGAGTGTGGATACTTGGTGATTTGGAGCAAGAAGGCATAGGAAGAGTAGGAGAGCACAAGCAGACATTGAGATCAACAGCTACAGTGGGATTTGATTGCAGGTACTGAGTTGCATGTATGTTTTCCTCACTATTTTTGGCATGCATTGTGTTTGCATGTGGATTTTCCTAGCCTTGTCATTTCTAGATAGCCATGGTGTTGTGGGTTTATTTCCATTGATTTTTTTCTGGTAGGCTCTCATGATTCATTTAGTTGTGGGTTGAGTTATTAGCTCTTAGAAGCCTCGGTTGGACAAACGCTCTGAAAGCTCGGCGGACAACTGTGGATTGAGTTACTAGTCCTGGAAGCCTTGGTTTAACAAATGCTCTGAAAGCCCTAGGTGAGTTGAGTTACTAGTTCTGGAAGCCCTGGCTGGAAAAATTCTTTGGAAGCCCTGCAACATTTGGGGTTGAGTTACTAGTCCTAGAAGCCTTGATTGGAAAAAACACTCTGGAGCCCTAGAATAGTTTGGATAGAGACCAATCTATGATGGTTGTGATGTCCGACCGTGAGATGGAGTCGGTGGTTGAGGGTTGAGGTGTTTTGGCATCTTGAAGCCATGTTTTGATTGTGATTGATGTGTTTGATGAGATCTCACATTCATGCTTGGAATATGGCACGAGGGTGCCAATCTATGGTTGGGTGGAACGTGGAAATGCCATCTCCGGTTGGTTTTTACATTCAGTAATGAAGAGCTCATTCTTCTCGTATCTGTTATGAAAATTCACTAGTTTATGTATGGATTTTATTTTTTTTATATCCATTGTATTTCTGTTGTTATTGAGCTAGTTATAACCATGTATTCGATCAGTGATGATGTATGTCTCTATCCATGTTTTTAACTACAAATGAATACATGATGTATCTATGGTCAAATAGACTGTATTATAGCTTATGATGTAGGGGAGAAATGCTTCTTAGCAATTCTTAGACAAGTAAGAGATCATTATGTTTAAATATGTTGTTTATACCTATATATGCAATGTTTGTGACATGTTTGAAAAAATTGTTGTCATGGCTAGGAGGGGTCCAAATGATTTCATGATGATGTTATTTCTTATGTACCTTTGTTTTTATTTTATTTATCATCCCCTAAAGTTTCATAAAGTTATGGGTAGTGACCTGGGCTCTGGGGCTGAAAAGGTAGCACAAATCGCAGAGTTGCAGGCACATAACTGTCTATTTGGGGCCCTGGATGCATGCTTGTTGTGTTGTGCCTATAGCTATAAGCTCCCAACTGCTACCTTTCCTTTGCATTCTTGCAACTAAGGCTCAAAATGGTCAAAAAGTCAGTCTCCCTTAGGAATCAGGCCCCGTGGAAGGTTGGGTTACCTTTTGGGGATATTGTTGATGTTTTGTAAGGTGTTTTTGTCATGTTTATGTTGGTTCCACTTCTTCAAGGTCATTTAGGAGGTTGAATATTGTATTAGTAGCATCTTGTCACATGTTTACCCTGGTTGACCAGTTACTTGGGTAGATGTGGGAAGAGGGTGTTACACAAGGACCGTCGGGAAGAGGGAAAGGCCCTCCTACATGGCGGTAAGAAGGATTTGAAAGAGGTAGGGGACCTATCATCTATTATAAATATGCGCAAACATGGAATCTATCAAAGGATTGTCCAAACCCATACATCTTTTGCACATACTGTAAGCAACTAGACCATGCTATGAATAATTGTCTGCTTTTATTAGAAATGTGGCAAGAAAAACAGGGGGCAGTGGCAAGAAAAACAGGGGGAAATGTACAAATGGTCACCACCGAGGCTCGATGAGGCTGGCCTCAAGTGTGTGTGGTGACAAGGGGAAGAACCAGAACCAGCATGGATGTTGTGAATCCACTAGAGAAACCTCACCGGTGGGTCTGGAAGTCTGTAGAGCCTCCTCTGAGGTTCAACCTTGCCAAAGAGAGACAAACATAAAACGAGGCGAGAGGATATTCCCTTGCAATTGAATGGGGTGCATTAAGCTAGACAAGCCAATCATAGGGAGTGCCAATTTATGATTAGCCTCCACCTGAAGTAACACATATGGAGGTAATCCCCATTCAAAAAAATTTGAAATTTTTTTTAGATCTAATGAAGGATAAGTGGGCCTTGGAGAAACTGCACATGATGATTGATCACTGTTCACTGGAGAAGGAAGCATGTCCCACGCAGGTGCCCCAAATGACCATAAATCAAGTGTTGCACAGGAAGTGCAAAAATATAGAGTCTAGGTTCAACACCCATATTCTAGAATACGACATGGACAACATTATATTCGAGTAAATATATTACCAAAGAAAATGTGGTAACTAATGGGCAAGACAAAGCTCGTATGGTCATTGATTCAACTGTGGATTTCCAATCAATATAGACTCTATTCTTATTGGATGGTTGGCAGATATCGAAGTCAACATTGAAGGGGTAAGGAGTCTGGTAGACTTTGAAGTCATTGAGATTTTGGACGACACATATCCTTATCTAGCGTTGTTTGGTATTGAGTGGGATTTTGAGAATCAATCTATTACTAATTTGAAGAAACAACGGATGATCTTTGAGTCTAGATATTTTTTGTTAGTTGCACCCATGTACCTTAAGGAGGGGGGACACTACGTCGAGTCTATGAGAGAGGACCTTGATGTATTATGCCTTGACAACATTTACATCATAATCTCCTGGTGTGACGACTATGTCAACCCAACAGCAGATGGTATGTTGAGTTGGCATGGCATTAATTCTTCTTCATTGAAATCATATGAGGCATTAGAGAATCGATAGAAATGGTACGAAGAAGGATGTTGGGGATTGCGAAGAAGGGTACAATGGTAAGAGATCTCCAACCACTCACCTGGATAAGTGCATTGCAAGATGGAGAGAGGAGAAGCTTCTAGAGGTGGAGTGGGTACACCACTTTGTATATACCTTAGACAATGTGCCCCATAATTATTATACGTAGCTATAGCTACCATGGGGTATTGCATATTGGGTAGCAATGACGAAGAGATTTCTATTTAATTTTTTCTTTGAGTCTGATAATTCAATGGCACATGAAGCATTGTGTTGTATAAAGGAAAAAATATTTGCATTGGGTCCAAATACTATGCCGAAGGAAGTACCACTCTACACATTTCACCAAAAAAATTAAACCACAAAGAAGCTGGCAAAGTGTTACGTCATGGAAAAGGAGATCAATGGCAATGAAGATCGTAGAGATATGCATATCCCAGAGTTTTAAGGATAACACGAAGTAATTGGGCCACAACTAGACTCCATTACGCCGAACTACGCATAACCCATTAAAACGCGCAAAGTGAATATTGGCACAGAAGACAGTGCTAAGTTCAACATAATTGGATATTATTTTGACGAAGAAATTTTTAAACAAATCTCTGATTTACTACACAATACCAAGATTTATTGTGAAACCCTTTTGCAGAGATGAATGGTAATTTTGGTGAGTTAAGGGAGATTAAGATTATCTTGAAGATTGGTGCTAAGCCAGTCTGACAAAGACCCTACCGCCTCAAACCCATCTGAGAAACAAAAATTCAAAGAGGAGCTCGACAGTATGTTGAAGGAAAGAATAATAGAACTTGTCAAGAAATCTAAGTGGGTCAGCTCATTGGTTGTGCAGCTAAAGAAAATGGGAAAATTCTGGATATGTGTAGATCTCAAGAAATTGAACAAGGTGTTTATACATGACATGTTCCCCACACCATTCATAGATGAATTTTTGGAGAATATCAAAGGTGTTGGCTCGAGGGGTCCTGACCCAGGTTCGGTGTGCAAGGTTTGCCAACAAACCCCTATACTACTGACCCTTTCGGCAGTGACCTGCTTGCGCAGGTCAAAGTCTCACCCGAAGTAGTATGGGTGGGTGCTGGAACCAGGTTCCGCACCCTGAGAAAGGATGGGTAAAGCAAGCAGAGTTGTGATAGGTCCTGTAATCCCCGATTACCTTGTTCTGTGCAGGGTTAATTAGGTCTCTATTCGCATCCACGTGCGCTAGATCTATAGTTATATGCTTTTATGATAATAACACAACAATCTATAAATAGAACAGAATAGATCCAGATCCAAAAACACACTTACACAGAACTTCACAGCTTAAAGACAGAAAATACACAATACAGCAATTACCAACAATTTGCACCAGATTACTCATAGATTTAATTCTCTATCAATCCTTCTTATTCATTCATTCATCAATTCTTCCTTACAATTCCCTTCCCAACCTGCGCACACATCAGCAAGGTCCGCACACAGCTGGACTTTGGATCTCCGCGCACACAGCCAGCAGGAGTTCGTTCCCCAAAACCCAAACAGATAGCTTAAATCACAATTCGCATCAATAGCTTATCATATCCTACCTTACAATACAAAAATGGTCCTCTACTTATAACAATCTAGCCTAATCTTTCCTATGGTTCGTAAACCGTGGTTTTCGAACCCCTGGTTTACCCTTTTACCCAATACAACGCTTTTCGGGGCTTTGACCCACCCCAAAGCCCCTCTGCTAGATTAAATCTAATCAAAAATATCCAAAATGGACCAGTTTCGCAGCTTGTTAGGAGACCCTATTCCAACAAAAGGAAATGAGGTTTACTCCTTTATAGATGGGTTCTCGGGATACCATCACATTAATATTGCCAAGTAGTACCATCTTAAGAGAACATTTGCTATAGAGTGGGGAGCATTCCAATTTAACATCATGCCCTTTAGTTTAAATAATGAACCAGTATTGTTTCCTCGAGTGGTGTTTGTAGCATTCAAAAACTTTATACATGCTTTTTTGGAACTTTACTTGGATGATTGGACTGTCTTTAGCCTGTTGAAGAAGCACAATGAGGTACTCAGACTCATGTTGCACAGGTGCAGGTAGTCATAGATTTCCCTAAATCTAGATAAGTGAAATTTTTTTTTTCCAATGGTAATTATGTTAGGACATGTGGTTTGCAGGAAAGGACTGTTGGTGGATCCAAAAAATATTCGTAACTGTGAACCTTCCACCTCCAACTTTAGTGTGACAATTGCACGCGAATTTGGGGCATACCAGAGATTACAAAAATGTATGTGTGGATATACATAGATTATTGCACCATTGGAAATGTTACTGAATAAATGTACTAAAGAGTTCCAATAGGTGTTGGATATATTAAAGGAGAAACTAGTATCTATGTTGATCCTATTGTTCCTTCATTAGAGCAAGGAGTTCCAGGTTCATGTGGATGCATCGTTGATGGCACTAGGTGTAGTATTGGCACAACCAAGAGATGTTGAGATAGACCACCCAATCACTTTTTCCAGCAAGAATTTATCTTCAATGAAATGGAATTACAACATAACCAAGCGGGAAGGATTGGAAATGTTATATGCTCTATAAAAATTTAGGCACTGTTTGTAGGCTCACACTTTAATTTGTTTACTAACCATTGCATTATGCTACCTTTTCAACAAGCCAATGTTAGGGGGAGAATATGTAAGTGGTTTTTGTTGTCCCAAGAGTATGATTTTGAGGGGATAGTGAATCTTGGTAGTATAAATTCAAGGTCGGACCACTCGTTAAGAATCATTTTCAATGAAGATGCAAGAGACATGAATGATAGCCTACCATATGAACAGGTATTCAATGTGGAGATGGTAGATGATCACTTTCCATAGATCGTCCATTTTCTCAGCATGGGGACAATACCATAGGAATACACAGTGGCATTGAATAAAAAGTTGATAATCAAGGAAATGGACTATCAACTGATTGCGGGTTTTTTTATACTAACTATGCGCTAATGGTATAATCTATCGCTATGTAGTAGAGCGTGAAATACCAATGATTTTTACAGAGTCTCATGAATGAGTGGTTAAAGGTCACTATGCATGAAAAGTGACTGCATAGAAGTTTTGCGCACAATTATTTGGTGGCCAACAAGCCACTGCACAGGAAGGAGTATTGTCACACTTGTGATGTGATTCAAAGAGTGGGAAAACCTTCATGTCAAGAAAAAATTATTCTTCTTCCAAAGATCACATTGTAACCATTTTATGAGTGGGTTATACATCTTATTGGGCTAATAAATATGTTGTCATAATTGCGACAAATTTCTTGACTCACTGGCTTGAGGAAGCACCCATCCAAGATTGTAGTGTGGAGACCGCAACTCTTTTTTTATTTGAGATTTTCATCGTCCTCTTTGGATGTCCTAAAATATTATTGATTCACCAAGGGGCTCACTTTCTAAATCATGATATTGAAACATTGACAGAAGCATTCCAAGCGCACCATCAAACATTAAAAGAAATTTTAGCCTAAAAGTACCCATGAAATTTTCATGTAATTTCCATGTCATAATATGTAAACCAATCAAAATCCTTTAAATTTAAAAAGAGATACCTGTAAATATTTTGGATGGAAAGGAAGAAAACTACCTTTTTTAATTATATTTTTTTTCTTATCTCCTTTTAGGTTTACTCAAATTTCAAGTATCAATATTCGTTGGATGCGAAATTAAATTCTATGAACATTCTTTTTAATGTATCTTTAATTTTTATCAATGTGGGTTTTTTGAGAATTTTGCATAATGTGTATTTGTTGGATGCAGAATTTAATCCCACATCCAACAAGTGTCTACAATTGAAATTTGAGTAAACCTATAAGGAGATAAGCCAAAAATACAATAAATAAAAAATAGTTTTCTTCTTTCCCCCCCAAAGTTCATAACTCGTATTTTATTATTTTAACTATTATTTTATTATTTTTCCTAAGGAGGCCACTTTTACGCTGAAATTTCCTCTAATGAGAGCACATTGTACCATCCACAAGAGAGTGACACCATTGAGGCCTTTAACAAGATTATGGAGAACACATTGATGATGGTCTGCAATGTAAATGGGGATGATTGGGAAGTGAGTGTTGAATTTCCACGAACTTAGGTCTACTTAGAGTCTTAAAACCACTGACACTACCAAACCAAGATTCTAAACCATGAACTAATTTGCACAAAGGAAATATAAAGCAGTAAATCACACATGCACAAAATATAGACAAATTTTTAAATTTTTGAACCCAACTTCGTTATATTAATCCAACTAATATAATACAACATTATAGGGTTCTCATACCAAGGATAATGACCCTCATACATCCACTAGTACAAGAGGGTCTGATTATCTTGTGAACAAATTTTAATTTTCCCACTACTTCTCCTCAACTACTCAGCGACTTCAACCCACTATGGTCTTCTTGTGTTACACCGATGAATACCAACATAGGGCACAGAGGAATGCCACCTATCACTGCAAGATGTCCATATCCCACAATGAACATGGGCGAAGAGGAATTCCCATCATCTTCTACAAAATTCCTTCTCCACACACAATTCTCAAGCTCAACAATCATGCTCCTAGTTAATCAGACCCTTGAACTCATCAACTGCCAGGCTAGAAATCACCTTTTTCCATCAAGGTGCAGAAATTCGGCACCAACTTGGGCACTATCACGTTGTCCTACAAGAGACCATAAGTGTCCAATATCATCCACATATGGTCCACTCTGACGCTGCCCTCCAACAGTCCATGAGAGACCAAGTCCATGTTGTAGCATCTGCACCTAGCTAGGGCATCCCCACATCTAGGAGACCCTTACAAATGGCTATCCACAGACTTCACCAATCTACCTTTTGCTTTGCAATAGAGGATCTATTGCACAAATATGGGCACATCAAAATTTCCTTACCTAGGATACCATCAACTCGTAAACCAAGGGAACATCAGTGACTCCCATGTTTTTGTCCTCTTGACTTCCAATCTGATGTGCATGTTGTCACCTTGGTTGCTTGGTAGGATACCCAACAGTCCATGTGGGCTCCTCCAAACAACCCCTAAGTCCTCTTACAAGCAGCTCATCAATTGATCCATGCTCTGGTCCACAAATCAAGGACCCAACATCCCTCCAAAATACTAATGTAATGGTGTTTTCTCTTATTGTTTGTGATAGTGTTGGTTAGGGCACGTGCGGTAGCCCTAAATGCTCTGTACTATCCACAATCAAGCCCTTTAAGGGTCATGGCATACCCTTAGATGTCTCCTCCTCACCCACATTTATTTCTTAGGGGCACTATTCAACCCTTGACAACCCATAAACAATCCCAGTTGTGTGCTATGGCCTGCGGCCTAGCCCAGCAGCCCTAAAACCATGAGACAGTCCCCTAATTCGATGCCCAAATGCACTCCAACAACATCATTTTTTACCCTTAGCACCTTGGCCCAACAGCAAGCCTACTCGGCCTCTAGAACAACAATATTGGTCCTATTTTCAACCAAAATACAATTCATTGCCATTGCAGCTCACTAGGCCTCCATCATATAATTTGGATCCTCCTTTACGCTGTCTAGAGCCTCTCCTTGTTGCAGCTAGGGAAATTTCATAGCTCCTTCTCTTGAGATGATTTTGCACAAAATGAATGACTAAAATGACTTTCCTTCACCCTCCTTTTATAGCCAAATGAGGGGCTCCCATGAATAGATGAAAAGACACATCTATCGAACGAATTTTACTTCAACCCTAAATGACTTTAAAACCAATCATTACTTGTCAACTTCAAAAATTCATTTCTCATCAATAACAACTCAGAATCAGATGATTTTTGATGCGTTGGATTATTCTCAACGATCACTATCATCCTCATCCATAACATGTTGAAAATTCATCATGGTTTTGGCCCAAACATCGATGGATGAAAAAACCCCAAGAAATCCTACTTGTGGCACTTTGACCTCCAACCCTCGAACACTAGGGCTTGTAGTACCTCCCAAGCTACACAAAAATCAACACTCCCTCTTAGCGAGGGAGGTACTTCCAAGACTAGGAAGTAACCATCATGTGGCGACGACACTAGGCCATCTGCATCCATCACTACAGCAAACCATGTATAATGAACGCGGAAATATCGGTAGTGTATCTGCCTCATCACATCTGACCGTGAAGATGCCAAACCTCCATAGCGTTGCTCCCTTTGAGGCTAGACTCCCTCTGAGCCTACACAATCTCCACAGGCTCAGCCTTGCAAACACTCATCCTTCATGATCAAATACCACTCATGAAAATCCCTCCAATATCGGATATACAACACCATGATCCTATGAATACTCTAGCCTTCCAATATCCATTCCATCACATGAAGCCATCTCGATCAACCTGATCTCTTCCATGCCAAACAATCCCTCTATTTGTCCCAACCATCAATGACACATCAACGGAAGTCCACGATCGCAACCTTCCCTACAACAAACTATATTTCACTAGGCTCACCACCAATCCACGAGAACTCCCAGCCAATCTCACTGCCAAGCCAGTCAAGACCACATCTCCATGTCTTCAGCTGAATTCTCTTCTCCATGATCTAGTACCCACAATTCCCTCTCAGTTGCTTTGTTGTGCACACTCTGGTTCACTGTCCCTCATAGTAGCTCAGATACACTCTGATACCATGTTGAATTTCCATGACCTTGGGTCTAGGTTAGAGTCTTGAAATCACTAACGCTACCAAACCAAGAATCTCAAACATGAACTACTTTGCACAACGGAAATATAAAACAGTAAATCACACATGCACAGAATATAGACAACTTATTAAATTTTTCAACCAAACTTTGTTATATTAATCCAACTGATATAATACAACAGTCTAGGTATCCCATACCATTGATAATGGCCCTCATACATCCACTAGTACAAGATACAAAACAAGATACTCTGACCATATTTTTGTAACATTCTCTCACAACTCCTCTTAGTTATACCCTGTGCCTTCTCATTCCTTTGACTCCTGATCTACATATCTTGCCTCTATCAATGCTCCAAGTCCATCTGGCCACTGAATCTCGATTATCCAATATGCTCTCTAGTAGTCCCTTCGTCCATCAAGGGTAAAACACATTGAGACTCCTATCAAATTGTCCACCGTTCCACTCGTGAACAACTCTCAATCTGCCCACTATTGCTCCTCAACTACTCAAGGACTTCAACCCACTACGGTCTTCCTGCGTTGCACCGATGAAGACCAACATAGGGCACGAAGGGATGCCACCTATCACTACAAGATTTCCATCTCCCACAATGAACACAGGCTAGGAGGAATACCCATCATCTACTACATAATTCCTTCACATACAAGTCTCAAGCTCAACAATCTTTCTCCTGGTTGATCAAACCCTTGAGCTCATCAACTTTCAAGCTAGAAATCACCTTTTTCCATCAAGGTGTTTCACTTTAGCACCAACTTGGACATTATCACGTTTTCCTCCAGCAAACCATAAGTGTCCAATATTTTCCACACTATGTCCACTCTCCCGCTGCCCTCCAACAGTGCACGAGAGACCAATTCCACATTGTAGAATCTGCACCTAGTTAGGGAATCCCCACATCTAGGAGACCCTTACACATGGTTGGCCAAAGACTTCACCAATCCTCCCTTTGCTCTGCAATAGAGTATTTATTGCACAAATCTGGGCACATCAAAATGTCCTTACCTAGGACACCATCAACTCATCAACCAAGGGAACATCAACAACTCTACTTGTTGTTGTCCCCTTGCCTTCCAATATGATGTGTTTGTCGTCACCTTGGTTGCTTGGTAGGCTACCCAACAATCCAAACAACTCCTAAGGCCTCTTACAAGCAGCTCATCAACTGATCCACTCTCTCTTCCACAAATCACGGACCCAACATCCCTCAAAAACATTGTTGTAATGGTTTTTTCTCTTTTTGTTTGTGACATCCCTAATTAGGGCATGTGTTGCATCCCTAAATCCTCTTGACAATCCACAAACAAATCGTTTAAGGATTGTGGCATACCCTCAGAGTTCTCCTCCTTACCCACTTTGTTTTCTTAGGGAACTATTCAACCCTTGACATCCCATAAACAAGCCCAACTGTGTGCTAAGGCCTGCGGCCTAACATAGCATCCCTAAAAGCGTGAAACAATCCCCTAATTCGTTGCCCAAACACACTCCAACAACAAAATTTTTGACCCTTAGAAACTCGACCCAACAGCAAGCCTACTCGGCCTCTATAACATCAATCTCGGTCCTCTTTTCATCCTAAAGAAAATATGCTGCCACTGCAGCTCACTCGGCCTCCATCACAGAATTTGGATCCTCCTTTACGTTATCTAGAGCCTCTCCTTCTTGTTGCAGCTAGGGAAATTTTAGAGCTCCTTCTCTTGAGAATATGTTGCACAAAATGGATGAATAAAATGACTTTCCTTCGCCCTCCTTTTATAGCCAAATGAGGGGCTCCCATGAATAGATGAAGGGACACATCTATTGGACGAATTTTAATTCAATCCTACATGACTTGAAAACCAATAATTACTTGTCAACTTTAAAAATTTATCTTGACGAGCACTATCATCCTCATTCATCACATGTCGAAAACTCATTATGGTGTTGGCCCAAACATCGATGGGTGAAAACCCCTCAAGCTTAGGTTTCAAGCCCACAAACCTACTTGTGGCGCTTTTACCTCCAACCCTCGAACAATAGGGCTTGGAGTACCTCCCAAGCTACAAAAAAATCAACAGTGAGCATTCTCGTGGTGCTATGGGCATACTAGACTACCTCAAAGAAGCTTACAAGCGAAACACCTTTCCAATTGGTATATGGGAAAGAAGCAGTAATGCCCATGGAATTCCTAATTCCTAGTCTTTGCATTGTTGCAGCAACAAAACAAACAAATCCAATGTAGTTTAGGAAAGACTAATAGAGCTGCTATAAATGGACGAAGATTGATTCTTAGCAGGGTTATACCAAAATGTTCAAGAGGCTAGGGAGAAGACATGGAATGATTTCCACATCAAACATAAGCAATTCCAGATTGGTGATTTTATGTTGATCTGTTACAGTAAATTTTTGAAGCACCTTGGAAAATTTGAGATGCATTGGTTGGGACTATATGTTATCAAATATTTCACAGATGCAAGGGTTGTCCAACTGGAGAAATTGAACGGGGAGCTCTTAGAAGGACTTTTCAATGGGAGTCAGCTAAAATTATATAGAGACAGTCGTCCCACTTCCCAAAATTGATCTATTGTAGAAAAAAAAAATCAATAACTTTATTTGTGTTTGCAGGTAGGAGCTAAGAATGCAAGAACATCAGAGATGTTGTGACCACGAGAACGACGTGACAGATCTAGCAGAGCAAAAATTTATCGTCACAGTGAATCATTAGCGCACCGCGCACTCGAGAAACATGCAGTCGAAGGAAGCTGTTAAATTTTGATAACAATGGTGTTCTATGATTGAAGCACATTTACTTCAATCTTTCATAGGCCCAATACAAGATAGAAATCACATAAAATTGAAAGTAAAATGTTGATAGAACACAATAATAGATCAATAGAAGACAAACCAAATATAGATCAAATTTACAATTCCTTATGTCCAGCAAAGATATGAGATAATGTTGTGTTACGGTGGTCAGCGGGATGCTTCAACCAGAAAAGTTTTTCTCGGTCAGCCAGCACTTTCATGTGTCACACCCACAACCCTCAAATACAGCTCATCACAAGTCAACGCAAGTCAAACCAAGGACAGCGCAGAAAATTAAACGCAGGCAACTTCAGAAAAGTCAACGCGGCAAACTAGGGCTTCAGTCAAATAGCTAGGAATTCCTCAGTCTTAGTGCCCAGTTGTACAGCCTCCTAAAATCGAAATTCCTGTAGAAGATTGAGGTCAAACGACCAAGGGTTTACCATGGTCAACGCTGCAGTATAAAAATCCCTAAATACATCAGCACAAAAAACAGCAGCAAGCCCTAAACAGATCAGCGCATAAAATAGCAGCTTCGCTCCACACATGTGAGAAGAAAAAGGCCTCCAAAGGCTATCAAACCAATCAGATCATAAAGAGAGAATGTGTGATGAGATGATGAGAAAATGACCTCTAATTCTCTCCAATTTATATCCATCAATGAGGGTGTGTGGCACATATCTTAGGCATGTGGGATAAATATGGCCGACCTTGGACATGTGGAAAATAAATTCAAAATCAATGTTCTTCTCATCCGATTAAGATGGTATTTAGATCAATCTTGCACCTCTCCGAAAAAGGAATCCAAAAAAATTATGACCATCATCATAAGAACAGTGCAACATGGAGTTTTGACCTAGTTTCCCAAAATTAACACTCCCTCTCAACTAGGGAGAACTCCATCGGTCGAAAAGTGCCATCCATCATGTACCAAACCAAACATCATGCATCATCTCGCCGTAACTTTCTTTGCTGGCTCTTTATTTCAGAACAAAAGGTGAGTCACAAAGACATCACACACAGCTCATCCGAAGTCATCTTACAGGTAAAAACCTCTCTCGAACTCAAAAAGATTCTCCTAATAACCCGAAGTTAGTTTACTGACACGAAGTCAGTTTAGAGGATAAGACCTCATCATACTTGATCCCAGATCAAGGTGTTGGACTTGCGCCATCCTAGACATAGAGAGTATGGAAATATTCAATGTGTCCATTGGTCTTGCTATGGTATTTATCCACATTTCCCACCTCATTGGCCAAATGAGAGGTACTTCCCATGAGTCCAAAACTCCATGGGTAGGATGTGTGCGGGGCACAAATCAGAGAGAGGTGAACGAACTCAATATCATAACGGTGTGGCAGAAGCACAAAAAGGTTCGACAAGCCTAGCCCTGTATGTGCTTATAGCTCTAAGAATTTATCCCAAAGCTCCCTGGAGCTCTCAGAGCTCATAGTCCAACTCAATCAGGAACCTCAAAATAGGTTCATTCCACAATTCCAAGCTTCTCACGGAATTTTAGGAACTTGACCTTACCTACGGGCTTCGTGAGAATATCTGCAACCTGCTCATCAGTTACTATATGATTGAGCCTTACGGTGCCTCACTGTATCATATCCTGGATAAAGTGGTACCTGATATCAATATGCTTGGATTGATAGTGGAACACAGGATTCTCAAAAAGATGAATCCCACTCTGGTTATCATAAAGGATAACAGTGGTATCTAGCACATGCCCAAAAATATTCTTGGCACCAATCTAGTGAATGTAATGATGATCAACCATATGTTGACTCAAATTTTTCACTGCAAAACATACGTCCGGACGGGAGTTCACAAAGAACATCAGGGCCCCCATGAGTTGTCGATACTCAGTAGGATTTTATAGCACGGGACCCGCAACGTTTCCACACAACTTCTTGAAGTTGAGTTCCATCGGTGTTGACACAGACTTACAGTCCACTATACCAAATCTCTCCAGCACCTTCACGACATATTTTCCTTGGGAAAGGAAAATATCACTTGGCCTCTACCAGACCTCCAAGCTTAGGAAATAATGCATCAGTCCTAGGTCTTTCATCTCAAACTCAGAAGTTGGCTCCTAGGTATAACTCTCAAACTTTGAATTATTCGTCCTTCCTCTTCAAAAAATATATCCAAGTCTTGCAAGATAAGTCATCTATAAAAGTCATGTAATAGGAACATCCTCCCAAGGATGTCACAAGCAGCATACTAAATAAGTCAGAATGTATCAACTACAAGATATAAGTTGTCTTTGTGACACTTGAGGGGAATGGTCCCCTTGTATGCTTCCCCTCAGAACAACCCAGACATATACCTTCATGATCATATCTAAATTTGGGCATCCTTGTCACCACCTTCCTTGCTTCGGGAAGGGCTTTGTAACGAAGGTGTGCAAACCTTCAATGCCATAACTCTATTTGAAGAGTTGTATCACATGTCATAGCCCCCAATGGACTTCCTCAAATATGGTAGAGTGTATCAACTCTCAAACCAATAGAAAGAGATTCCTTGAAGTTCTTCTTCTAGATAAGTACATTTCCATCAATGAATGCAACCTTGAACCCTTTATCTTCCATTGCTGAAATGGACACAAGGTTCTTCTTCAAACCAGGTACATACAACACATCTTGTAATCGAATGACTTGACCTTGAGATCAATGGAGGGTCACAATCCCTGTCCCTTTCCATATTTCCATATTAGTATCATTCTCAACCAAATCAGAAAGGGCTTATTTATATCTAGTGAGGTGCCTTGAAGCACCATTATCAATTAACCATACATGCAGGGTGCTGGGTGGAGATGCAGCAGAGAGGGAAGATAAAAGAATAAAATCATTTCTCTTATTATCAACAACATTATACTCATTGTACCTGGAATTTCTTGACCTCTTGAAATATTTCTCATTTCCAATACGATCAGAGGGAGCCTTCCTTTTTCCTTGGAACCTGTTGTTCCTGCCATTCCTTCTCGAGTTTTTGTTGTCATTTTCCCTGGGAGAGTCCCTTCTATTATGGCACTCTCTTGCATAGTGACAAGTATTGGTACAAGTGTAACATCTTCCCTTCCTTACTTTGGGCCCCGCTCTACCATGGTTTTGATTTCTTGGGCCACCATGGTTCTTCTTCTTTGCATGCTACGGTGAAGGCAGTAGGGTCACTTCCATTACCATTAGAGGCATACTCCATCATTCTTGTTTCCTCTTGACTGCATCTCGTCAATATTTCATCAAAATCAGGAATCACATTATAAGTGAGAATAGTGGTATTGAATACATGCCAATCACGGGGGAGACCTCCAAGTGCAATAAGAACCATCTCTCGATCAAATATTGCTTCCCCAATAGCTAGGAGGTTATTCCTGAATTTAGTGAGCCTCATAAAATAGGATTGAATAGATTCATCCTTACCCTTCTTGATATTCTTCAATTGATTCTTGAAGAAGCGGATTTGATTAGCATTACTAGCCCTGAACATGCTCACCAGCTTATCATACATCTCCTTAGATGTCTTCAGCTCATAAATGTAAGCAACCAAGTTCTTATGAATAGAATCCTGGATAATCATCTTTGCTTTGATTTCCCTTTTTCTATAATTCATCTTCGTGGAAAGATTTGCATTTGATGAAAGCTCTTGAATATTCCCTTGTACATAGTCCATGACATCTTGATCTTCTAGCGCCAAATCCAAGGACATCTTCCATGCATGATAATTAGACTTATCAGTGAATTTATCATCAGCCTTGAAACCCTTGTAGGTTGAGGAGGCCATTTTTCCTTGATAGGATTTCTTCCTTCAAAGATAGCTTCTAACACCAGCATGGACTCTTGGACTTTGTCTTCACCTCAGCTTGCATACCATGTTAAATTTAGATAACAATGGTGTTCTGTGAAGCACTTTTAATTCAATATTTCATAGGCACAATACAATATAGCAATCACATAAGCTTGAAAGTAAAATGTTGATAGAACACAATAATAGATAAATAGAAGACAAGCCAAATATAGATCAGATTTACTCCTTATGTCCAACAAAGATGTAAGATAATGTTGTGTTACGGCGGTCAGCAGGATGCTTTAACCAGCAAAGTCTTTTACGGTCAGCCGACACTTTCATGTGTCACACCCACAACCCTCAAAGACAGCTCATCACAAGTCAATGCAAGTCAAACCAGGGACAGCGTAGAAAATTCAACATAGGTAGCTTTAGAAAAGTCAACGCAGCAAACTAAGGCTTCAATAAAACAGCCCGAAATTCCTTGATTTTAGTGCCCAATGTACGGCCTCCTAAAATCAAAATTCCTTCAGAATATTGAGGTCAAACGACCAAGGGTTGACCACAGTCAATGCTGCAGAAGAAAAATCCCTAAACAAATCAGCGCAGAAAACAACAACTTCGCTCCACACGTGTGAGAAGAAAAAGGCCTCCAAAGGCTATCAAACCAATCATATCACAAAGAGAGAATGTGTGATGAGATGATGAGAAAATGACCTCCAAGTCTCTCCAATTTATATCCATCAATGAGGGTGTGTGACACATCTCTTAGGCATGTGGGATAAATCTAGGCAAGCTTGTACATGTGGAAAATAAATTCAAAACCAATGTTCTGCTCATCCGATCAAGATGATCTTTAGATCAATCTTGCACCTCTCCGAAAGAGGAATCCAAAAAAAATATGACCATCATCATATGAGCAGTGCAACATGGATTTTGGACCTAGTTGACCAAAATTAACAGAAGCGCATGGTACCAGAGCTAACCTAGAAAGTGGACTACATATGGCAATCGATGACGGAAACAGGAACCAAAAAAGTGTAAAAAAAGGTGTCAACGAAAGCATGTTCCATCCACGTGGAATAGACACCTTGTGAATTTATGGAAAGATCATTAAGGTTAATAAAGGACAAATCTATTCTATATTGGTGGCTCTATCAAAAATGTTGTTGACATGACTTCTAGCATGGCCAAAACCACAGAACGACGTTCTCACCTAGAAGCCTCCATTGTGTGACATCAACATATTATTACAAGATAAGGCTAGAATCACTAAAATTTATTGTAGAAATTTTGAGACCCAACCCCGATTTTCAGTTTCTCCTTATTTCTCCCATAAATTTAAATGCCCATTCCCATAGCCATACATTCAACAAGCTAGAAAAATAAATGTTTTCTGAAAACACAAATTCTAGAAATTTCACAGTGCTGAAATGCAGAAATAAAACTCAGAAAATAAATCAGCCACACACAGAAAATAGACACGTTGATTTTTGGTCAACTTGACCATAGAAAAACCCCCTACAACTCTTGGGGAAAACCAGTTTGAAAGCTTCTTCTTATTTCTAATAAATACTTTTACAATGAGAGAGAAATACTTCGAAAAAAAATTTAGCAAATAATAAATACAACTTATCTCGTTTTCCATGCTTAACCACTGCCTCGGAAAATGTGTACACAGCAAAATAGAAATAGCAATAAATGTTGTAATTTCTCCCTGGTTTTTCGTGCCCAGATATACAGCAATAAATGATGTTGTATGGCCTCCTCTTTTTGTGTGCAAAATAGCAATAAATGTTCTTATACAACCTCCTTGGAAAGCATGCAGACTGTAATAAATGTTTTTGTATGGAAACTGCCTTGATTTCTATGCACAACAACAGCAGTAGGTTGTACGGCATGTCTCAAAATTTGTGCCACAAAAATAGAAACTTTCCTCCCTCGAAATCTGTGCCAGAAAGTGTACGGCTGCCTAATGCGTACCCAAAGATGTTGTACAGAATCTTCCTTGAAAAACATGCCAAAACTTCCTTGACCTATGTGCCAGCCCTGTTGTACGGATTTGCTGAAGTGTTGCCTCGTTATGCGTGCCAAGGTTCTATTCTCCTTCTTCTCACTACTCAAAAATCTCCTTTGCTCTCTTCTTCTCCTTCTCTCAATCTGCTCATGAAAGAATGAATGACCTTTTCCCTCCTTTTCCTCCTTTAACCTAACCCTAAGTGACTTTTGGAAAATCCCTAAATCTAATGGCTAAGATAGCTTTAGATCTAGGGCTGAGATTAAATGTTCATTTAAATATCACTTTCTATTTTTTAATTCACCCCACTTTAATAAAGACCCACTTAGTCATTTATTTCTAAAGTCACTTTTCACTTTCTAATTTCACATTGACTTTATTAAAGTCACTTTAAAATTAGACTTATTAACTTTATCACTTAAAGTCACTTTTAAATTAGATTTGACTTTACAACTTTATAAAGTCACTTTAGGAGAAAAATTAAATTCTTTTGGACACTTTTCCCTAGGCCAAAGATCAAAGCCTTAGGGAACCACCTATCCTCTGGTAACCAAATTTCAACACTCCCTCTTACCGAGGAAGGTGTTCCTCACCACACCCATTTTGTCTCTGAAGTAGACATGCTTGCCCCATGGTAAGGCTTTGGTAAGAATATCTGCAACCTGCTCATCAGTGGGAATATACTCAAGCTTCACAGCTCCCTTCTGAACATAGTCTCTAATGAAATGATATTTGATCCCGATATGCTTTGACCTGTCATGAAATATTGGATTCTCCGTGAGTTTAATACAACTCTGATTATCACAGTATATCACTGAAGGTCTTAACGGCTGACCTAATAAGCCAAACAACATATTGCGAAGCCATATGGCCTCACAACTAGCTAGACTGGATGCCATGTACTCTGCTTCTGCTGAACTCAATGCCACTAACTACTGCTTTCGGCTGAACCACGACACCACTGCCGAACCCAAACCAAAACAACACCCTGAAGTGCTCTTCCTATCAGAAGCACAACCTGCCTAATCAAAATCAGTGTAACTTGACAATCTCACTCCATCTACCTGCCTATAATCCAGACCATACTCCACTGTCCCCTGCAAGTATCGCAAAATGTGTTTTGCAGCAACCTAGTGCACCCTCTTGGGCTCACACATGAACTAGCTCATCGTGTTGACTGCAAAACATATATCTGGTCTATTGTTGACCAAATACATCAAGGAACCAATCAGCTGTCTATACAAAGTGGGATCCACCAACTCATAATATGAAGCGTGAAGCTTCTTCCAGTTGGTTATCATCGGTGTCTACATGGGTCTACAATCCTCCATGTGGAATCTGCCAATGATGTCCACAATATACTTCCCCTATCCCAGGAAGAAATGCCCCTCCTCCTACCACACCTCCAAACCCAAAAATTAATGCATAAAGCCAATGTCCTTCATCTCTAACTCTGACGCAAGATCTCTCTTGCAGCTCTCTATGAGTCTCTCTGCACCCGTAATGACCAATTTATCCACATACAGCACCAGAATGAGAGGCTCGTCACCTATCACAATAAAGTAAAGGTTCAGATCTGCATCACTCTTTGTGAAACCCATATCCTGCAAGTATGTATCTATCCTCGAGTACCAAGCTCTGGGAGCTTGCTTCAGGCCATAAAGGGCCTTCTTTAGTCTGCAAACATGGGACTCCTTCCCATGCACCTCAAAGCCCTATGGCTTCTCAATGTACACCTCCTCATGTATGAAGCCATTCAAAAATGCGGTCTTCACATCCATCTGGTGAATCTTCCAACCCATCTGTGTTGCTATCGATATGATGGAGCGAATCGAAGTATATCGAGCCACGGGATCGAAGGTCTCCTCATAATCTACTCCCTCTACCTGGGAGAACCCTCTAGCCACAAACCTTGCCTTGAACTTCTCAATGCTACCATCTGCAGCATGCTTTACCTTGTAAATCCATCTGGAAGTAACCATGGATTTTCCCTCAGGCCTCAGCACCACCTCCCAAACATCATTCCTCATGATACAAGAATACTCCTCCTGCATGGCCTCTCTCCAAACCTACTGGCTAGCTGCCTCCTCATAGCTAGAAGGCTCAGAGTTAATGATGTTGGAAACCATTTCCATATAGCTACAAAACCTATCAGGTGGTCTTCTCTCTTTGACCGACCTCTTAGACCCAGCAACAGATGTGGCCTCTCTCAAGGTATCCTGAAGCCACTTGGGCTTCCTCTTCCCTGAGCACACTTCTCCCACTAGAGAATGAAACTCCTCTACCTCATCATCAGGAGCCTGAACTCCTAACTATCTGTTTGTTTCCCTCTTTCCTGAACCTGAACCTGTAGACGTTGAAGTACCGTGTGAACTGTCCATCAATGGAATCCTGAGTGAATTTCTCTGTGGACTCCTCTGCATGCTACCTGAAGCACCACCCCTCTGACTCTGTGAGCCACTGCTCACTGATGGACCTGACACTGTAATCGATGTACCTCTGGATCCTCTTGATCCCTGTGCCTGACTCAGCTACTCCTGAGGGTCTGGTCGATCTAGATACTCTATCTCCCATGACCTCCTGAAAGCCCTGTCCTCCTCTAACTTCACATTCCGCCTGACAACAACTCTCCTCTGTGCGATAATATAAATTCAAAAGGCCTTCGAGGTCTCACTATAGCCCACAAAGACACCCTTCTCTGCAGTGGGCTCTAGCTTGGTCCTCTTCTCCTTAGGTACGTAGGAGTATGCAATACACCCAAAGATACGGAAGTGACCAACATCAGGCTTTTTCCCAGAAAAAGCCTCCTCCGGAGTCACATGCCCCAAGGCACAATGTGGACTTCTGTTCTGCAAGTACACAACAGTATTGCAGGCCTCTGCCCACAAAAACAATGGTAACCCTTAATCATGTAGCATGGCTTTGGCAGCCCCAACGATGGATCTGTTCTTCCTCTCTGCAACCTCGTTCTGTTGGGGGTTGTAAGGAACTGTGAACTCCCTCCTAATGCCTGCCTCCACACAATACTCAACAAACTCACCAAGGGTGTACTCTCCTCCATTGTCCGACCTCAGGGACTTGATCTTCCGACCTGTCTGAGTCTCCACAAGAGCTCTGAACTCCTGAAACCGCTTGAAGACCTCACTCTTGGTCTTCAAGAAATAAATCTAGGTCCTCCTGGAGTGATCATCAATGAATAAAACATAATACTCATATCCACTCAAGGAAACATGAGACATCCGACCGCTCACATAAGAATGAATCAAATCAAGTATCCCAGTCGATCTGCTGTCACTGCTGGGAAAAGGGGATTTGGCAAACTTGCCCATAGCGCATCCTCTGCATGTATCAAAGTGATCAGTACGGAAATCTGGCACACCTGTAGTGATCTCCTGCAATGTCCTCAAGTCTCCATGATACATGTGCCCCATCCCGCGGTGCCAAATCTCGCACAGCTCTGAACTGCTAGCTCTGTTGTCGGTACTACTGCTCAATGCCAAAAGGGGCTGAAATGCAAACTTGTACACCTTTGCATGGCGCACACCAATCACTCTAGCTGAATCAACTGGAGCGCCCCTGGGATATATCAGCACCTGTCATCTCCTGAATAATATCTCATATCCTCTGTCCTCCAATGCTGAGACGGATATGAGGTTCTTCCTCATCCCTGGCACATATAGAACATCTGACACCTTCAAGGGAGGTTTGGGTTCCCTATCAAATGTCAATGTCCCCACACCGACTGCTCTAACAACGTTGTCATCTCCGAGTACTACCTCTATATCAATGCCACTCTCTGAAAGCTCTGAGAAGTACTCACGGACTCCTGTCATATGACGTGAAGCCCCACTGTCAACATACTAGATACCTAAAGATGTTCCGCTAGTGGAGGGAAATGCACACTCCCTGTCAACCTCCGTGGCAGGTGATCCTGCACTAGTGGACTCACAAGCAATAAACCCAAACTCCCGGTCAAAGCTATCCATAAAGTCCTCTATCTCTGTTGATGCTGCCATGCTCTGGTTCTTCCCCTTCTTCTTCTTCTCCGAACACACAACTGCATAGTGCCCCATCTTCTGACAATTCCAACACTTCATTTTGGAACAGTCCTTCTACGTGTTCCTCTGTTTACCTTTACCTTTGCCTTTGCCCCCACCAACACTTGTGGAAGCTTGCTTATTTCCCTTGCCTTTCTTGCCTCCTGCCAATAGTGCTACATCCTCATCCTGCTCAACTAATTTGGCTGCCCCAAGCTGGCTCTTCCTAATTTATGTCTGTATGCAATCATCCCAGAACCTCTCCCAAGAGGGAAGGGTCTCACGTGCACAAACCCCATCAACAAAGTTCAGCCACGAACTGGGAAGGCCATTCACTGCAATCCGCACCAACTCGGTGGGTGGAATGACCTCTCCAACTGTTGCCAATGCATCTCTCACATTAGTAATCTTTGTGAGATATCCAACTGCAGTATCAGTCTTACCCATCTTAATGGTCTTCAACTTCTCCCTTAGGACCATTTTCCTGTTCTCATTGGTACTCTGAAAGAGATTGGTCAATGTTGTCCACATCTCATGAGCATATCTCTTACCTCGCACATGAGGAATGCAATGGTCTTTGATTCCATCCAGAATCAGTCTCTTACCCTTTTTATTCTTCTTATTAAATGTTGCCAATTGAACAACATCGGTAGGCACATTAACAGGGTGTTGTGCGGTATGCACCATGATATCCCAGACTTCTGCCTCCTCAAAGATGCTCTGCATTCTCTCCTTCCAAACACTGTAATTACTATGCCCATCCAACCTATCCTCTACCCTCAAGTCCAAAGACATGCTTGTTGTCCTAATAAACTGAAAATAACACTGTTGTAGTAAAGGTATTGTTTTCTGTGTGAAAAATCAACTTGCTGTAATTTTTCTTCTTGCTGTCCCAAACTGCACTTTTCAGCAAAATTGCTCTGATACCATGTAGAAATTTGATAACCCAAACCCAGTTTTCAGTTTCTCCTTATTTATCCCATAAAGTTAAATGCCCATTCCCATAGCCATACATTCAACAAACTGGAAAAATAAATATTTTATGAAAACACAAATTCTGGAAATTTCACAGTGGTGAAATGCAAAAATAAAAACTCAAAAAAATAAATCAACCACACACAGAAAATAGACACGCTGATTTTTGGTCAACTTGACCCTAGAAAAAACCCCTACAACTCTTGGGTAAAACTAGTTCAAAAGCTTCTTATTTCTGATAAATGTTTTTATAGTGAGACAGAAATACTCAGAAAAATTTCATCAAGTAATAAATACAACTTATCTCGTTTTTTGTGCTTAACCACTGCCTCATAAAATGTGTACACAGCAAAACAGAAACAGCAATAAATGTTGTACTTTCTCCCTCGTTTTTTGTGCCCAGAAATACAACAATAAATGTTGATGTACGGCCTCCTCTTTTTAAGTGCAAAACAGCAATAAATGTTGTTGTATAGCCTCCTTGGAAAGCGTGCAAACTGTAATAAATTCTATTGTATAGAGACTGCCTCGATTTCTGTGAACAGCAACAACAGCAAGTTGTTCGGCCTGCCTCAAAATTTGTGCCACAAAAATAGCAACTTTCCTCCCTCGAAATCTGTGCCAGAAAGTGTATCACTGCCTAGGAATGCGTACCCAAAGCTGTTGTATGGAATCTGCCTTGAAAAACGTGCCAAAACTGCCTTGAATTGTGTGCCAACCCTGCGGTATGGATTTGTTGAAGTGTTGCCTCGGTATGCGTGCCAAGATTTTGTTCTCCTCCTTCTCACTGCTCAGAAATCTCCTTTGCTCTCTTCTTCTCCTTCTCTCAATCTGCTCATGAAAGAATGAATGACATTTTCCCTCCTTTTCCTCCTTTAACCTAACCCTAAGTGACTTTTGGGAAATCCTAAATCTAATGGTAGAGATAGCTTTAGATCTAAAATTTGAGATTAAATGCTCATTTAAATCTCACTTTCTATTTTAATTCACCCCACTTTAATAAAGACCCACTTAGTCATTTATTTCCAAAGTCACTTTTCACTTTCTAATTTCATATTGACTTTATTAAAGTCACTTTAAAATTAGACTTTAGTAACTTTATCACTTAAAGTCACTTTTAAATTATATTTGACTTTATAACTTTATAAATTCACTTTAGGAGAAAAATTAAATTCTTTTGGACACTTTTCCCTAGGCCAAAGATCAAAGCCTTAGGGAACCACATGTCCTCCGGTAACCAAATTTCGACTCATTTATTGTTGTTGAAAAGGCGTGCAATGAACATTAGTTACTAGCATTTCCTCCATTTCCATTTTCATTGCCTTGTAAGTGCAAGAGTAGAGCCAAAGTTTAAGGTGAAAAATAGAGAGAAGTTGACATGTTTGATTGTAGTTGCAAAGGATAGTTTTAGTTGCTAGCTAAGTATGCCATGGCCTCATAGTCAATTTCGAAGAAAGTGAGGAAAAAGGGCATTGGTGGTGCACCACCGATTGCCAAACCAAAAAATGAATTACCAAAAGCGTCGAAGTATTAGTTGCTAACATCTCCAATCCTGCTAGCGGTGATTATCAATGAAGGGGACATGCTTGGTGTGGCAGACAAGCTAAAATACAACGACCACGTGTTGGAAATGTTTTCATTGATGGCAAAGGACAGCAGAGAAGAATAGAGGGAGAGTACATTTACAGAGACAAGGCAGCAAAAAGAGAGGTAGTAGAGGCAGCGAAAAGAGACCTACATAGAGATTTGCATAGGCTGCATAGGACTGTAGTAGAGACAGAGTAGAGGAGAAGGGCCAATTCATCGAAGATCTGGCCAGCTAAAGGCTTGTAAGTTAATTCACTGTGTAATGAAGATTTGTTTCAGTATTTATGTGAGATTGTTGGTTTAATTATGTGTAGAGAATACCTGTAACCGGTGAGCTCGGTGTAATTAAGACTCTGTGATTTGCTTAAAGTCTGTCTACGCGTTCAGTGATGAGAATGTGTGGGTTATCCCAAGAAGTAGTTGTATAACCCGTGTGATGGAACTGTGGGCGTTGAACTCTGTGAGTTAGAGTTTGAGTGTGCTCTGTGCATCTTTAGAGGATTCGATGTCCACGATAACGTGGTGGTCGAATGTGTATGGTATTTTATGCAATTAAGGTGAAGGTTGATCAGAGTTCTGTGTGTAAGATTCAATTTTGGATTTGGTCGAACCTTGCGAAGGGGCGTTTAGCTTGTAAGTCGGGAGCAGAATGAATCGTGGTTAAAAGGCAAAGGCGAACAACGTGAGTAGACGAAGGAACGAACCTATGTATTGATTGAAGCGAGAGCGAAAGCGAAGAAATTGGCGTGAAACTATACAACGGAACCCTGAGGGAGAAAGCAGCGGAACCACGAAGAGTGAACAGTAAAAGTGGGTTTCTGGTTTTGATCGCACCACCTTTGCAGGGTAAGTGGTATTTAAGAATTCGGAGCGATCCCATACATTGGGTGACGCGTGTCCCTGAGCGAATTTGGAAAACCGCTTTCATCGCGCGCCATCGCTCATTACCGTTCGTGCATCTAAACCAAGCGATATCCGTCGGATCATCTGAAGCCGTGCGACGTGTTGTCCGCCGTTGGATAAGAAGGCAGGTATGAATCGGTTGTGTGTTGATTCCACGTTTGTTGTATGTGTGGGCCCCGTTGCTTGTAATGGCACATGTTTAATGATATAAAGCCCCGGAGTGATAGACAATATTGAAGGTCTGAGCGGGGTTTTCATAAATCAATTGGAAGGCCTTGTAATGTTGATGCAAGAGTCGTGCCATGGTTAGAGTTCTACAAAGGAAAATATGTATTGCACGGGAGTTCATTATTTGGTGTAATCAAGTTGGGGCTGTATATATACAGTGTGTGAATAATACGCGAAGGTTCATATGATATAGTTGGACGCCGTGGTATTAAATCCACTAATCCGAACTTAGGAGATGTGATATATTACGGGGTTTGGTTTATGTGATATATTGCGAGGTTGGTTGAACCAAAACCAAGCTGTAAAGTTGAATGTACAAGGTTTGTTAATGAACGCTGAGTTAATGTATGCAAGGGTATTCGAACATTGGCTGGGTTTTATTAAAAGAACATCATATATGCTTTAGGGTTTATAACCTTATTAAAGGAAGGTTCCGCACAGTATTGAAATTGTCAATTGAGATTATTGTGAGTTGCCAAAATTGTGGATTTGTATTGGAGGCAATTTTTGGGATGCATTTTTAAATGCACAGAGAAATTTTAATGTGAGTTGATAATGCTGTGACCGAATATATCTATGTATTCAGATAATCATGTGTGAGAGCTCAAGTTCGTGCAGGAATCGAATAGTGAATTTGAAAATTCGAAAAGTGAAGTTAGCCTTCGATTAAGAGTTGGAGAAATGAAATTGACTATGGTTTGAACCATGAAATAAGGAAAGCTTCCACATGTAAATATTGCCATATTGTGAAGTTATTTGGGCCATGGATTTGTAAATCAGTTATACATATATATATGCAGCAGATACACAACTACAGTGAATTTGGAGAATATGGATCTGACAGAGGTGAACAGAGATTGCAGAGTTGAAGAGATGTACAGCAAAGGGATTCAAAGGTGCAGTGAACAGGTGCATAGAGTACAGTAAACAGAGGTATACAGGACAGTTGCATGACAGTGACATAAAGGACAAAAGCAGCAAGCCAAGGGCTGAGTGAAGTTTATATACTGTAACTGAAAATGTAAATGTTTTATTTGTTTTATATTGTTTGTGATGCAAAGGCAAGTATCCTAAGGAAAATAAAAATCTCACGGTAACATGGAAATTTGTACATATTGTTATAATTTTAAAATGAGTTGGAAAAAGGAATGAGAAGACAGAAGCCAAAGAGTCATGGTTGTTCACTCCAAATTCCTTGTGGAATACAAACAGTCATGTGATGAACTCTATATATATAATATCAACTTGATATGCAAAAGGGTGGTTAGAGAGAGTAAGGATAGAGAATGAAAAGTATAGAAGATTGAGGCAGAGAAGATAAGGAAGAGAGGAGCAGAAAGAGATGCTACAGAACAGAGCTGATATCTGAGGTAAATCAGCAAACATTTCTTTTGATAAATTGAGGAAGTTGGAGCTTTCCTATCAAGTTGAAGCTTGATAGCTGTCAGTTGTAGCTGACTGAGGTTGGAGCCTTCTGTAGGTTGGTGCCTGCAGAAAATTGAAGGGACTTGGAGCTTCCTTGCAAGTTGTAGCTTGCAGAATTGAGGTTGGAGCCTCCTGTAAGTTGGTGCCTATAGAAAAACAGTGGTGAGAGGGAGTTGGAGCTTGCCTTTGCATCACAACAATAATAAGATGTGGTTTTCTCCCTTTATGGGTTTCCACTTATATCTGTTGTCTCTATCTGTGTTGCCTGTGTGCTAAGATGATTTATCAAATCTGCTTAATGTTTGCTGCTCTCATAATAAGTTTGATGTCACATTAATTTAATACTTGCTACAACATATTAACATTGTTCATATACTAAGGTTGGTTATAAAAGTAAGCTGTAAATAAGCTGATGAAAAATTTAAAAAGCTCATGTATGTATTGAACTGATTCACCCCCCCCCGCCCCCCCTCTCAGTTCAACTAAGAATTCAACACCACGATGTTGCAAACCACAACACGTTCCCCCAATTTGTTGAAGACAAGTACATGACCATCACATTGCAACTAGGACTTCCACGGGGCTATGAACTGCAACAATGGGCGAAGGGGCTAGAAAGATCAAGTATATTAAATCTGCTAGATATCCCCCATTTTGGTCGTAGTAATGAAGTAAACATGTGTTAAATTAATTTTGAATTGTGTACACGACAGAATTATTGTGGCTCGACGAGCCCATAGAAATAGATTCACAACTCATATCTAGCATCACTAGATTGTTTATGGCAGGAGAGAATAAAAAACCTCTCTTTGAAAAAAAGAATCAAAAGGTCGTTGCTAAGGAGGTGACATAAAAATATGGCATAGTTTGTGGATAGTGGAGGACTTTAATCTCCTCTATAAGTGACGATAAAGTGTAATTTTCCACACAATTGATGGCCTGCAAGTTGCTCAGGAAGTGTTGGAAGGAGAAATTCCCCACGAGAGTGGTGGTTGTCATAAGAGTGCAAATGAAATGGGAAACATTCATCCTTAATCAATTCATGCAAGATTGTTTGGAGGCATGGGACAAAAATGTAGAATTCCACTATGTGTGGTTGGTGAACCTGATTGCTTTCACGAAATGGTAAAATCCTCATGATACTAAATTTCCTCCACCGGAAAAGTTGAAATTCGTCGCATCGAGGTTTGGATCACTCTAGTATACTTATGATAAGAAGAGCCAAACAAATACAAATATTAAATTATATATATGAAAACAATTGATCATCTTGTTATTTTAAACGTATCAAGTATTCTAGTATAGATCGTTGAATCCTACAAGGCAGTGACACAGTTTCGAGCCACCCCTCACCACATGTATGTATACGCATGCATAGACCATAACAAATAATTGTTAAAGTGTTGATAAAAGCTTGAAAAGCAGGAGGTGTCACAGATAGTGAACTAGCCAACAGAATGGTGTATACCATCAACTGGCGAATAGCCAGAAGTACAAAAATTGGACAGTGGTGCAGAGGAGGAATGCCAAGACACTTAACAGGGAAGGAAAATTGCTCCTCAATAAGAGGAACACCTAAAACCCCGCCACGGGACCCTGAACAAGAACGTCCCAGAACACCACAGTGGGGCCCCAAAGAAGAGGAATGGTCGGAGGCTCAATATTTTATCTCAAAAACGAAGGGCTTGGAATTGAATGAAACCAAAATGAAAGTGACCAAACCATCGCAAGGAATCCAATGCAACTTTTTTCGTTGAAAACCGAGTTCAGATGAAGGAGTTATGATTTGTTGATCGTCGTTCAGAACAAGCAAATTTTTATAAAAAAAAATTGCAGAACGTGTATAGGTTGATGACATGGCAGCCCAATCAATATTCAGGGAACCTTCTTCAGTTTTATTCCAATGGGACTATGACAAGTGTCACTGCGGGATTCGCCAGTTTGGTTTGTGAAGGTAAAATTTGTCCAATGACCTCCCGAGGTTGAATTTGGGTTCATGAATTTGTGTTGGAAATTATTTTTTTATTAAGAATGGAATATATATATATATATATATATATATATATATATATATATATTTATTTATTTATTTATTTATTCATTTATAATATATAATATGATTTAAATATCATATGTTATGTTATAATATTATATATATTAATATTATTAATTAATTGTCAAACCTTAATCTAATTTTAAATTTCCGCATATATATCATTACAAACCTAAAGTCTAAATATCAACCAAATTCTGCATTTTATCAAACCTATGTACTAAATATCAACGGTGGCACATTGATATTACAGATATTTTATTAACATTAAGGTTCGGTGGCATATACAATATATATTAAATGTGGAACAAATATCATATGGTGGCACATTGGGTTATGTTTTAATTATTGCAGTGGGAATACATTAAAGTTCGAGTGGCAACGTATTTAATGTTTGGGCATGCATAATTCATGCGTTGCAAAATATGGTAAGGAGGGTGTGGAGGTCAGGTTTGAACCCGTGACCTCCCCCAAAAGACTGCGCTCCAGTACCGTTGAGTCGCGCTCTTATTCATTGAAATTGAATGCTCTGAAACCATATTTAAATGCAGTTGCAGGTTCCGATGATGGAAGGAATGGCCAGCCCTCCTCCACGTGACCACACCCATGAAACCAAGAGTCAGCACCTCCACTAATGCAGATTTTAAGCGCGTTCTTATCAACCTTATGACAGGATTAACACTAATTAATTTCCTCCTAACTAGCGGTGGATTTCGCGGGTGCCACCATTTTCAGCAGGAATTGGCAATTTGTTGGAGTTAGCTGGAGTCCTTCCAGATTTGGAGGAGAAATTGGGGGAAAGTTTGTTTTTGCTATAACTGAGTCAATTTTTGACCAAATTGAGCTCATAAAGAGTCATTCTTGGCAAATTGGCATGGTATGAACACATTGGAACAGGTTACAGAGGTAGAGGAGCTCATCTACAGATCTTTTTGTTGCGTTGAAGAATTTTGAAGCCAGGGCCCACCAGGAAGGAAGGCCATGCTTATAGAGCATCTTGTAACCAAATTAAGTAAATAAATAGTCATTTCTGATAGATTTCGACATTTGAACTCATTGGAATAGGTTCCAAGAGAATTTGATTCATTTAAACAGCAATTTGAGCATAATTGAGCTAATACATAGGCCCAAGCTATGAAGTTGGACCAAGGAGATGTAGCCCAAGAAGGGTGAACTCCTTCATCAAAACTTTGTTTTAATGGATCAGTTGTTATGGTTTGTTGTTATTATGTTTCTATTGTTCAGCCTTTTGAATTCAAGCTTTATGTTTACAAATTCACTCATAAAATTTAGTTTTAATTGCCTCTTTGACACGCATAAGCAACAAGGGAACCTGTACATCAAGCATAATAGCAGTAAATAAGTTTATCTAAAAATGAAATTAGCACAACAAAACTAACATTCAGATTCAGATCAATTTGGTATTAGAGCACAAGGTTGCTAAGGTTATTTGCTTGATAGTTTCTTGAAGATTTGTGCAAGCTTAATGGTTGCAAATTTGTGATGCTGACAAGGTTAAAGTTGTAGAAAGGTGAAGCGAAATTGTCGGTTGCAAGTCCTGAGATTAGGACCAGAAGAAGGAGAGCTGAAAGATCATCATCTTCACTCAAAATTCCACTCATAGCTGCACTTGAACAACCTCAAGTTTTGTCTCAAGAAGCTGAGATTGAAGAGGTGCAATTTGTACAAGAAGCTGAATTGGTTGAAGAGGTACAAGCATCAGAAGTTGAGCTTGAATTCATAGCCATCATGTCAAGTGTTGGAGAGACTCAAGGGCATTCAAAAGAGGAAGATGTCAAGAGAGACTTCAAAGACATAAAGAGGATGGTTAAGGTTATGTTTGATGTATTTACAGCTGGGATGGCAGGAGAAGGTTCTAAGCTTCCATATGGAGTATGATTTTCATATGGTAAGAAGGATGAAGAGAAGATTTCAAATGGAAGTGGAGGAAAGCCACCTCCATCTCCACCATCTTCATCATCCTCATCATCGCCATCAGCATCATCTTCCACTTCCACCACAAAAACTACTCACACTCACACAAAATCCACAAAAGGAAGAACTCCATTACTCAAATTGGACATTAAGTTTGAGCTTCCCATGTACAATGGCGAGGTGAATGCAGAGAGGCTTGAAAATTGGATATGTCAATTGGAGGTGTATTGTAGAATTCAGAACCTTCATGAAGACGACATAAAGATCCAATTGGCTTCATTAAGGCTAGAAGGAGCAGCACTAGTCAGGTGGGAAGCCAAGACTCAAGAGGAAATGTGAATCCATGGTAAGATATCCATTTCTTGGGTTGAGTTTATTTCTTCCATTAAAAGACAGTTTTATCCACTAGCCTACATGAAAAAAGCTATTATGAGTTGGAAAAATTTTAAGCAACTCAAGGGTCAAACAGTTCAAGAATATACCCAGGAGTTTAGAAAGAGAGCTTTGTTGTTAGGAATAAATTTGCATTCCCAAGATACACTCTTGAAATACATTTGGGGTTTACATTCCTATTTAAAACATACTAGCCTTATGTTTAACCCTGATAATTTAGATGAAGTTTTTGTACAAGCCACACACTTGGAGGCAAGGGGGAAAAAAAGCATAGATGAGAAAAGTGAAAGTGAGGGTAAAGGTAAAGGAAAGTTTTTTGGAAGAGGAAAAAGAAATAGCTCTGTAAAAAGAGAGAAGGAAAAACTCACATGCAAAAATTGTTCAAAGATTGGCCATGATGAAGACCAATGTTGGCAACTTCATCCAAAATTGAAACCAAACAGACTGAAAGCCAAAGAGAAGGGAAAAACTATTGCTATAGCTGAACATCACTTAGGTTCAGATTCAGGAGATGAGACAAATATTACAACCACGGGTTTGAAAGGTAAACATGTTGTAAGCACTAGTTCTTCAAATTGTTCAAATGATACTCATGATGAAGATACAAGAATAGAACTTTTCCATATTAGATATGTCTCTAAACATACCAAGATTGATACACTTTTTGATAGTGGGTCACAAGCTAACTTGATTTCTGAAGACTTGGTTAAGAAACTGGGCCTTAAAACTATTAGACATCCAAGACCATATACTTTGGGTTGGATATGCAAGAATGAAAACTTGCAGGTTACAAGGAAGTGCTTACTAAGATTCGCCATCAACTCAAACTTTCTTGATGAAGTTGAGCTTGATGTAATGACGCTTGAGATATCAGGTATTGTATACGGAAGTCCTTATGTGTATTGTATGATAGGAAAGCAATATTTCATATCCATGATAAAAAGTGTCACTTGTTTAAGGATGGTATTAAGTACATAATTAGAGCACATAAGAAGAAGACGGGTTTGTCTCTATTACATGCAAGTGAAATGAAGATGATAGTGAATGAAAGTCAAAAATTGACATTGTTGATGATCAAACAAAAAGATGTATTGAATCACACTTTTCAAAAAGATGTGTATGCTTGTAATGAGTTGTTTCAGGATGTTAATAGGTTGCCTTTGAAAGAAGGAACAAGATGAAAAACATTTGCAGTAGTCAACAGTAGTGTTGAACAGTGTTGGAAACAAGATGTCGGTGCAAGAAAGTGCAAAGGTCAAAGAGAAAGTGACAAAGAAGTTTGACAAAGAAGGCATAGGTTCCACAAATGCTGGTTTATGGTTTCCAAAAGGTACATGGCAATGGCGAAGATACTTGGTCAAGAGTCTAGGCAAAAATAAGGCGAGATCAGAGAAAAATCGCCATGGTGACAGTGTGCAAGGTGAGAAATTTTTCAAGTTTCATTTGATTTTTTACCAAGGTAGGAACAAGATGGTTTCTGCAAGAATAGATTGTTGTTCTACAAATTCATAAATATTGCAGCATGACGGTGTCAATGACAGCAAGAGAAAGTCGCAAGAATCAAGGAAAAAGTTAACTTTTGTGAAAATCTCCAAATGATGAAATTGGGAAAATTTCAGTGGATAGAGACTAGAAGGGTGAGGGAACAATACCCTCATCCACATGATTAGCAATCAGAGATTTTGGGGTCCAAAAGGCTTCTAGTGGGGAGTAATGATCAAAGGCTCAGTGTTTTAGCTCAAAAATGAAAGTGCCTAGAATTGAATCATTAGAGGAATTTTGAGGTCTAAAATGGGCCTCCTAAGGAAATAATAAAATAATAGCTAAACCAGTAAAATAATATTTATGAATTTTTAATTCACTTTTTGCACCACAATCCATGTAACCATTGTTAAATTCAATTCAAAAGTTGTACCAAAATAAAATTAATAAAAAATTGTATTGATGTGACTATAAATAAGAATGAAATTTTCTAGAAAAATTTATTATCATTGAACAACTAATGCATTTGTCCTTTGTACTTAAATAACTTAAAATAAACTATAAATATAAATTTATAAATTCTTAATTATATTATATGATATTAATTAAAATTTATATTATTTAAATTGTATAATAACATGTAAGTAATATACTATATAAAAATAATATAATAAATGTATGGGGATATGCATTGTTTCTTTCAAGAAATATGAAGTGATAATAATATATTTTTATTCAAAAAGTGTGAAATGACATTTATTATGAGTACTTTACTTTGACTTTAAAATTACTTAGAGCACTACCATGCTTAACCATGAGTTTGTATCCACCATTGAGAATGTGACAAGTAAGTACCTTTAACTCAAGGAATGCCACCTCAACCATTAGGTATGATGTCATCCCCTAAAATGTGATTGGTTCTCATAAAGTGAATTTTGATTGTACAGTTTCCTTAGGAGGCCCATTTTAGACCTCAAAATTCCCCTAATGGAAACCAGAACAACTGCGACCGGTCCGTCGCAAGGAATCCAACGCAACACGTTTCGTTGAAACCCGAGTTCGGATGAAGGAGTACTGGTCTCCTAATCATCGTTCAGAACATACAAATTTTTATAAAAAAATTGCAAAACAGGACAAGCTGATGACATGGCAGCCCAGTCAGCATTCAAGGAATCTTCTTCAGTTTTATTCCAATGGGACTGTGACAAGTTTCACTGCGAGATTCGCCAGTTTAGTTTGTGAATGCAAAATTTGTCCAATGACCTGCTAAAGTTTAATTTGGGTTCATGAATTGGTGTGCTGGAAATTATTTTTTTATTAAGATTGGAATATATATATATATATATATATATTATTAATTAATTGTCAAACCTTAATCTAATTTTAAATTTCCGCATATATATCATTTCAAACCTGAAGTCTAAATATCAACCAAAGTTCGCATTTTATAAAACCTATGTACTAAATATCAACGGTGACACATTGATATTACAAAGGTTTTATTAACATTAACGTTCGTTGGCATATTTCAAACCAGAAGTCTAAATATCAACCAAAGTTCGCATTTTATAAAACCTATGTACTAAATATCAACGGTGACACATTGATATTACAAAGGTTTTATTAACATTAACGTTCGTTGGCATATACAATATATATTAAACGTGGAACGAATATCATATGGTGGCACATTGGGTTATGTTTTAATTATTATAGTGGGCATACATTAAAGTTCGAGTGGCAACGTATTTAATGTTTGGGCGCGCATAATTCATGCATTGCAAAATATTGTGAGGGGATCGAGGTCGGGTTTGAACCCGTGACCTCCCCTTAAAGACTGCACTCCACTACCGTTGAGACGCACTACAATTCATTGAAATTGAATGCTCTGAAGCTGTATTTAAATACAGTTGTAGGTTCCGACGGTGGAAGGAGGGGGCCAACCCTCCTCCACGTGACCGCACCCATGAAACCAAGAGTCGGCACCTCCACTAATGCATATTTTAAGCGCGTTCTTATCAACCTAATGACGGGATTAACACTAATTAATTTCCTCCTAACTTGCGGTGGATTTAACGGACGCCACCATTTTCGGCGGGAATTGCCAATTTGTTGGAGTTAGTCGGAGTCCTTCCAAATTTGGAGGAGAAATTGGGGGAAAGTTTGTTCTTGCCATAACTGAGTCAATTTTTGACCAAATTGAGCTCAAAAAAAGTCATTCTTGGCTAATTGGCATGCTATGAACACATTGGAACAGGTTGCGGAGACAGAGGAGCTCATCTACAGAGGTTTTTGTTGTCTTGAATAATTTTGAAGCCTAGGGCCACTAGAAAGGAAGGCCATGCTTAGAGCATCTGGTAACCAAATTGAGTAAATAAATAGTCATGTTTTATAGATTTATATATTTTGAACTCATTGGAATAGGTTCCAAGAGCATTTGATGTATGTAAACAACAATTTGAGCACAATTGAGCTAATACAGAGGCCCAAGCTATGAAGGTGGACCAAAGAGATGTAGCCCAAGAGGGGTGAACTCCTTCATCAAAACTCTGTTTGAATGGATCAGTTGTTATGGTTTGTTGTTATTATGTTTTTGTTGTTGTTCAACGTTTTAAATTCAAGCTTTATGTTTACAAATTCACTCATAAAATTCAGTATTAATTGCCTTTTTGACACACATGAGCAACAAGGGAACTTGTACGTCAAGCATAAGATCAGTGAATAAGTTTTATATCTGAAAATGAAATTAGCACAACAAAACTAACATTTAGATTCAGATCAAGGAAGCTATGCAAGACAAGAAGAGGTTGTTGCAAGGTCAACAGAAGAGTGCAAGAAAGAAGCAGAAAGCAAGCAAGACAACTAGCCTTGAAGCACCTTCTTTGTTAGAGGATTTTTAGAAACTGGTCAAATAGATTAAAGAGGTGATGGAGCAAGGAACCTCCCCTCTCGTCAAAGCTATTAAAAAAGCAGCGGAGGAGAAATGGGAATCACGAGATCGAACACAATAGCAGTTGGAGAAACTATGTATAATGATCAAGGCATCCAGAGCAGCGACTCTTGCACCCAGTGCGACGGAGCCAACAACTACAACAAAGTAAATCAGTGCACCCCCAACACCTGAGATATGATCGAATCTATTACGGGCATCCTCTACCTCGGAAGATTGTCACACCCTAGTCGTCCCTCTAGTCGAAGTACACTTTACTAACATTAATGTCAAGCAGCAGGCTGAAGTGTTGCCCCGGGTAGATTTGTTTATTTCTCAGTTACATATGCATGTTTTACATTCATTACAACAATCCATTGCTAAGGAAGTCCAATTCAAAGCATGAGGCTCTCGAAGTAGCACACACACAGTTGGAAGAAGCACAATAGAAAGTCGAAGAGAGTGAGGGGTCACTCCAACGAATCTTTGAGGAAGTATACAATAGAATACCAAGTGTCCCCATGGAAATTGATGCTACCACATAGGAGAAATTGTCCAAATATTGAAGAGGTCGTTCATGACCTAAAAGCAAAGGTGAAACAACTACAATTGCAAATCAAACCCACTGCCACGCCAGAAGAAGTAGAAAGAAGAGAAAGGGTATTGATAGCCTCCTAATCTTTTGAGAGTGAACGAGAGCTTGACCATGAGTGCACAAAATTATATGAGGCTGGCATAGACTTATGGAATAAATTGCAGAACAACTTCGAGCTCAAAGACATCGGTACTAAAATTCAAACTATAGAGCAATAGAATGAAACTATAACCAGCAAATTGATATCTCTAACCACGCCATAATGAAGAGTTGCAATAATGGAAAGTGTGATGGTGGGCAGGAAGGTCAACCAATGGAGAGAATAGTAGCAATTGGCTTAGAAGGTGGTACAACTGCAAGATGAAGCCATGCAAGTCACAAATGATCTCAATGCAACACAGACCAAAGCGCACATACTCATTGCATAGAATGAACCTTTATTCCAAACTGTTTTTATATCAGTGGAGATTGTAGCAAATATTATCAAATCTAGAGAGGTAACAAAGACAACCATGCACACAGCCAAATAGGTGTTTGACAATTTTTTGGCAAAAAATGCAGAGGTCCCTCCTTCCATTAGAGCACAACCATGACAAAGTGTCTCGGGGGCAAGCAATGAATAGTGTTAGGGGCCTATTGGGGCCAAGAAAAAAAAAGGAGGAAAGGGAGAAAAAAATTGAATTTTTGCTTAAAGTATGGAGAAATCACATACAGGATGGTGGACACCGCACACAACCTACCACGCAGATGCCCAACAGACAACACATATGTGCAATGAAGGCCGAGAAGACCACGCCATAACTGAAATGCCCTTTGGTCGAAAGCATGTCCTATAGCTATGCAGGTTCGTTAGTTGTGGGCAATGGTGGCGATTCAACCTGATATGATCCAACAATCAGTTGTGGCTTCGCTCGTACGTGGACAACTCATCCGGCCTAAGATTCCCTATAGCAGGATGTTGAAGACCAAAGCTATATAAGGAGTTGCTTTCAATATTAGAGGGTTCTTCTTCAAATGATTGCTCAGTGTTGACCGAATACACTTTTACTAAGTTTTATTGTTTGATTGTTCGGATCGATGGTTGTTATTTTCTTTTATTTTTCAATGGTAGTTTTTCTCAGTTATGTTTCATTATGTCCTATTGCTAATCTTTATTATGGGTATTGTAACAGCATTGACTGGATAGTGTAATATAGTGGATGATATTCTGAGTTCCCGCATTCAAGTGTATAGATCTTTTGTATAACTTGTACTACTAATATTAAATATGAATATGAAATATCCATAGACTTTGGACCAGCTTCGTGGTTCTATTTCTTGTGTATGTTGTATCAATGAATGAGTTTCGAAGTCTTTGCAGGGTTCTAGCAAATGTTTTGTGTGGATAGTTTATGCAAAGAAAATAACTATGACGTTGTATAAATGAATAAACTCAGTTTCCCTTGTTATGTGTCGCAGTTGGATTTGCACTCACACAATGAATTCCTGATGAAAGTTACGTGTTTGGTTAACAAATGTATGTGTCACTGACCGATACATGTTGTAGTTGTTGGGATTGTTCCAATGTATGTTGCAAGCATTTTTAAATGTATTTTGGCTTAATGAATACATTTGTGACACATGGGGATTGCACTAGTTTCGAGTGGGTCATTCTAAACCAGAGTCATCCCTATTTCATCTTTCTCCTTACATAATTTTCAAAGGTTCTGCAAACCCATCAGTATACCTTGGTTCAGACCTCACCAGCTCGCATGTGTTGAAAATGTTGGTAGCTAAGGGGACTTTGTTGGCTCACATTTGAACCTTGGGTCACCCTCGTGCACCAACAATTTTCAACTTATCTGTTTATAGGTCTACTCAAATGCCAAGTGTTGAGTAGTTGTAAGATGCAAAATTTGATGATTTTTTAAAGAAAATGAAATAAAACTATTTTATTTATTGTATTTCCAACTTGTCTCCATATAAGCTTACTCAAATGTCAAGTGCAAGTACTTGACAAATACAGAATTAAATTCCACATCCAACATTCATTCGTTCTACATACTTTTGAGTAGACACACTTCGATTAAAATTGAAAATACATGAAAAAATGTGAGTTTTTAATTAAAAATAAAGTGTTTTTAATGTATTTCCATTTATTTTCAGTGGATCTACGCAAAAATTATGCAAGGTAGGTACTTATTGGAAGTAGAATTTAATCCCTCATCCATTGAGTGCCTACACTGGACACTTAAGTAAAACTCATAAGGAGAGAAGTCAAAAATACGACAAATAAGTTTCCTCTTTTGCCTCCAAAAATACTTACCCTGGGTATGCCATCATCATATTGAATTCTATTAGTCCTTTTAAAATTGATTTTGATAGTATGTTTTTGTTTTGAGGCCAATTTTTTACCTCAAAATTCCCCTAACGATATGCCATTGTAAATCATGAGCTTTCACCTTACCATATCTACTTGATGAACTTACTGTTGATTTTTCTAGTACAATAGATACAAGTGCTTATTTCTGAAACTTGATAATTACTTCCAATGATGTAGATGATTATTTTTTCTTTCAAGATATCATTAAGTAATTACACATTCAAAAATTCAACCATAGACAATACATGAGCAATAGAGATCACAATGCACAAAGAGACAATAAGCTTTTCCCGTGGGAAAAACCACAATGGGGGGAAAACCCAGCTAACATTTTCCTTAGAGAACCAATGCACAAGAGATACATCAAAGTCAACTAACCAACAAGATGACCAACCACCAAGGACCAAGTCAACCCTCCATAATTCTGCAACAAGGTCTCCAAACTTCCAACAACTCTACCTCATAATTCGCACTGTACCACAGATATATACCATAGAAACAATGTCTCAAGAGGGTAGAAATGTGTCCTCTATCCCAGCCTCATACTTTGGCTGATACCACGAAGCTTATGCCTCAAAGATACGCACTCTTCCCCATGAAATTCGCATTAGGTCAGAGAGAAATACACCTCTAAAACTCGTACAAAATTTGGACTCCTTGATTGCTAGAGCAAGGGAAAGTATAGCATGTCTCTTGCTTCTGATTTTGACCCTTGTATTCCTTCTCTTTTTCGCACAAAATAGAGATATACTTGATGATCTGAAGTGTATCCTTGGAGGTAAACGAATAGGCTACTTATAGTCTTCTAACCATGTGAATGGGTGTCTCTCATGGGAAAGCCGACTTGACTCTTGGAGGGCCAAATTGGTCACTCGTGGAGGCAAATACAAATTTCAAATTTTCAATCTTTTCCCATTTTGATAAGGTCGTGAAGAACATGCCTTATAAAAAATATTTTGAATATACAAACAAATAAATAATTTATTTTCTTACAAGCATGAAGAACATGCTTCAAATGTTTTTTGTTTTGCAAATATAATTCATATTTCAATATTATAAGTACAAAAACGAATATTATGAAGACCGACCATAACTACAAAATTCAACACTTAGCAATGAAGAAATCTCGAACAAGGTATAATGAGAATTGTAACAAATCAACTAAGGTTACCTTATGAAATCTAGTCATTGATCTTCATCAGGATTCAAATGTGCAACCCCTCAATGCAACAAACAACCACATATAATGTGTAACAAGGATTAACAAATCTTGCTTCAAATCCACCAAACCTTTTGAAACAAAGAACCAAACACAAGTATGATTCATGTTCTTCCTTTGGCAAGATTCTACAATCCAAAGCATTAACCCATGAGCATGAATACCTTAACTCATACCTCAAAGCTACCCACATAGTAGATCTAGCATATCAACAAATCCACATAGAATTGGTTTGAAATTTTCTACGAAACCAAAAATAATTGGTATGCTATTTTCTATCTTCTTTGGAAAATCATGGGCTATCTTCTATGGATTTTTTTGAAGGCTTTCAATACGTCCATCTCAAGCAACTAATAACAAAACAAGGAAACCATAACCACAAATCTCTAATACAAACGCACTAGCAATCACTCATAACCAACCAGATCTCTCCTGCCTACGCTAATCTATTTGGAAGGATGCACACCTCATAGGCTTTCATTTTCCTTAGCCTTCCCACTAGGGAGTCAAGGCCAATCTCACTACGAGACCATGTAGAAAAATGGGAGTAGACATTATTTCCACACACATACCAAAAATGTATTGAATGTTTTATTCAACAAAATATTTGCATTGATATAAATACACCAAACCCAAGAAATTTTTTATGGAAATGTATCTTAAAGTGTAGAAACATGAGCAAATCTTACAAGTCACTAACATGGAAAATTTAAAATATTTGGCAATATTTTTGTAAAAATATTCAAATTTCTATTGATTTTATAGAGTCTCTATAGAATTTTAGTGATTTCTGAAGTAGAGTAATTTTATCCTATAAAATTTGGAGAATCATTTTTAGATAAAAAAATGAAAATTGACGAATAATTTTTTTTTTGAAAAAATCATGGAAACTTAGCCCAGCTATGAAATTTAGACCATAAAATGTTCCTTGGCCAAAACTTGCTTTACTACAAACACACTATCTTAAAACACTAACCACCTATTACAAAATTTTCTAAACCTTCCAACCCTTCATAGTCAACTTAGAAATAATCTTGTTAAAGAATATCTTTATTCAAAATAAAATTAACCTCCTTAAAAACAAAACATATTAGAAATAATCTTGTTAAAGAATATCTTTAACCAAAATAAAATTAACATCCTTAAAAACAAAACATACAAGAACATTTCTCACATAAAAACAAACTCTATATTACAATACCAATCATAACATTTAATATGATCCCACATAAAACTGATAAGAGTTACCCATTCCAATACCCTAACCATGAACTAAGTGAGACAACTTCATGTATAATGAATAGAACATGAATATAAAGCAGCTTGTTTACTTTTCCACCACCCATTTACGTTAAAAAAAAATATTGCTCTTCGAATTGTTTCTTGTCAACTAATCTCACCACCCATTTACGTTAAAAAAAAGTATTTCTCTTCGAATTGTTTCTTGTCATCGTGATGTTTCTGAATGATGTCCTTAAGACATCGATTACTAGTTCCAGATAAGATGATCAAGAATATGGATCATAGAAACAGAAACAAGAACACCATCAAAATTCACGTACGACTTTGGAATTTTGATCTGATTCAGTTGCTTCTCCAGATCTTGCGTCAACGATCGTATGGTTGAAGGCCTCTTCTGGTTCATGGGATCCATATTGCACCTTAATATATGACATTCTGTTAGAGCAACGTCCTCGGGATTATACTGCTCGACACTTTACCCTGCGCCACTGTGGAACCTGCAACAGATATCCCAACGGAATGATGCATAGGTAATACTTGGAGCATAAGACAATCACCGAGTATAAGAAATGACAAAGCTACCATTGTTATTCGCTTGGTCGCTGCAATCGTTATCTATCACACACTACTTGATCCTTTACCTAATTCTGATATATGAAATGCTTGTCATGAAACAGTGGTCCCATGGGAGCCTGGGATCTAAAATTGCAATCTCAGCTAGCTAGGTCACGACAAACAGCAGAAGTCAACAATTAGTAGCTTCGGGATGGCAACTTCTCGGTTTTATTATGACGCTGTTTAGTCAACATGAAATTCATGAGAAACAGGGGTGTGTCTAATTTGGTGTCATCTTTTTGAGGCCTTGTGAAATGCTATTTTCTAGTCATTAGAATATATTGTATCTACAATCAGTTTAGATCTATCTTAACTCTGGCTCTATCAAGCGTCTAGAAGGATCAAATCTATAGAGGTGCAATTTTTTTTTTGAGTGTAAAACTTGAAGAAAAGTTTGCATCTCGAGAGATTTGATCTTTTTTTAGTGAAACACTTGAGGAAAGGTTTGCACCTCGAGAGATTTGATCCCTCTCGGCGCTTGATAGATCCGGAGTTAAGATGGATCTAAGCTAATTTCAATGGTGTGCAGCTAAGAAAAATCTATCGATAATATGAAGAACATATGATTAATTGTATCAATAATATCAAAATACCTCTAATATTAATATAACAATTTTAAATATGCAAAATATGTTTGAGAATTATCGATTCATTTTAATTTTAAATTTGCTTAATTACCTCAACTAGATGATAAATATTGTAAAATAAAATAAAAAATGATGAAATAAAATTTTTGAATGCAAATTGACAATGTAATAATATTGAATGATGGAAAATGTGAATAACAAGAATGTAGTAAATTACAAATAGCCTTCATTGTAATCAATCTCAAACTATTTTCTTCTACTATTCTTATTTTCACCCTTGTTAGTTTTGTCATCTTTTCATATCAATTATATGAAAAAGACAGTTGAAATCATAAAACATTTAAATATTTAGCTCGAGTTGTTGTAATAAACATCATACATTGTCTCTCTTGCTCTACAATATTATTAGGTTTAATTACTACGACACAAAAATAAATCTAATAAATCAATGCACACTATTAATCCAACGACTTTAAAATTAATGTCCCATCATAGATCCAATTACATCAAATCAGAAATCAACATATACAATAAAATCAATGCATCTAATGCAAAATATCAAATATGATTAAAAAACATCTACATTGAAACCAATGCATCTAATGCAAATAATCAAATAGGATTAGAAATCACTATCTACACTCAAATCAATGCATCTAGTGCAAGTAAGCAAATAGGATTAGAAACCAACATATACACTAAAATCAATGCATCTAGTGCAAGCAATCAAATATGATTATAACCACCATCTACATTGAAATCAATGCATTCAGTGCAAACAATCAAATAGGATTAGAAATCATATATATTGAAATCAATGCATCTAGTGTAACCAATCAAATATAATTAGAAATCAACATCTACATTGAAATTAATGCATCAAGTGCAAGCAATCAAATAAGATTAGAAATCACCATCTACACTGAAAACAATGCATTTAGTGCAATTAATCAAATAGGATTAGAAATCATATACATTGAAATCAATGCACCTAGTGCAAGTAATCAAATATCATTAGAAATCAAAATCTACACTAAAATCAACGCATCTAGTTCATGCAATCAAATAGGATTATAAATCACCATCTACACTTAAATCAATGCATCGATTGCAATAAATATTCTTCCCTCTCTCCCCCCTCCATATATATCTATATGTCCCTCCATATCTCCTTCTTTGTCTCTTTATCTCACCCCCACAAACACACACTCTCTCACTCCATATTTATCAATCTCTTTGTCCCTCCCTCCTTGTCTCCATCTATCTCTTCACCTTCCATCTGTATCTCTATCTCCCTTTGTCTCTCTATATCAAACCCAAAACATACACTCTCTTTCTCCAATCTATCTATCTATCACCCCCTCCTCTCGCTCTTCCCCTTCCCTCCCTCTCCCCCGCTTCTATATCTCTTCCCTCTTGTTATCCTCTCTCCCTCTCTATCCATCTTCCGTATCACTCCACCCCTCTCTCTCTATCTTTCACTCTCTATGTATTTATTCTACCTCCCTCTCTCTCCACTCTCTCTCTTCCTTTCTCTCCCACCTCTCTCTCTCTCTCTATCTTCACCTTCCAAATTTATTAATATATGCCTCTCTCTCTCCTTCTCTCCATCTCTCCTTATTTGTCTCTTTATCTCACCCCCAAACATATCTCCCTTGTCACTTTCTCTTTCTCTCCACTTGTCACTCTCTATGTATTTCTTCTTCCCTCCTCTCCTCTCTCTCAAGACGCCTCTCTTTCCTCCCTCTCTCTCCCTTTCTCTCCTACCTCCCTCTCTCTACCCCCATCACTCGCTCTGTTGAGAATGTAGCAAGATGATGGAGCTTAGTGAAATGAAGTCACCTTCACTAAGTGGGCCCGCAGGCGAATTCTGGCGCAAAGTCTATTTTTAGACTATGTCTATTTTTAGACATATGGAGCATGGTTCGGGGATTCCAGTTTGAGATTCTTGGAGCATTGGTCATGTTGGTAAAAATAGATGAGACTATTTTTTAGGTCGAAGAGGTCGAAGGCTATTTTTAGACTGCCTCTCCTAAAAATATGGAAGTCAAATATTATTTACCCTTAATAATATTTGGACTCTAAACATCAGTTTACTCTCTTGGAGCACTTCAGTTTGAGCTACGGATGTGGCACATGCAACTGCCATAAGGAAATACGCTTTTTCTTATGGGGTATTGAGCTCATGCATGGTTGACTTCGGTTAGGACTTCAGTGGCAGAAGTTTGGTGGAGTTAATGAGACAGATAGTGGAGTTGTGTTCTGTTTATTTTAGTTGAACTAGTTGAGATTAGTTTAACTAGCTAATCAATTAATTATGAGTGGAGTGAATTAAATATTATTTAATTCATTAATTAGTAACTCATTATTCAACTCAAGAACACATCAGTTCACTACAGTGCATGATCAGTTCAGTGGAGACCAGTGAACGAGGTAGATGAAAGGGTGGAGTTAGCTATCAGTGGCGACATCAGTTGTGCATGAGATTTGCACCACACTTGGAGGAATTTCCCATGATGATTGCGCTGTCAAGCCAAGGAGATTCGAACCTTGGATCTCTATTTAGACATGTCACGATTGCGCAATAGAGGAAAGGCAATTGGTGGTGAGTTTTGAACCAGTGACTTGTTCAAAACCAAGCTAGTTTGTGTGTAACTTTATGAGAAAGTACTGAGTACTTGTGAGGAGTATTGTACTGATTTTGTTACATGATTTCTCCATTATAATATACACAATAGCTGCGGGGTTTTCGGCTATAAGCTTTCCCCATACATACTGTGTTAATGTGTATGATGATTTGATGTGTTATCGCTTGATTTTATTTCCGCATGTGTGATGATCTGAGTGGAAGAGATTATGTGTTGCATATAAATTCGAATTGTATGTGATCAGGATAGTCTCGGTGGATAATTAATCATTATTCGGCAAATTTCTACATGGTATCGGAGCTATTGAAGTTCAGATTGATCATCACAGTGATTACAAACTTATTTCGGTAGACAGAGTCTGCATGCGGGCCAGGTAGCCTCCGGATTCATCTTTCTTCGGAAAGTGAAAGTTCTGGTAAATGCCCCTTGCAGTCAATCTCTGTGCTAGAAATAATTTGTTCTCACAGATCTAGAGCGGTTGAGCTTTGAGGTGGAATTCGAATTTTGCAGCAGTTTTTGTTTTCTTGGTGCCGGTGTTGAAAATGTCTTTCAACGGTTTGCGACTCGAATATGCTCTTGAAGGCAGTTCGAATTATGTTGCATGGAAGGATCGCATGGAAACAGTATTAGAAGATAATGGTCTGAAGGAGTTCGTAGATACGAATGTCCAAAAGCCCACTGATCCTGCTGAAGTCGAAGTATGGAAAAAGAAGATGGCGAAATGTCGAAGGATCCTGTTGGAGGGCGTCAAGGATAATATTGTATCCAGCCTGCATGGAAAGGCTTCTCCATTTCTAATGTGGAAAGCTTTGACGGATCTATTCCAGAGTAAGAGCGACCAAAGGAAGCTGGCGCTCAAAGATAAGCTCGGGAACATCAAGATGGAGAAAGGCGACAGTATCGCCAAATACCTCACGAAGTTCACTCAATGCAGAGATGAGCTGGGAAGTGTGGGGGTGACTGTCGAAGACGAGGACATGGTCGACCTGGCTCTCCTTGGTCTTCCGAAGGCTTGGCACTCATGTCAAGATAGTGTCAATGGTCGGGAGAAGCTGCCGGGATGGGAGCGCCTTTGGGCGGATCTCATGCAGGAGGAGATAAGGAGGACTACTCGAGATGGATCTTCATCTAAGGGAGCTGATGAAGAAAATTGCGCTTTGGTTGCCAAAGCAAAGAAGGGGAAGGGTAAGAAAACTTCTCATTCCGGTGCAAAGGGAAAGAAGCAGGATATGGTGAAAGTGAAGTGTTTTCACTACCATGATCACGGACATTATGCTACCAATTGTCCAAAGAAGAAGAAAAACAAGCAAGCGGGAAGATCTGCAGATGGAGAGGCTTTGGCTTCACAGTTCGAGCTTGACTTTTCATTGATCGCATGCTTGGTTTCAAGTGTGATGGGATCGATGTGGTTCTTGGACAGTGGTGCGTCATTTCATATGACGGGAGATCGGGATTTGTTCTCAGATCTGGAGGACAAAGATTTGGGTGTGCACATCGAGATGGGCGATGATGGTAGATACAGTGCGACTGGTATCGGTACCATATCCTTTCAGAGGGAGTCTGGTAAGCCCTTTGTATTGAAGGATGTCATGCATGTACCTGGATTGAAGAAGAACTTGATCTCTGTGGCGATGTTGGAGGATAAGGGGTATGATGTGGTCTTGAGCGAAGGAAAAGCCTTCCTGCGCAGTAAGACTACTAGAGAGACCCGGAAGATAGGGGTTCGAACCAAGAACCTTTATCAGTTGCAGGTAGATGGCTGCGCAGCAATGGCATGCAAGGCGGGAGAAGTGGTGAGCCGGGATGATGAGGGCGAACTGTGGCACAGGAGATTGGGCCACCTTTACCATGGAGCTTTGAAGATCCTGCAGCAGATTTCTACTGGGCTTCCTAAGGGCACTCTTGCGCAGTCAGATCAGTGCAAGGGGTGTACCTTAGGGAAGTATGTGAAAGCCACCTTTCACGAGAAGGATAGTCGCACCACGACGATCCTTGAGAGAGTTCACACAGACGTGTGTGGTCCTTTCTCAGTTGCTTCGACAACAAAGCACAAGTATTATGTGATCTTTTTTGATGATTTCTCTCGAAAGTGCTGGATCTTCTTCATGCCGAAGAAGAGCGATACATTCGCGAAGTTCTGTGAGTTTAAAGCACTGGTCGAGAAGGAGTCGGGGAAGAAGGTGATTTCTCTAAGGAGTGATAACGGTGGTGAATTCACCTCGGCTGAATTCAAGGAGTTCTGCAGCGCAGAAGGGATTCGGAGAGAGCTCATCGCACCCCATAACCCACAGCAGAACGGGGTGGCTGAGCGGAAGAACAGAACGATCTTGGGTGCTGCACGGGCGATGTTGCATGATCAGGGCCTACCCCTTCACTTGTGGGCTGAGGCATGCAATACAGCAGTGTATGTGCAGAACCGTTTTCCTCACAAGGTTCTTGGCATGAGTACACCGGAGGAGGCTTATTCTGGCAAGAGGCCTGATATTTCCCATTTGCGGATTTTTGGTTCTCTTGTCTACATGCATGTGACGAAGGATGTGAGAAGGAAGCTGGATCTGACCACTGAGGTTTGAATATTTGTGGGGTACACTGATACACCTCACAAGTATCGGGTGTATTTGTCAGACAATCGCAAGATTGTTGTGCGATGGGATATCAAGTTTCAGGAGGAGAAAGCCATGCAGTGTTCGCTTGAGAGGGAGCTACAATTGCATGCAGATGAGGAGCTGTTAGTTCCTAAGGAGGAGCTTCCGGATGTGGATCAGCCACAAGAGGAAGTTCAGGAGGTGGAAGAAACCACCCATGCAGCGCCAACCATCAGAGGGCGCATGCGCACTACAGAAGCTGAGCGACTGGCTCGGGATGCAAAGAAGGTTGTAGGACCACCTACAGCACAGCGCAGACAGAGACAGTCACCGGATCGGTACACTGGATACATGGCTCTTATGAGTCAATGTGTTGTGACAGAGCCATCCTCTTTTGAGGAAGCTGTGGAGGACCCCGCATGGGTTGATGCCATGATCGAAGAATATGATTCGATCATCAGGAACAGTGCATGGGAGATTGTCCCAAGACCGGTTGGGAAATCAGTTGTAGGTTCGCGATGGATCTACAAGGTGAAGCAGGCGACTGACGGGAGTGTGGAGAAGTACAAGGCAAGATTTGTCGCCCGTGGCTTCTCACAGATCGAGGGGATTGACTATGAGGAGACTTTTGCACCTGTCGCAAGGTACTCTTCCATACGGACGATCCTTGCTCTCTCAGCGCAGATGGGGTGGCACATTCATCGGATGGATGTGAAGACTGCGTTCCTCAATGGAGTTATTGAGGAAGAAGTGTACATAGAGCAGCCTGAAGGTTTTGAGATCTTCAGCAGTGAGTCGCATGTGTGCCGACTCAAGAGAGCACTGTATGGGCTGAAGCAAGCACCTCGTGCTTGGGCTGAAACTGACTCTTCCATAGGTTGGATTCTCGAGTGAGGCGGATCAAACTGTGCAGTTATGGTGGAGTTTAAGTTGTTCATCAATAAATGCTTGTATGTAGATGATCTGATTTTGACTGGCGATGAGCAGTTGATACTTTCATGCAAGGAGGATCTTGCACGAGAGTTTGAGATGAAGGACTTGAGCATCCTTCATTATTTTCTGGGATTGGAGATTTGGCAGCGCAGCGGAGGACTGTTTGTTTCTCAGGGCAAGTATGCCCGGGAGATTCTGGAGAGGTTCAACATGCAAGGCTGCAAGCCTGTTGACACTCCTCTTCCTGGTGGTTGGAGGAAGAAGGATGCTACTTCAGCGGAGGTAGTGGATGCCACTGTCTATCGACAGTTGGTGGGGTCGCTTATGTATCTGGTCAATACACGACCCGATATATGCTATGCAGTTAACCAGCTTTCGCAAGCTATGGTTAAGCCTACCAAGCTCTTTTGGAAGGCGGGCAAGCATGTATTGTGCTATATCAGAGGCACATCGGGATATGGTCTATGGTACAGACAGGAGGATGGAGTGAAGCTTTCTGGTTTCACTGATGCAGATTGGGCAGAGAGCCCAACGGACCGGAAGAGCACTTCTGGAGGAGTTTTCAGCATTGGGTCGACAGCAGTTTCCTGGTACAGCAGGAAGCAGAGATCCGTGGCACTCAGTTCAGCAGAGGCCGAGTACATGGCAGCTAGCTTGGTTGCATGCGAGGCTATTTGGATGAGGAAGATCCTCGTTGGATTGTTCGGGTTGCATTTGGAGCCTACAGTGATTTACTGTGATAACCAGAGTTGCATTAAACTCTCGGCTAATCCGGTATTTCATGATAGATCCAAACACATCGACATCAGGTACCATCATATCAGAGATTGTGTTCAGCGGAGAATCATGATGCTTTCATATGTTCCCACGGAGGATCAGGATGCCGACATCCTGACGAAGGCGCTCACCAGGGGCAAGTTCGAATTCCACAGAGGCAGGATAGGGGTTGCAGATAATCCATATCTTGCTGAGAGGGAGTGTTGAGAATGCAGCAAGATGATGGAGCTTAGTGAAATGAAGTCGCCTTCACTAAGTGGGCCCGCAGGCGAATTCTGGCGCAAAATCTATTTTTAGACTATGTCTATTTTAGACATATGGAGCATGGTTCGGGGATTCCAGTTTGAGATTCTTGGAGCATTGGTCATGTTGGTAAAAATAGATGAGACTCTATTTTTTAGGTCGAAGAGGTCGAAGGCTATTTTTAGACTGCCTCTACTAAAAATATGGAAGTCAAATATTATTTACCCTTAATAATATTTGGACTCTAAACAGCAGTTTACTCTCTTGGAGCACTTCAATTTGAGCTACGGATGTGGCACATGCAACTGCCAGAAGGAAATACGCTTTTCTTATGGGGTATTGAGCTCATGCATGGTTGACTTCAGTTAGGACTTCAGTGGCAGAAGTTTGGTGGAGTTAATGAGACAGCTAGTGGAGTTGTGTTCTGTTTATTTTAGTTGAACTAGTTGAGATTAGTTTAACTAGCTAATCAATTAGTTATGAGTGGAGTGAATTAAATATTATTTAATTCATTAGTAACTCATTATTCAACTCAAGAACACATCAGTTCACTACAGTGCATGATCAGTTCAGTGGAGACCAGTGAAAGAGGTAGATGAAAGGGTGGAGTTAGCTATCAGTGGCGACATCAATTGTGCATGAGATTTGCACCACACTTGGATGATTTGTCCAAGACAATTGCGTATTCAAGCCAAGGAGATTCAAACCTTGGATCTCTATATAGACAGGCCTGGATTGCGCAATAGAGGAAAGGCAATTGGCGGTGAGTTTTGAACCAGTAACCTGTTCAAAACTGAGCTAGATTGTGGGTAACTGTATGAGAAAGTACTGAGTACTTGTGAGGAGTATTGTACTGAGTTTATTACTTGATTTCTCCATTATAATATACACAATAGCTGCGGGGTTTTCAGCTATAAGCTTTCCCCATACATACTGTGTTAATGTGTATGATGATTTGATTTGTTATCGCTTGATTTTATTTCCGCATGTGTGATGATGCGGGACAATTGGAAGAAGCAGATTCGAATTGTATGTGATCAGGATAGTCTCGGTGGATAATTAATTATTATTCAGCAAATTTCTACACGCTCCCTCTCTCTCTCGTTCCCCTACAATCCTCTCGCTTCCCCCTCACTCTCTTCCTCTCTCTCAAGTCCTCTCTCTCGTCCTTCATCTCTCTTCATTTCTCCCCTGCCTGCCTCTACCTTCACCCCTGTGTGTGTGTATGTGTTTCCCTCCCTCTCTTTTGCATTCAATCATCTCTTTCTCTCTCTCTGAAATCATTTCTCTTCCCCATCACTCTATCTCTCTCTCCAACTATGTTACTATATCCCTCCCTCCCTTCTTCTCTCTCCTTATCTCCCCTATTGTCTCTGTCACTCTTTCTATGTATTTTTATCTCACACTCTCTCTCCATATCTCCCTTGTCACTCCCCCTCTCTCTCCACTTGTCACTCTCTATGTATTTCTTCTCCCCTCCCTCTCTCCTCCTCTCTCTCAAGACGCCTCTCTTTTCCTTCTCTCTCTCCCTTTCTCTCCTACCTCCCTCTTTCTTCCCCCATCACTCACTCTCTATGTCTCTCGTTCCCCTACAATCCTCTCACTCCCCCCTCACTCTCTTCCTCTCTCTCAATTCCTCTCTCTCGTCCTTCATCTCTCTCCATTTCTCCCCCGCCTCCCTCTATCTTCACCCTTGTGTGTGTGTGTTTCCCTCCCTCTCTTTTGCATTCAATCATCTCTCTCACTCTCTGAAATCCCCTCTCTTCCCCATCACTCTATCTCTCTCTCCAACTAAGTTACTATATCCCTCCCTTTTTCTTCTCCTCTCTCCTTATCTACCCCCTTGTCTCCGTCACTCCTTCTATGTATTTTTATCACACCCCTAAACATACACACTCTCTCTCCATCTCTCCTTGTCACTCCCTCTCTCTCCACTTCTCACTCTCCATGCATTTCTTCCCCCCCCCCCCCCCACTCTACCCCCCTCCGGCCCCCCTCTCTACCCTCCAATCCTCTATCCTTTCCCCCCCCACTCTCATTCTCTCTCTCTCCCACCTCCATATTTGTGTCTCCCTCTCCCTCTCCCTCTCTTACCCTTCTCTAGCTCTCTCACTCCTCTCCCTATCTCTCTCTTCATTCCTCCTCTCCCCTCTTCTTTAGTTTACCTCCATCTCTCCTTTGTCACTCCCACTATTTCTCCACCTGTATCATATGTCTTTGTTCTTCCCTCCCATATATATCTAGAGTTAATATATATATATATATATATATATACTATAACAAATTTAATAATTAATATTATTAATATTAATATTTTAATATTAAATAAATAATGTTTTTTTGTATGTTATTATTATTAATTTGGTCCATAGTCTTCATATATAATTAGATGTTGATTTCTACTCCTATTTAATATATGTTTATTTATTTACCTTACTTTTTTATACCTCCTTTATAAATATAGTATCTAGCCCATGGTATTTGGCTCATGGTATTAATAATAATTTGTCCCATGGTATTTGGCCCATGGTATTTATCTCATGGTATAAATAATAATTTGTCCTGTGGTATTTGGTCCATAGGATTCACTTAAATTTTTTGAATTTTTGTAAATATAAAGAGGTTTATGGAGTAAATATAAAAAAATGTATTATTTATTTAACTCATCTCTTTTTTTAGTGTTCTTAAAACTCTTCATATTTTAAATTTATATTGTTTAAATTTATTTTTTATTGTTTATTTATATGGTTGTGTAAGTTATTCTTTACGCAGACATTATTTGTATTTTATTTTTAATTTGTTTTTTGTTTTTTATTTTGGCTTTCACATACTTACACATCGAGGTCACACTGGACTATAGAATGCGCCTTTCAGAGCAATCATGTTCATGTAGAGTGCCGACATACTTACACATCGAGGTCATATTGGACTATAGAATGCGCCTCTCAGCACAATCATGTTCATGTAGAGTGCCGTTTGTCTGGGCATGCGGACTGCCTTCTGTCTCTGGTATTTAATTTACTCCGTTGTGAAACAGGGCGCTGGAAAAGGCCAAAAGAAATGTGGGAAGAAAGAGTATGTATTTTTTGCTCCTCCAGAAAAGTGGAAACAGAAAAACATTTCATTCTAGAATGTGAGGCCTTTAAGGACATCAGAGAAAACTATGCAGGTATTCTGGCAGCTAATTCTTGGGATAATCTATTCAGCGAAGAGTTTGTCGATAAGCTGGGAGTGCTCATTGTAAAACTTCACAGGAAAAGGGCCGAATACAAGAGTCAGATAGAGAAGCAATCTGTCCCATAGGCTATTTTTAGCCTCGTGGACATTAAAAATTCTTTCTTTCTTTCTTTCTTTCATCCATGTATTTATAGTGATGCAATTATTTATGATGGCAATGGGCCAGCAGCGAAGATGGGATTGTTACCCATTGGTATTTATGACATGGATTGCTTTTCTCGGTGACTATGATTCTCGAAAATAACGAAAAAGTCCCTTAAAACCTAGAGTGTAGCAAAACGAGGCAAATCGATTAATATATTTTCCTCCCAGGGGCAGTTAATACGAATGAATAAGCGTCATCCCAAAAAAACACTTCGATTCCATTTGCAACTATGGGTTGTTGACAGGCCAAGGGGGCATGGTTTCTCCTGGTCAGCTTTCATCCTTTCCACCCTCATAAATATTGTTGATTTTGTGTTTTGGAAAAGCTCATGTTCGACTCTTGGAATATTTTAAAGAAATAAATTGCATTGCAAATGCCACCTTAGGCTTTAGGGAATTAAAAAAATGATGAAGGTCGAAAAGTTTTCAAGCAAGCTTTCTAAGATACTTACACGTACTAAAAATGAAAGTCGTAACAAAAAATATGCTTTGTTGTGAAATAATTATGCTATGGGGCATTTAAATTCTGTAGAATACAGAATTCAAACTTACAATTTTATAAAAATCTCCACTGGATTTCGAGCACAATTGTGCTATGGGGCATTTAAATTCTGTAGAATACAGAATTCAAACTTACAATTTTATAAAATTCTCCACTGAATTTCGAGCGAGATCGACTGGAAAAAATGCCTAGGAAAAGGCCAAATCATCTATTAATTAGACTACAGTCAAAATAAATTTCTTGAATGACTTTGAAATGAGTGGATTTCGAGCACACTGGATTTCGAACGAGATTGACTGGAAAAAATGCCTAGAAAAAGGCCAAATCATCTATTAATTAGACTACGCTCAAAATAAATTTCTTGAATGACTTTGAAATGGAAATGAGTGTCTTGAATAACTTTGACATGGCAGCAAACAATGAACATTCTCCAAATACAAATAGCAGAAACAATGATGCTACTTATTAAAGTATCAACTCTCGAGTTATCAAATTGTAAAGCTCTTATGTATGTTACAGATCTAAAGCCTATGCTATAGCAAAACAATCGCTTTGCCCTTTGATTTCATTAATGTGGACATTGATATCAACTTAAAACAAACAGCCAATGCTTTAGCAAGAAAACAATTGCTTTGCCCTTTTGATCCCCATTAATGTAAACAATGATACCAACGCAAAGAATGCAACAAAAAGCCATGCTTTCTGACAAGATTACAAGGGTGTCATAGAAATGCAATAGACCATTTCTTGGCTCAGTTGCACATCTACTTCATCCCCATGAAACAATCTCTACAGTGAGAGAAAGAGAATTTGATATCCAATGTCCGGTAAAAGGAAATAATTGGATGGCATGACAAGTTAGGAAGCAAGGAAACCCTCACAATTCAAACGTGACACTTGCCCAAATTACCGAAAAGATTAATGGTCAAACCTTTTTCCGGCAAATACCAATAGAAGACCTTCAAATTCGCTTTACTGTTCAAGAATATGAAATACAGCATATCCCCTCTTCCGATGCAATTCTGAAGCATAATGAATAATTGCCCTGCAAAGGACTTTTCCATCAAAATGATTTCACGCTCATGGAGGTTTCTCATTATCAAGATCCTCCATGACATCAATATCTTTCCGAATTGTTATTTTCTGCACATATCCTGCAACAAACAGCATCAAATCAGAACTCATATATTGTATAAACCAAAGAAATTGTCGAGAGAAATCATAACTGCATTAATTCTATGGCGGAATATCTATTACACGAATCCAAAAAAATATGAACTCATTTATTGTATAGCCCTAAGTTGCATGGTCCGGGGAAACAGAAATGCATATCTGAAACGTGAATAAACAAGCAAGTGCCAAGGCCTAATGTCAAAGAAAACCGTGCTACAACAAATACCTACATCTCATCAAAATCATTGCATATATTGGAATCTTCATCATCAATATCACCCTCTAAGCATTAAAATAAGATAGAAAAAAGCTTAAAATGTCAAATCCAGATTTTGTTTATGGGTACACTTTTACTAGGGTCATGACAAAAGAGTTCAACAATCAATGCCACTAACATCAAGGTACGTAGAGGGTTTGGTGCTCTTGATTAAGTGCTAGCTTCATATCCTTGTACACAACAGAATCCAATGGAAATGTTGCAATTCTCCCAATCTTGAAATCCTCAAAACTGTTAAGTCTGCTGGATTTTGAGTGGGATAAAAAATCCTACTTTCTCTATATGAAATTCAATGAAGTTAAAACCATTTAAACATCCTGATACAATTAATGGTAATGCTAAAAATTTAAGTAAATGGATAAAAATGAACAAATAATTTTAAGAATTTAACATTAGCATTAATTACATAGCATTAGTAGGACCCTACGGTTGAATACTAGGTTGCCCAACTCATAAATTATTGTTTTTTAAAATAATTTGTGTTCAGCCCACATGTGCCACATAGGCATGTTGTATCGCCCTACACGTGTCATATGGACGTTGAAACGTGATGTGTGAAAGTTGAAATGTGGGTTATGCTCCCTAAAAAGTGAAACACGTTTCAACCTGGCTAAAATGCATTTTAGGCATGTTTCAGCCGCGTTTTGGGGTCTACATACCAAAATGCGGCTGGTAAGAAGGGTGGGGTCCCACGTCTCCTGCAACATAGGTATAGACTAAAGAAACTATCAAGTGAAAGCAAAATTGCATTCCTTCAATAGAAAAATATATATTTGATAAATCATGCTAATGAACAAAAACCATAAATAGATGTCAACAACGAGATGGTCTAATGATTTTGTCTCCACTGCAACGAACATGTCCTTTCCAGATGGATTGTCGCTCCTTAATGAGATCCAAGTCACAAAGGATGGTAATCCTGTGTCAGTGGCTATATGGTTGAACCGGAGGGATGAAGTCAACTGAGAGTTATTGACCTATTTTATGGGGTATTGATGTTGACGTGGGATTGACCGATAGATCTCCAATGGGTGGAGTAGGCTAACCATATAGCTTTCCTACATGTCTAGAGATTGTCCACTATACAGACAATGCCTACCATTAGAGAAATTTTGAGGTCTAAAATGGGCCTCCTAAGGAATATTATAGAATAGTAGTGGAAATAATAAAATAAGCGTCAGGATATTTCGACACATAGGAAATAGTTAAGAATAACTTAGTCTAGTGTAGAGTTAGGTAAAGTGTGTTTCTTTACCATGTACATTTGTAACTTATAATCCGATGGTCACGATTTGTAGTGATCCGATGGTTATCTCTCTCCTCGGTATTAACGACACTTGATCCGTGGCTTAACACCCGATTGGTCCATGATCTCTATTTAAAGAGCATGGAAGGTCATTTGTCTGCTAACTGTTTATGAGAGAAACATATGTAATTTCTCTCTTATATTAATAAATTGCCTGAAGTGGCCGCGTTAGCTCAGGTCGTGGACTGTTTCCCTCTTTGAAGGTTTTAACCACGTGATAATACTGGTGTACCGATTTGTGATCTGTTTGTGAGCGGTGAACTTGGTTCTTGATCTAAGGAACTTACCCTGTAAATTCCTACATGGTATCAAAACTATTTTGAGGGCCGCATCCGTTGTTGATCCAAATCCGAAGCCATTTTGACTGCATGCGACTACCATTTTCTAGATCTATCATTTCTGAACATTTTCGGGCCTGGAGTACTACTCTGTTGTGTCCAGAGCGTCTGTTATAATGAGGAACATCTTTCGTTTCATGCGAAAAGGTTTCTAGTTTCCCAAGTTATGTCAGTGTATATCTAGAGTAAAGTATCTGTTTTGCAGTTATATTTGTTAATAGTTATGTTTATTCCCTCTGTTTATTTCGGTTTTCAGGTTTTATTTATTTGCTGGATCTATATCATCTTCTCTGCATATGCTCTTTGCTCTGCACTATGTGCGATCTCGGCAAATCAGAAACAGGAAGAAAGGTTTTTTTTTACTACGTATGCTCTTTCCCTGCGTCTTTGTGCGATCTCGGGAAATCAGAAATAGAAAAAAAATAGATAATTGCCGGTAAGGCTAACCGAAAATCTAACATTCTGCCGTAAGGCTTGCATTTCTTTGTTTGCTCGATGTTGTTTGCGAGAAAAAGCATGCACATGGAAGAACAGTTGACAACAAAACGGATTAAAGAGTCTTTTTTCTTAAAAATTTGTTTGGAAATTTCCTCTAAGGAAAGGCTCACTAACGCAACTCTCTTCTCTTGACCAGTACGTTATAACGCGCTCTCTTCTCTTGACTTGTGCATTAGTAACGCTGAGGATCCTCCAAAACAGAGCATTAGTACACCAAAATAACGCTCCTCTTGACTCAATTTTTCAAAAGGCGTAACTTCTTCATCCGGAAGCCATTTCTCGAGCCGTTTTTTTTTAAATGGCCTAATTTTTCGAGATCTTTCCATTGGAGCAGTTAGTTTCAGCTTTTTCTCAGCTTCATTTTTTAAAATGGAAAGTGCATGCTCGATTATTCTTAGCAGCACCAATTATTTCCAATGGCTACCTCACATGGTAGATATACTTAGAAGTAAAGGGCTTTATAGAATAGCCACGGGCAAAGAAACTAAGCCTTTTGATGATGATTAAGTCGCTAAATGGGAAAATAAACAAGATCAAGCACTAGGGTTGATAGGAATATCTATTGCTCAAGATCTTCGATTTCATATCCTTGACATTGACACCCCTCATGAAGCCCTAGAAAAGCTCAATACTGTCTTTGGCATTCAAAATCAAATCATGGCCCACCAGCTTGAAAATGAGTTGCTTACTTTGGACCCCGATAATTTCTCCTCTATTGAAGATTTTTTGTCCAAATTCAAAACCCTTAGACTTCTTTTAGAAGGTTGTAAGCTCAAAAAGGAAGATGGTAGCCTCATCTATTGCATTCTTCCTAAGCTTGGCCCTGCATACTCTGTATTTGTTTCCGCCTTCCATTCCACTAGAGAAGCCATCATTTCTTCAGGAACCACCTACAAGAACCCCTCTTTTGATGCCTTTTGCGATTCTTTGATAAGAAAACAAGAAAAACTCTTACACCTTGGTCTTATCACTCCTAGAAACGCTTCTAAAAAAGCCTTAGCAGCCCAATAACAATCATATCAAAAGAATCCCAAGAAGCAGTATCCTAAAAAATATGGTCTGAAACCAAACAAGGGTCCTAAGCAATTTCAGCTGCAAACTGAAAAAGCAACTCACCAAAATGATAAGGCAAATAAAAACAAAGGGAAGAACACAGATAGACATTGCAACTTTTGCAATCGTGATGGCCATATAGAGTCCAAATGTTTTAAGAAGATGGAAGTCTTAGAAGCAGCAATGAAGAAGCACAACATCAATTTGAAGCACTCTTCACCTTCATCTTCAGGAATGGCACTTTCTACTTGTGGTTGTCAAGCATCAAGGTCTGGTTATGCATTAAATGTATCTTCCTCTTCTTCTTCTCATGAGTGGCTCATTGATTCTGGAGCTTCTTACCACATGGCCAAAAATAAAGCCAAGTTTTCTTTAAATGATTGTAACATCAAACATATTTATGTTGGTGATGATAGATCTCTTAGTGTTGTAGGATCTGGAACCATTCATCTAGATAATGGTCAGTTTAATGATGTACTATGTGTTCCTACCTTGTCATGCAACCTTCTCTCTTTATCAGATAACTCATTCAAGTGACAGGAAAATTGTATAATTTTCACCTCATGATGTTGTAATCAAGGACCTCAAAGATCCTAAACATATTTTAGCTACTAGCATTGTTGATGATTCCACAAGGTTGTATAAGTTTGACAACTTTGGGTCATCATGTCTTCCCTCCATTTTTGTTGCTCATAATGATGAAGTGAGCAAACTTTGGCATGAGCGATTTGGTCACTTAAACTATCGCTCTCTTCAAACTCTATGTAAGGAAAATATGGTGACGGGTCTTCCTATGGTATCTTGTCGAGATGGTGTTTGCTCCAGATGTGTACTCGGAAAACATCATTGGGATAGTTTTGACAAACATGCCTCTCGGCATGCTCCCGCCCCTTTGCAGCTTGTGCCTGATGATTTATGTGGTCCACTCATAGTGTTGAAAACCAGCCGGTCTAAACCGAAAACCAGTCAAACCGGTCGGTTAGACCATTGGCCGGTCCAAACCGGCTGTAAAACCCGGCTTTCCCTTGCACTTCACCTTAAAAATCCGGTCAGCCACACCGGTGTTGGCCAGAAGCGTTTAAGGACGGGCGAGGTCGGTTTATCCATAAATGATTCGGTTGAGTCATGCTTAGGCAAGTCAGCACCTACGTCGCTGCAGGGACCCACGGACGGCCAGCAAGGGTGTTTAGGGCTGATTTGGAGGGAAGGGGAGGGTTGTTTCCCTCCAAAAACACCCTCCCCAATCCTTTATAAGCAGGGGCAGCCTCTCCTTTGTCTCACACCATCTCATTCGCAATTTGTGAGTTTGATTGAGAGCTTGGAGAGTGTTGAGTGTTTGCTGGAGCAGCGATCTTGGAGACTTGGAGTTGGAGTTGGAGCTATCTTGGAGACCCTCTCCAATCCTTTATAAGCAGGGGCAGCCTCTCATTTGTGTCACACCATCCCATTTGGAGATTTTGTGAGTTTGATTGAGAGCTTGGAGAGAGTTGAGTTTTTGTTGGAGTTTGAGGCTTGTCGCTTGAGCTAAGTAGTAGCCATCATGCCTCCAAAAGGCAAGGATACTGCATGGGCTCATTGTGATATGATTTATGGCAAAATGATTTGCAAATATTGCCAAAAATTTATTGCAAGAGGGGGTATTTACAGGTTCAAGCAACACTTGGCCAGGATAGGAGGCCATGTAAAGCCATGTGGAGCACCAAATGAAGTAATAGGGCATATTAGGGTGAAATACCTTAAGAAGTTTGAGACTCAAGTCACTAAACCAATAGAGAAGTTTGTGACTTGAGCAGTTGCAAAGTTTGGCAGTCGAGAGTTGGGAGACTCAAGTTCAACCAACTGAGTTTGAACCTTGATCATGATTAGAAGTTTCAAGTGATAATGTTGATCATTAATTAGAATTTAGTAATATCATATATGTAGATTTGTAGTAGAATATCACTGTACTATGTAGGCCAATGGCCTCAATGCTCATAGCTTGAGCATTGTTTTTGGACTTTATGGGTCATTTGGAGCCTCATTGCTTATGTATTTTTTCGATGATATGTATTACACTCAATGCCATTTTGATATATTCACCTTTACACAGTATATAAATGAGCAAAATTTGCATATTTGTCTATATTGGCTTGGAATCATGGTTGCAAATCTTAAAAATAGTTTTTTTTTATTAAAAAATAATTATTTAATGTATTTTTTAAAAAACCGGTCGTTTAGACCTGACCGGTTCAGGTCTGATTCACCAGGTTCCATTAGGTCCACCAATCCGGTCATGGGGTTAGGTTTTTTAATACTATGGAGTCCACTACACATTTGTCTCTTTCTCTGGTTGCAAGTACTTTTTAACTTTCATTGATGATTTTTCAAGGCACTTGGGTATACTTCTTAAAACTCAAGAATTAGAGTTTTAACATGTTCTTGGCTTTAAGGCCTTTGTTGAGAAACAATCTGGACATCAAATTCTTAAGTTAAGATCGAACAATGGAGGAGAATATGCTAACAAACAATTTATCAACTTCTGCAACGAGCATGGCATTCAATTGCAACATCTTGTTCCATATACTCCACAACTAAATGGTGTATTTGAAAGGAAGAATCGCACCTTAAAGAAATGGCTAATTCTATGCTTCAATCTAAAGGACTTAGTCTCAATTTTTTTGAGCGAGAAGCAATTAAGCGTACAAATAACATAGTAAATCGCACTCTTACTAAGGTTTTAAATAATATAACTCCAGAAGAAGCTTGGAGCTCAATCAAACCAGATGTAAGTCACTTTTACATCTTTGGAAGTGATTCTTGGGCCCATATTCCATATGTGAAACATAGAGCCTTAGAACCTAAGAGTTAAAAATGCATTTTTGTTGGATATTATGAAGATGTCAAAGGATATTGACTTCTTCAACCAAAATAAAAAAATATAATCATTAGAAGAGATGTAAAATTTGATGAAAATATATCGGCCCGCGATCCTAGTTTTTCAATTGTGCCACCTTTGGCCTGCGAACCTGATTCGGCATATGTGCCACCTCTCTCTATCTCTTCTATTTTTTATAGCATTCCTTCTATTTTAGATGATGACAACGAGGATGAAAATCCTTCTCCACCTCTTTAATATGTTCCTTCAGCTCTGCAGATTCCAAGATAGGTCCGCTCTACTCGGGATGCAGCAGGTTCTCTTGCAGGTGACCTTGTATATTAACGACGTACACGTTCTCAGTTCGAAAGAGCCTCTTCCTGATTCACTCAAGTTCCAGAAAATCTTGATCCAGATACCTTTAAAGAAGCTTCCAGTCATCCAAATTGGGATGAAGCTATTAATGAAGAATATCATTCCTTATTGGAGAACGACACTTGGAATCTTGTTCCTCTTCCAAAAGGAAGAAAACTTGTCAGATGCAGATGGGTTTCATACCAAAAGTTTATCGGATGGAAAAAGAGATCGACATAAGAAGTTCATCTTGTCGCTAAAGGATTATCATAAGTTGAGACGTGACTTCGAAAAAACCTTCTCCCCTATTTCCAAAATGAATTTTATCCGCCTTGTTCTTTCCCTTGCTACCTCCTTTAAATGGGAAGTCCATCAGATGGATGTTAGATCTGCCTTCTTACATAGAGATTTGCATGAAGAAATCTACATGGAAAAACCTCCTAGCTTTATCCAAAATAACTCTAGCCTTGTTTGTCGCCTTAGGAAGTCTCTCTATGGTCTTAAACAAGCTCCTCGAGCTTGGTATGCCAAAATGGATAGATTTCTTTTAGATAATGGCTTTTCTAGGTGTCATTCTGACAACACTGTCTACAACAAGAAAGTGGGTAAGTCCTTCACCATCCGTGTTCTTTATGTTGATGATCTTATCCTTACTGGTAGTGATCCAAACCATATAAACCATGTGAAGTCTAGCCTCAAAAATAATTTTGAAATGACGGACTTAGGACACTTGCATTATTTCCTTGGTCTTCAAGTCTTGCAATCCAAGGAAGGCATTACCCTCTCTCAGTCCAAGTATGCCTGTGATCTTCTACACCACTTTCACATGGAAGACTGTAAGCCAGCCCCTTCTCCCTTTCAGTCTGGAGTCAAGCTTTCAGTCACTTGTACTGCCCCTGAAGTTGATGCTACCTTATACTGTCAACTTGTTGGTAAAATTCTGTATCTAACCCATACCCGTCCTGACCTTTCCTTTGTCGTTGGTCTTGTTGCTCGATTTATGCATCAACCTCATGAAAGTCACTGGAAAGCAGCTAAAAGAATACTTCGATATATTCGAGGTACAGTTCAGTTCGGGATTCATTACAGTGCAAGAGCATTTCCATTGTTGATTGGTTTCACTGATTCTAATTGGGCTGGTGACCCTGATGATTGAAAGTCTACTACAAGATATGTATTCACTCTTGGTTCGAGATCTATTACTTAGTCTTGTAAGAAACAAAGTGCCATCTCTCTTTCTTTAGCAGAAGCAGAGTATCGTGGTGCAGTTGAATGGCACTCTGATTATCACACCAAAGTGTAGTTGGATGCTGCTGATGAAGACCAAATTCAGACAAGATCTGACGAAGCCACATGGCTTCCTTGCTGGCTTCAATTGCACCACGATACTCTGCTTCTGCTGAAGAAAGAGAGATGGCACTTTGTTTCTTACATGACCAAGTAATAGATCCTGAACCAAGAGTGAATACATATCCTGTAGTAGACTTTCGATCATCAGGGTCACCAGCCCAATCAGAATCAGTGAAACCAATCAACAATGGAGATGCTCCTGCACTGTAATGAATCTCGAACTGAACTGTACCTTGAATATATCGAAGTATTTTTTTAGCTGCTTTCCAGTGACTTTCATGAGGTTGGTGCATAAACCGAGCGACAAGACCAACGAAAAAGGAAAGGTCAGGACAGGTATGGGTTAGATACAGAAGTTTACCAACAAGTTGACGGTATAAGGTAGCATCAACTTCAGGGGTAGTACAAGTGACTAAAAGCTTGACTCCAGACTGAAAGGGAGAAGCGACTGGCTTACAGTCTTCCATGTGAAAGTGGTGTAGAAGATCACAAGCATACTTGGATTGAGAGAGGGTAATGCCTTCTTTGGATTGCAAGACTTGCAGACCAAGGAAATAATGCAAGTGTCCTAAGTCTGTCATTTCAAACTTCTTTTTGAGGCTAGACTTCACATGTTTTGTATGGTTTGGATCACTACCAGTAAGGATAAGATCATCAACATAAAGAAAAAGGATGGTGAAGGACTTACCCACTTTCTTGGTGTAGACAGTGTTGTCAGAATGACACCTAGAAAAGCCATTATCTAAAATAAATCTATCCATTTTGGCATACCAAGCCCGAGGTGTTAATTCAGATTGTCATTAATGTCAATATGACTTTGACTGAGATGAAGGCGGCACACATGACATATATGGTGACATTACATTTGATGACATGGACAATGAAGGAATTGGAGATCACTTGATGATGAAAGACACAAAAAGTGGAAACCTCACTTAAAAAACACTTGGTGACTTATGACAATGACGAAGCCCCTGTTGTCCATCACCTTCTGCACTAATTAATGACCAGTCCCTTAAAAAAAAAAATGTTTTTCACTACCTTAGAGGCAGAGTCTCAATATGATTCCTATACCATCTTTTAGAGCATAATTTTGTCTTTCAAATGAGCCATTACTTGCCCCCTGTTGTCCATCACCTTCTGCACTAATTAATGACCAGTCCCTTAAAAAAAAATGTTTTTCAGTACCTTAGAGGCAGAATCTCAATATGATTCCTATACCATCTTTTAGAGCATAATTTTGTCTTTCAAATGAGCCATTACTTGCCCTGAAACTCCCAACGGTTTGTGAGATATTGAATTTTTAAGGTTCAGAAAATATATTTTTTATCTAGCCGACCTACACTCACAGTTTCATGTCGGCCTCCCTCCAAAAGATGTGACACTTCATTCCAGTCGAAAATCACTATAAATACGACTAAAACTTCATTTTCAAATCATCAATTTTGGAAAAGAACAATTACAGAGACACACAACAGTTCACAACTCGTGAACAAGGGACACCGAGAAGGATTTGAAGGGTTAAATCTGAAGGTTGGGTTATTCAAGACCTCAGTCAAGGAGAGCAGCGCTGTAGAGGATACCTAAAGTGTAGAGCTAAGTTTCTAATTGGACAGAAATAAGGAAAATATTTGAGCTCGGACAGAACTCTGATTATTTGCTGGAGGATAAAGCTAATCTCATAACTCAGATCATTTGCTATACCAACTCGAGTTATTTGCTAGAGTGACAGAATTATAACATAGAACTCGGATCAACTAAACCAACCCTCGGACCTGTGTTATAACCCAGTGTTAGGGCTGGGACTTGTGTTTCAGATTGTCCACATCACAGTCTCGGACCAGTGTTATTACAACAAGACCCTCAGTATATTCTCGATGGTGAATACCTTTTAGGATCTCACACTGTCCCTTATGCACTGAAGCTTGGAACACCTACAGCCCTCAGATCTATTGATTGCTGCAATTACAATCTTGGACCAATAACTTGTGTTATGGTTTGTAGTCTAGTTTTAGGGCACAGACCTATGGAAAGATAAGTGCAGTGATGAACAAGTAGACAATGAAGAATTTTTGAATTGAAGTGCAGTGGTGAACAAGTAGAGAATGAAGAATTTTGAAGTGATTAGACAGTAAAGAATTTTGGAATTAAAGTGCAGTGATGAACAAATAAACAGTGAAGAATTTTGAAGTGATCAGACAATGAAGAATTTTGGAAGTGATTAAACAATGAAGAATTATGTCAAGGATGTTCAAGTAAATACTATTCACATTCTCTATTAAAAATGAGACAAAAGGATTGGTGTCCTTGGAGTAGGAGCTCCTAAACACAAGGTTGGTGCCTTGAGAAGATAGGGTGAAAGCACTAGAGGTCGGAGCCTCATCAAAGTCCAAGTTGATGCTTGGCAACAGGTTGGTGTCTGTCTCATTAAAAGGGTTGGTGCCCTCACTCATCTATTATATACTATTATTAAAAAGGGGATTGAAATTCTTATTAATCCTTAATATTATCATTATACACCTCTCTGTCTTTAATTGTGAAGAATCTAACTAGCAATAATTAACAATTGAAAAGAAATACTGATTCACCCCCCTCTCAGTGTTTCCAACAATTGGTATCAGAGCCAGCTTCTTCATTATCAGCCTAACAGCTAGAAGAAGGATTCTTAGGCACAATGAAGAACATGGAAGTAACAGGAAAACTGCCTATCTTTGATGGAACAAATTTTAGTTTTTGGAAAAAGAGGATGTCCTACTATCTAATGTCTCTTGGCCCTGAAGTATGGCACTCTATTTTGGATGGGTACAAAGCTCCCGTCGGTCTTCCATCTGATCAAGATGAAAGAAAAGCCTACATTGGTAATGCCAAAGCTTTAAATTCCATTACTAGTGGAATCACCGATTCCGAATTTACGAAAGTCATGAACTGTGACTCAGCGAAAGAAGTATGGGATAAACTGGTTTCTCTATATGATGGGGACTCCAAAGTTAAGAAGGCAAAGCTTCAAACCTATAGAATTCGAGAGTCTGAAAATGGATGATGAAGAAGATATTGCATCATACTTCCTCAGAGTAGCTAAAATGGTTAACTCTCTTAAAGGACTAGGGGAAAATATTGAAGAAAGCACCATTGTTCAAAAAATCCTGAGATCACTTCCTGACAGATTTGACTCTAAAGTAAGTGCCATAGAAGAGATGAAGGACCTAGATACTCTCAAGATGGATGAACTTTATGGAATTCTTATTGCCTATGAAATGAGGAAAGGGATCCCAAATTTCAAAGAAGCAGGTTTCAAAGCCTAAAAATCTACAAAAGAAGGAAAAGGATCAAATTGCAACAGCGATGAATTTGATACTGAAAATGAATTAGCTCAATTTGTACGAAGACTAAAAAGGGGATCTAAGCTAAAAGTTAAGTACCCTCTTATTTGTTTCAATTGTGGAAGAATAGATCATTATGCTGCAAAATGTCCTCATAAACATGATAGTGATGATGAAAGGACTCTAAAAGAATGATGTACAAAAAGAAAGGGTTTAATAAGAAGAACTTCTCCAAACAAGATGAGTCTGATGAAGATGAATTTGTAGTCATAAAAAGGAAATCAACTAGAAATGTGCGCCATTACAAAGAAAGCGATGACGAATCAGATGAGGAAAGTAATTATGTTGGAAGCAAAGAAACGTTATTCATGGCATTCACAAATGATGATGACTCAGAACTAGAAGATGAAAGAAACATAAACAGTTTGCTAATGAGTGCCATTGAAGAAAATGAGAATCTACAAAAGAATATAATTTCTCTCAAAATAGAAAGAGAGGAAGCAAAAATAAGGGAAGACTTCTTGAACATTAAGTTAAAAGAGAAGGATGATATCTGTGAAAAACATGAAGCTGAAATAGTATCTCTAAGAAAGGAATTAGAACAAGTCAAAAGGAGTTGGCAAAGTTCTCTAGCTCTTGACAACATTCTTAATACTCAAAGACCTCAACATGACAAGTCTGGAATTGGTTTCAAAGGAGAATCATCAAGTACAAAGAATAATGCCAGAAGTTATGCTGATGTACTCTCTTGCCATCCAAAAGAAGAAAAGTCATCTTGTCAGAAAAAAAGTCCGATCTCAAAACCAAGAATTGAAGATCGAGCAACTCCAAGGAAGAATGTTGGTTCAAGCTATGGATACTACAACAGGTATCAAACTATTTTTCTTGGGCATTTTTACAATTGTAAAAACTTTGGGCATCAAGCTAAGCATTGCAAAGCTCATAAGAATGAAGCACCAAGATTGAATGATCAAACAAACCAACTGTGTGGCCCTAAAGAGCAAGGACAAATCAAAACTTACAATTCCTTTGATCCTTTGGCTAAGTTTGATCTATCTTGCTCATTATGTGATAATTATGATCATAATGAACAAAATTGCTCTCTCAAAAGGGAAAAAACTAAAAACATAAATCTCAAAACTGATAAATGTGGCTTAGCTCTATGTGCTCATAGTGAAGAAAATCATTGGTTCGTGGATAGTGGATGCTCAAGACATATGATAGGTGACCAAAAGAAGTTTATCTCATTGAACAAGAAAAATGGAAATGTATCTTTTGGAAGTGGATCCGCTAAAATCACTGGCAAAGGAACTGCTACCCTTGTCAATGGACTAGGAAAGGCTCAAAATACCTTGCTGGTAGAAGGGCTCAAACACAATCTCTCAAGTGTCAGCCAGATTTGTGACCAAGGACATAATGTTGTCTTTAGTACAAAAAATTGTGAAATAAGAGACTCATCCTCGGGAGAACTTGTGGCGAAAGGGGTAAGAACACCCGATAATGTTTACATTCTCAGTAGAATCCAAGAAGATAAATGTTACTTAAGTCAAACAAATGAAAGTTGGTTATGTCACAAGCGATTGGGGCATACAAGTTTTGATAACCTAGTCAGCATCAGCAATTGGGGCATACAAGTTTTGATAACCTAGTCAGCATCAGCAAAATTAATGCAGTAAGGGACATTCCAAAAATGTGCAAACCAAATCAAGTTGTATGTGGCCCATGCCAACATGGAAAGCAAACCAGAATTAGCCACAAAACTAAGAAGTTCTCAACATCAAAACCTTTGGAAATCATTCATGCAGATTTGTGTGGGCCAACTAGAACTCCAGCTCTTCAAGGTGAAAGGTACTTTGCTCTGTTTGTTGATGACTATACTAGAATGATGTGGATATATTTCATAAAATATAAATCCGAAGCATTTGAATGTTTTAAGAATCTTAAGGCTCTAACTGATAATGAAAAAGATTCTAAAATTAAATGTCTTAGAACGGATAGAGGAGGAGAATTCACCTCAAAAGAATTTGATGAATTCTGTAAAGAGCATGGAATCAAAAGAGAACTCTCTACTGCTAGGACACCCCAGCAAAATGGAGTAGTTGAAAGAAGGAACCGAACCATTCAAGAAATGGCAAGGACACTGCTACTAGCAGCTGATTTGCAACCAAAATTTTGGAGAGAAGTAGTTGGCACCGCAGTTTATACTTTAAATCAAACTCAACTAAGACCAAATAATGAAAAGACTCCTTATGAATTATGGAAAGGAAGACCTGCTTCAGTAAAATATTTCAGGGTTTTTGGAAGCAAATGCTTCATAAAAATAAATGATGACTCATTAGGAAAATTTGATTCTAGAGTTGACGAAGGAATATTTCTTGGATACTCCACTAGGAGAAAAGCTTACAAATGTTACAACAATCGTCTACAAATAATAGTGGAAAGCATTGATGTGAAGATTGATGAAGGCCTTCCAGAAAAGAGAATTGAAGATCTTGAAGTTGAGCCTTTCTTTGAACAAAGTGAAGAAGAAGAACCTGAAAAAGAAGAGAATGAAGAACCTCAAAGTGAATCTTCACAAACTCCCTCCAAGATCAATTTTGTTCAAAGATATCATCCGGAAGAACAGGTCATCGGAAATATAGATGAAGGAATTCAAACTCGAAGAAGGATGATAAGCACCCCAAGAAAAGATGATGTGACTCTATTATCTTTAATAGAACCTGAAATTTTTTCTCAAGCTAGCAAAGATCCTTATTGGATAAAGGCCATGGAAGAAGAAATGTCTCAAATCGACAAAAAATGAGACTTGGGAACTGATACCTCGCCCAAAAGATAAAAATATAATTGGAACAAAATGGGTATTCAAAAACAAGATGAATGAAGATGGACAAATCATTAGAAATAAAGCCAGACTTGTCTGCAAAGGATACTCGCAAATCGAAGGAATTGACTTTGAAGAAACCTTTGCACCAGTAGCTCGAATGGAAGCCATAAGAATGTTTTTAGCATTTACTTGCTCAAAAGGATTCAAGGTTTATCAAATGGATGTAAAATCAACATTCCTGAATGGAGATCTCAAGGAAGAAGTTTACATGGAGCAACCAGAAGGATTTGATCTTGTTGAAGGAAAAGACTTTGTATGCAAACTAAAAAAGGCCTTGTATGGATTAAAACAAGCCCCTAGAGCATGGTATGCAAAGTTGGATCACTATCTGCAACAAGAGGGTTTCAAAAAGGGAGTGGCAGGTAGCAATCTCTACATGAAGATGGACAAGGAAAAACTTCTAATCACTCTTGTTTACGTTGATGATTTAATCTTTGCTAGCAATGATGAAGAAATGAGCCATGAATTTGCTCTAAATATGTCCAAAAAATTTGAGATGTCAATGATTGGTGAGTTGTCTTACTTTCTTAGGCTACAAATATCTCAAACCTCTGCAGGCATGTTTATATCTCAAGAAAAATATTTTAAAGACGTGCTCAAAAGATATGGGATGGAAGATTGTGCACCTATGAGCACACCAATGACCACAGATTGTAAATTAAGCAAAGATGATGATACCCCTCTCATAGATGCAACTCTTTACAGGTCAATAATTGGAGCTCTCCTATACTTAACTGCTACAAGACCAGATATTATGCAAGCAGTAGGAATAGTAGCAAGATTTCATTCAAGTCCTAAACAATCCCATTTAGCAGCTATGAAAAGAATTCTCAGATATCTGAAAGCAACAACTGATTTCGGTCTTTGGTATCCTAAGAGTTCAACTCTTATTCTGAAAGCTTATTCTGATGCTAATTGGGCCGGAAGTGTGGATGATCGAAAAAGTACCAGTGGAAATGCATTCTTTATGGGAGATTGTCTTGTATCTTGGCTCAGCAAAAAGCAATCATCTATATCTCTTTCTACAGCTGAAGTCGAATATATAGCTGTTGCTGATTGTTGTACACAAATTCTATGGATGAAGGAAGCCTTGAAGGATGTCAATATAGAAACTAAGCAACCAATTACTATTTTTTGTGACAATACTAGCGCCATCAGTCTTTCAAAGAATCCGGTAATGCACCCAAGGACCAAACATGTTCAAATCAAATACCACTTTCTCTGTGAACAAGTTTCTAAACACAATATCAGGTTGGAATACGTCAATACAAAAGAGGAAATTGCGGATATCTTTACAAAACCCCTTCCACGAGAAGCATTTGAGTATCTTCGCCAAAATATGGGAGTTATTTCTCTTGCATCACATTAAATTGTGCAGCATGTTAGGAGTACAGCATGTTAGGGGGAGAAGCTTGACAGGGGGAGTACTTGGGCACCTTGTTTGCCATTGATGACAAAGGGGGAGAGAATGTTGGAAGGGCAAGAATATTGCCATCAATGACAAAGGGGGAGATTGTTAATTCAGATTGTCATTGATGTCATTATGACTTTGACTGAGATGAAGATGACACACATGATGACATATATGGTGACATTACATTTGATGACATGGATAATGAAGGAATTGGAGATCACTTGATGATGAAAGACACAACAAGTGGAAACCTCACTTAAAAAACACTTGGTGACATATGACAATGAAGAAGCCCTTGCTGTCCATCACCTTCTGCACTAATTAATGACCAGTCACTTAAAAAAAATGTTTTTTCACTACCTTAGAGGTAGCCTCTCAATACGATTCCTATACCATCTTTTAGAGCATAATTTTGCCTTTCCAATGAGCCATTACTTGCCTTGAAACTCCTAGCGGTTTGTGAGATATTGAATATTTAAGTTTAAGAAAATATATTTTTTATCTCGCTGACCTACACTCACAGTTTCATGTCGGCCTCCCTCCAAAAGACGTGACACTTCATTCTAGTCGAAAATCACTATAAATACGATTGAAACTTCATTTTCAAATCATCAATTTGGAAAAGATCAATTTAAGAGACATACAACAGTTCACAACTCGTGAACAAGGGACACTGAGAAGGATTTGAAGGGTTAAATTTGAAGGTTGGGTTATTCAAGACCTCGGTCAAGGAGAGCAGAGCTGTAGAGGATACCTGAAGTGTAGACCTGAGTTTCTAATTGAACATAAATAAGGAAAATATTTGAGCTCGGACAAAACTCAGATTATTTGCTGGAGGATAAAGCTAATCTCAGAACTCAGATCATTTGCTATACCAACTCGGGTTATTTGCTAGAGTGAAAAAATTATAACACAAAACTCATATCAGCTAAACCAACCCTCGGACCTGTGTTATAACCCAGTGTTAGGGCTCGGACTTGTGTTTCAAATTGTCCACATCATAGTCTCGGACCAGTGTTATTACAACCAGACCCTCAATATATTCTCGATGGTGAATACCTTTCAGGATCTCAGACTGTCCCTTATGCACTGCGCTTGGAACACCTACAACCCTCAGATCTATTGATTGCTGCAATTACAATCTTGGACCAATAACTTGTGTGATGGTTTGCAGTCTAGTTTTAGGGCACAAACTTGTGGAAAGATAAGTGCAGTGATGAACAAGTAGACAGTGAAGAATTTTTGAATTGAAGTGCAGTGGTGAACAAGTAGAGAATAAAGAATTTTGAAGTGATCAGACAGTAAAGAATTTTGGAATTAAAGTGTGGTGATGAACAAGTAGACAGTGAAGAATTTTGAAGTGATCAGACAATGAAGAATTTTGGAAGTGATTAAACAATGAAGAATTATGTCAAGGATGTTCAAGTAAATACTATTCACATTCTCTATTAAAAATGAGACAAAAGGATTGGTGTCCTTGGAGTAGGAGCTCCTAAACACAAGGTTGGTGCCTTGAGAAGATAGGGTCAAAGCCCTAGAGGTCAGAGCCTCATCAAAGTCCAAGCTGGTGCTTGGCAACAGGTTGGTGCCTATCTTATTAAAAGGGTTGGTGCCCTCACTCATCTATTGTATACTATTATTAGAAAGGGGATTGAAATTCTTATTAATCCTTAATATTATCATTATACACCTCTCTGTCTTTAATTGTGAAGAATCTAACTGGCAATAATTAACAATTGAAAGAAATACTGATTCACCACCCTCTCAATATTTCCAACAAAGATCCAGTTCAGCATCAGCGTATGAAACACATTGAACTCCACATACACTTCATCAGAAAGCTCATTCATGATCGTGTTCTTGAAGTGCAGTGTTGTCCAACCAATGATCAAGTAGCTGATATCTTTACAAAGGCTCTCACAAAAGCGAAGTTTACCAAACTTCGATCCATGCTTGGTGTTCAAGAAAGTTGTCATTAAGGGGGGATAGGCTCTAATGCCTCCTTCCTTCTCCTATTGTGTCACTTTTGTAAATTCTTCAATCCTATCCCAATTTGTTCTTAAGGGGGGATGTTAGGATATTTCGACACATAGGAAATAGGCTCATTTTGTGTCACCTTTGTAAATCCTTCAATACTATCCCAAGTTGTTCTTAAGGCGAGATGTTAGGATATTTCGACACATAGGAAATAGTTAAGAATAACTTAGTCTAGTGTAGAGTTAGGCAAAGTGTGTTTCTTTACCATGTACATTTGTAACTTATAATCCGACGGTCACGATTTGTAGTGATCTGACAGTTATCTCTTGCCTCGGTATAACGACACTTGATCCGTGGCTTAACACCCAATTGGTCCATGATCTCTATTTAAAGAGCATGGAGGGTCATTTGTCTGCTAACCATTTATGAGAGAAACATATGTAACTTTTCTTTTATATTAAATAATTGCCTGAAGTGGCCGTGTTAGCTCAGGTCGTGGATTGTTTCCCTCTTCGAGGGTTTTAACCACGTGATAATATTGGTGTACTGATTTGTGATCTGTTTGTGAGCGGTGACCTTTGGTTCTTGATCTAAGGAACTTACCCTGTAAATTCCTACAATTACATTACATCATCAATTTTTAATAGGAAAAAAGATAACTACTTTTTCAACTCGTATTTTCAACTTATTTCCCTATAGTTTTACTCAAAGTTCGAGCGAGAGCACTCATTGGAAGCAAAATTCAATTCATCATTCAAAGAGTACCCATGTTGCATACTTTCGATGAACCTTGCTACATGACAAATGAAAAATACGTGAAAAATGTGATTGCAATCACGTTTTTCATGTATTTCTTATTTTTCATGTAGCAAGGTCCATCAAAAGTATGCAACATGGGTACTCTTTGGATGAGGAATTAAATTTTGCATCCAAAGGGTGCTCTCACTCAAAATTTGAGTAAAACCATGGGGAGATAAGTTGAAAATACGTGTTGAAAAAGTAGTTCTTTTATTTTTTATTTTTTAATAATTTTACTCTTTTACCCCCCCCCATGGTTGACATCATCATCTTAAATCCTATTGGTTCTTATAAAGTTGATTTTGGTTCTACATTTTTGTTTTGAGGTCCATTTTAGACCTCAAAATTTCTCTAATGCTTGATTATTAATTTCCTTGAGTTGCTTGAGTAAGCGTGCATACATGATCAAGACAATGCATGTCCTAATCATTAATTTTCTTGAGTTGCTTGAGTAGGCATGCATACATGACACCCACTATAACTATTTTTATCTCAATGATGTTTCTATTTCAAATTTAGAAGGAAAAAAGTTTGTGTCAAATCTAGCATTTAGCTTTTTGCAACACAAAAAATTAAGCAAGTAATAGCCTTGGTTCAAAATTTACAAGCCAGTGTGATTGGATTAAAAATAAGCTTCAAAAATAAAGCTATGAGTCCCCTATACAAGCTTATCAAAGACAAACACCATGACAACCCACATAAATGAAAAGAAGGAAATATATCAAGAAATCAAATATTTCTATGTTGGATAGTTGAGGTATGAGAGCTACTTTTATGGCATGGTTGAGATATGTGAATATGTATCTTTCTCTATTGACATTCAGAAGAGGCACTGCAACCACAATCTAGCAAGCCTAATGCAAAGCCCCACTAGGCAAATCTAGACCTCATGGCAACAAGAGATCAGCCACCACTCATTAGGGGAATTTTGAGGTCTAAAATGGGCCTCCTAAGGAAATAATAAAATAATAGCTAAACCAATAAAATAATATTTATGAATTTTCAATTCACTTTTTGCACCACAATCAATGTAACCATAGTTAAATTCAATTCAAAATTTGTGCCAAAATAAAATTAATAAAAAAATTGTATTGATGTGACTATAAATAAGAATGAGATTTTCAAGAAAAAATCATTATCATTGAAAAACTAATGCATTTGTCCTTTGTACTTAAATAATTTAAAATAAAATATAAATATAAATTTATAAATTCTTAATTATATTATATGCTATTAATTAAAATTTATATTATTTAAATTGTATAATAACATGTAATTAATATACTATATAAAAATAATATAATAGAATATAATAAATGTATAGGGATATGCATTGTTTCTTTCAAGAAATATGAAATGACAATAATACATTTTTATTCAAAAAGTGTGAAATGACATTTATTATGAGTACTTTACTTTGACTTTAAAATTACTTAGAGCACTACCATGGTTAACCATGAGTTTTTATCCACCATTGAGAATGTGACAAGTAAGTACCTTTAACTCAAGCAATGCCACCTCAACCATTAAGGATGATGTTATCCCTAAAATGTGATTGGTTTTCATAAAGTGAATTTTGATTGTACATTTTCCTTAGGAGGCCAATTTTAGACCTCAAAATTCCCCTAACGGTCACCTCAATAGCCTTTCTCCAACTATTTAGTGGTAAGTAAACCATAAGTGGGACTTTCCCTATATGTAGATCACTTAAAAGATATTCAACAAGAAGGGTTCAAGGTGATGGATAGGGCTGATAATTGGGATAGGGTATTGCCAGAGTTAAGAGAGCTAAGATTGTCTTTACCAAAATACAAACACTCTATTCTTATAAGTTAGGGTTTGATAGATTTTCAATGACAAGGCATGCAATGTCATATAACAACTGAAAGGAATAGCTTTATGATGATAAATCAATAAAGGATTAGGATTATCAATTAGATATGCAAGGTTTAGGGGTTGTAATGGAGTTTTTATGGTTGAAGCATGCATTAAACGACAATATAATGATGATGTCAACACTAGAAATAGGTTTTTATAATGCAATAAATGCTAAATTTTGTTTTTTGTTATTATTTAATGCAATCCCTACAAAAAGGGCAATTAACACATCAAGTAGAATTACTTCTTTGGCAATATTTCAAATAAACCCTAACCCTAAATATCTAAAGATTTAGAGCAAAGAAAGAGAAAATAGTTAAGTAAATAGATTGATCACCAGCAACCTAGACTAGTGCCTTGATCTAAATGGGCAATGGGGTTACCTTAGGCAAATTTAATGGAGACGACCTTAACGAAGAGAGTGAGAGGGTTAATGCCTCTTCTTACAAACCCTAGCAGCGTCCTCAATAGGGAGATTTTAAATTCAAGAGATGCACAACTTGGAGATATCTTGAAGTATCCAAGGAAAACAATTTCGCTTAGCATAGAGAATCATGATTTCAAGATAAATATAGCAACTTTTACCATGACACACATAAAAACTCTAATTCATACAATATCGTATGAAAAATATAGAAGATATGCAATAAACTTATAAAATTTTCACAAGAATCTCTTCAATCAATCCCAAGAAACCAACTCCAAGCAAAATTCCTTCTCCAAGAGCAATTGACACCATAGTATCACATTTTGGCCAAGTAGAAAAGAGACAAGAAGCTAGTGCACACTTCTAGAGAGAGAAGTCTAATGATGGATAATGACTAATAAGTGAATAAGGCTCTCCTCTATTTATATGAGGGTAACCAAGCCTTATTTCAATAATTTTATGAGCAAAAGTCATAAAGAGGTTTACTTAAGCATTCAACTAGGTCAAAGGTCACAAGCCAACCTTGAAATAGCTTTAAAACATAACAAAATGCCTAAAATGACCTACATGTGTGGGAGAAAAATGGTCTCCACCATGATGTCATTCTCCAACATAGGCAAAGGCATCAAGGAACTGAGACAAGGGTCCAATAGTGCTCCTCACTCCAAGAAAGTCTCAAAGTGCATGTGGGAATGGCATGGCACCTTTAAGGGAAAGCATTGGCATCAAGGAGGAATGTGCTAGCCCTCCCAAGTCTAGATAACCATCCTCATCTTGGCTCTAGAACAAGATATCATCCATCAAACAAGGTCAAGGCCAGCCTTGGGGCGTCCTAGGTCCATATGGGCACATGATCAAATAGTCCAATGCCCAAGCTTTCAAGCACAGTGTTTCAGCATCTAGAGGCTCATTAATAGGTGCAGTATCATGTGGAGGTTGCTCAAGGCCCAACAATCATCTCTGGAGGGTTAACGTTGGGGCCACAAGTCAAGTTTTCTCTCATAAAAGGGCAAAGAACCCACTAGAAGGTACTAAAGAAGAATCAAACCATTCCCCAAGGGATCTCTACTACATAAGTGATACCACCTAAACAAAACCTCTCGAGATCAAGTGAGATCAACTTCATTAGGGGCATCAAACCATTAAAGCATCATAGCGAACCATATCTAATGTTAGGGGCACGGGAACACTTCACGCAAAACTCACCTGCAAATGTCTAGCTAGATCAGGATGTATAAACAAGTTACCTCACTTATGATAGGATGATTAGGTTGAAAACACTATTAGTTGCTTCCAGACCCCAAGGGGAGTGCCATGTCCCTGTCCCAAGTTAGCCCATCAATCCATAGGTCTGTGTGATATGATGGTCATGGAGTGAGAGAAACTTCAAGGTGCAACAATCTTGAGACCAGTTAATAGGGGTCCAACAACTGAGTGTAATGATGTAAGGAGGGAGCAATTGTGGTGGCATGAGCTACCCTTTCCTCGGCCTAACTTTTTCACCCATCTAGTGCGAGTTTTACTTTAATGATTTCTCTTTGTTTGGTGCATAGCTTAGAAGCCCAAAATTGCCTTAAGTTTTTCCAATACCCCTTTAAGATGTAGCAGTTTCTCGCTCATCGAGGTTGGGACATTCAAAAGTTCCTTTCTTTAGATGAATCATTGAATGCTTTGAGGAATTCAGTGATGGCTTATGTGGGGGGTAGAGCTCATGCTAAGCTTTTTTCCACGTACTAAATATTGTCCGAACAATCTTTTGCATTTTACATTTTCTTTCATTGTGGCTTTATATGCTGTTAAATTTTTTCCAACACATCAACCTACGAGGCCAAGTTTCTAAGCCCAAACTCAAGGATGTGGATATAGGTGCCAATCCTAAAGACCAGTGACTGCCAACCTAAAGAATGGAGACAGATAATTAGGAGAGATGGAAAGTTGTAAGTGTTGTGAATATGGAGGGCCAGAGATCAATTCAAATTCTCTTCTTGATAATTACTTGTGAGTTTACTTGAGTTACTTATGTCTTTTCTTCCTTAGCTTATTTAGTCTTTCATCAAGTCAATTATCAAAAAACATGAGACACAAGAATTAGGCTCCTAGAGTCAGGGCAAAACCTTTCCCTCTTGGAGAGGAAAACCCACGAGAAATTCTTCTTATAGATCTTCAAATGACAAGTACCATGACCAAGAATTAGACCCTTGACCTATATATGCATCCAAGACCTTGACCTTACTTCTTTGATGTCCTTCAATGCTGGTCCCTTCTTCTTTTCACAGATTCATTGTTTTGCACCAATACTTCCTTTGAAAACTTCAGATGAATCTTCAAACTATCTTTGGACAGATCCGCACTTCAATATTGTTCTTACACTTGGACAGATCTGCACTTCAAGATGATCTCATGCTCATGCACTTGGACATATCCGCACTTCAGAATGATCTTATGCTCATGCTCATGCACTTAAACAGATCTGCAAACCCTTCTTAGTTTGATCCGCACTTTAACATAGTAACGTTGCCCCTTGAATGTTGCATGTATCCAGACCCTATACGCTGTGACCACTTCAGGATTATATGCACAACCTTTGATGAACAGCCATAGACAATCCGCACTTCTATTCTGGAAAACCTCAGCAATCTATTACACTAAGATACCACGAGGATGTATCTTAAACAGTCTTGAAGCTTGTCAACAATCCGCACTTAAACTCGTCCTGTAATCTGCACTGAACTTCAAAGATGACCGAAAATCTTGTGTGTTTTTTGCAAAGTCTACTAGGGTATATATAGTTGTTTGTCGTTGTATATAAGTCGGCCTGACTTAGTGAACCGATGTGACTATTTGGGAGTCGACATGACTGTTATGAAGTCGACTTCTCACTGCATATATTGTCAACTTTATTACATCTTTTCCAGTGTTTGAAGGAGAGCTATCTTGAGGGCTGTTAGAGCCTTTCTTCCATGGTTTCGTGAACTAGGTCTTTGAGCATTTCATTAGACTAGAGCCTTCATATATATATGACACTTAATTACATTTATACCTAGAAGACAAAACCCTAGATAGATATCAAGAAGAAGTCTATTAACCTATAATAAAATCTTGCTCCTGAAACCCATGAAGCAAGTACAAGATACATTTTATTATCTTTGTCTTCTTCTTTTCATAATCGCATTGTCAATATGAAAATTGATCCTAGTTACACTTTTCAACACTCCCTCTTAACTAGGGAGGTATTCATACAGGTACACGGTCACTTTCAAATTGAAGAATCTCATAAGAAAGAATCGGATTGGTAATCGCATCTGTATAGCATCATATCAACCAGCATTGTCCTAGTGCAAGGCCTTGACTAACAGCCCCATCACTCAATGAGACAATGGGCTACAATGCTGGCGAGACACATGACTTATAGACACCATAGTCATTGTCTCTCCAAGGTACATACTCCACCCAGGTGCTCCCATAGTATGACCTTCTTGGACTATTCTTCTATTGGGTAGCCAACCCTCAAAGAATATCGGTCCTCAACTACTCGTCTTGAATGCCCTATCTAATTCTCAAAGAGTATCGAATGCCAGATGATTACCCAATCCTCTATTCTGTCTTCCAAGTGAAGACCAGAATGATGTGTATATCCATTCTCTCCACATGGCCTTCACTAAGACTTACAGTTGTTAGTCCTGGTCTAGTGCATGACACATGTATTAGGGAATCACATATGTCACTCCCTCTCAACTCAGGAAGGACATACTTCACGTTTCTACCAAGTAAGAAACTTACCACCAGGCTCCCTCTCAATTAGGGTCTTGCAGCAGTAATGGTGAGACACCCAACTACTCATGAAGAATTACTCCCCTCGATGTCATGGATTTCGATATTGAGGAATCTTCAACCTTTGGCTTCATAGGGCACAGATCATCCATCACTTTCAATCACGAGTCATGACAACCATCAAAAAGTGATTTATCAGTCTTTCTCATCTGAGTCCACCTTTATGCCATGTTGCTTTCCTTCGAATCATCTCCAAGGATCATACATCCTTTCTCATGATTAGCAGCCCTGCACAAACTCATCCAGATGAAACATATACATATAAACTTTTAAAACAAAAGTTACCTCAGTGATGATATTTCACTATGACATCTTTCTGTAGGCATCGACATACTTTATTCGGATTGACAGATCTCCTAATGATATGTTTCGTCAAGGGTCTTCTTCTTTACCAGACTTCTGTCAGAGTCTACATATCCTCCCAGGAGATCTCCTAGTCACATATTCTTGGCTTCTAGATGATAAATGCCTCTTGACATGGTTGCATTTCATGATCTCTTCCTTTCTGCACATTCTTCATTCCTAGGAACTTACAATTTCCAGTTCCTTGTTCACATACAACCACCTCATATTCCATATGAGGATATATATGTTGATTTCATCTGTCAGTGCACTGTGAGAGATTCTCCTCCATAGATCATACTTATCAATACAAAAGTCCATTACCTGCAACCATATGACATGACTTCACAGCATCCAGTGTCAACATATAAATATATATACACTTCATACCTTTTCCCTTGAGTCATCCTATAGCAGTTTTTCTAGAATGAAGGGCTTCATTCCCTTGACCTGCACCATCAATATGTCATCACATTCCAGAATTTTGTAGCATAGAATCTTTGATGAAACCATTCTGCTTTCTTTCTAATCAGTGAATTCACAGAGAACTCCATTAGAAAAATGTCAAAACATGTTTCCATGATGACCCTTTAACTTTGATGACTACCTTCCATCAGTAATGTTATCAGAGATATTTTTCCGAAGTTGTTTCACCAATAGCTCCTACCATGCTTTTATCATGATGCCATCAATATACATAGCTTCCTATTATACTATTTTACAACCAACATAAATCACTTAAAGGAGAAGATGATCTCAATCATAGTATCGATCCCTCGCTTCTTCTTTCTTAGATTTCTTTGCATCAGGTTCTTCCCTCATATCTGAGATATGGGCTTCTTCCCCTTTTCTCTTATCCTTTTCATATTTAGGACAATCTCTTTTATAATGCCCAAGTTCATTACATCCAAAGCATCGTACTTTGTCCATATTTCTTCTTTTATTTTGAGGACCAAATTTACCGAATCTTCCTTTCTTCCTGAAAATGGCTGCAAAGGCTTGATTCCCTTCACTTGGTCCTGTATCAGCTTTGACTTTCAATGTTGTTTCCTCTATTTTACATAGAGACCATAAATCATGGAATGGTATGGCTTCTTTCTTCCCGTATAAATTTGAAGTGAAGTTTCCCCATTCCTCTGGTAGAGCATTCAACACCACTGTAGTGTCAGACATTACTTCTCCCAGTTCTTGCAATTGATCTCTTATTTCAAAAATCCTCATAAAGTATGGAGTGATTCCTTCTTCCATTGACAATTTCATTTTATATAGTTCTTGTCTGAAAGAGATTGCTTCTCCTGCAGTACTCACAAAGAATAGCTCCACCAGTTTCCCATATATTTCTTTAGCAGACTTTATTTTTGATACATAGGGAATGAGTGAGTCCTTGATGGATTCTATGAGAATCCTCTGGGCTCTGATTTCTCCCTTCATGTACTTGGCATGAGCCGGAGCATCTTCTTTTGGTGGTTGAATTGTCGATCCATCGATGTAGTCCATAGTTTTGTCTTCAATTAAATTCAAATCTGTCCTCTTCTTCCATGCACTAAAGTTTGATGACCCAACCAGCTTGTTTCTCTCTTTACAATAAGTCATCTTAACAGATTTAAGTAAGGTCATAGATACTTACTTGAGTAGAGTGGCTTGCAGCGTCCTTGATGATGACGAAGGAGTTAGGAGCTTCTTCTAAAGTAGAAATCTTCAATCTAGGTGTTCTTGAATCCTTGACGGCAAAGGATATCTTCAAAAGATGATGTCCTCTTCAATCAATGTCTTGAATGAAAATCTTTAATGGCAAAGATTATTTTCTTGAAAAGTTGCTCCTTTGAATGAGATGAAGATCTTTCTCGAAAATAGCTTGAGAGCCTTCCTTGCAAACTAATTTGACTTTTCACCCAAACTTTGATTTTTGCTTCCTGGAGTGTCTCTTTGTCAAGCAGCCCTTGAGTTCAGCACCTTAGCTCTAATTCCATGTTGAGAATTTGGAGGGCCGAAGATTAATTCAAATTCTCTTCTTAATAATTACTTGTGAGTTTACTTGATTTACTTGTGTCTTTTCTTCTTTAGCTTATTTAGTCTTTCATCAAGTCAATTATCAAAAGACACGAGACACAAGAATTAGGCTCCTAGAGCTAGGGCAAAACGTCTCCCTCTTGGAGAGGAAAACCCACGAGAAATTCTTCTTATAGATCTTCAAATGACAAGTACCATGACCAAGAATTAGATGCTTGAACTATATATGCATCCAAGACCTTGACCTTACTTCTTTGATGTCCTTCAATGTTGGTCCTTCTTTTCACAGATGCACTATTCTGCACCAATACTTCCTTTGAAAACTTCAGATGAATCTTCAAACTATCTTTGGACAAATCCGCACTTCAATATTGTTCTTACACTTGGACAGATCCGCACTTCAGGATGATCTCATGCTCATGCTCATGCACTTGGACAAATCCGCAAACCCTTCTCAGTTTGATCCGCACTTTAACATAGGAACGCTGCCCCTTGAATGCTACATGTATCCAGACACTATATGTTGTGACCACTTCAGGATTACATGCACAACCTTTGATGAACAGCCAGAGACAGTCTGCACTTCTGTTCTGGAAAACCGCAACAATTTATTACACTAAGATACCACGAGGATGTATCTTAAACAGTCCTGAAGCTTGTCAACAATCCGCACCTAAACTTTGACCAAAATTCTGCACTTAAACTCGTCCTATAATCCGCACTGAACTTCAGAGATGACTGAAAATATTGTGTTTTCTACAAAGTCTACTAGGGTATATATAGTTGTTTGCCCCTGTATATAAGCCGACCTAACTTAGTGAACCAATGTGACTATTTGGGAGGCGACATGACTGTTAGGAGGCCAACTTCTCACTGCATATATTATCAACTTTATTACATCTTTCCTAGCATTTGAAGGAGAGCTATATTGAGGGTTGTTAGAGCCCTTCTTCCACAGTTTCTTGGACTAGGTCTTGGAGCATTTCATTAGACTAGACCCTTCATATATATATGACATTTAATCATTTATACCTAGAAGACAAAACCCTAGATAGACATCAAGAAGAAGTCTATTAACCTATAATAAAATCTTGCTCATGAAACCCATGAAGCAAGTACAAAATACAATTTATTATCTTTGTCTTCTTTTCATAATTACATAGTCAATATGAAGACCGATCCTAGTTACACTTTTCAACAATAAGCATGGATATATTTGTAAGTATTTCAATCAGAGCCTCCCCAGTAGTGTCCTTCCTAAACCCTTACACCACAGAGGAGGTCCGACTAAACTAGAATCAAAGACTAACCTCCCAAATGAAGTGTGGGAACAAGGATACAATCAAGATTGGTCAATCATTTGGATTTCCCCATGATCCATATCAATATGCCCATAACATTAAATGAAAGCACGTGATTGCAAGAACATTTAAAGTACCTATCGAGAGATGACCCACCTTCCTTTGAGGAGCATGCCAAATGGAAGAGAGATCCGACCAGAGCAATGGGTGGAGAAATTTGGCATAATGTTATTTACTGACCATCATGGGGTTGTTGGTTGACTAGTTGTCAAATGAGGAGAAAAAAAATCATATTGGTTACCCACGGGCCACATTTGGTAGGTAATAGGTACAAATATCCATGTTATTATCTTTAAAGAACGAAGAATAAGAGTGCTAGAATGGTGTCCTAAATAACATTGACGCAATCACAAGTGATCCTTTTGGAGATGGGGTTTATTTTGAATAAGCATTGATAAACGAATTTTCTTTTGACAAGAATATACCTAATGCTTTAATAAGTTTAATTTTATAAGGAATTGAGACAGTAAAGGAATATAATCCCAAATTGAATAACCTAGCACAGATGCAAGAACTTTCTAAAAGGTACTTTGTGATACAATTTATTTTTGGTTAGGAATCAGGAAGGATCACATTAAGGATGATGTTGGCCCAATAGTATGGAGCATGACATATTCTGTACATTGTAAAGTGAACTCTCTAAGCAAAGAGAATGGGCAAGCTCACAACAACTTTTCATCAGAACGATGAAGAGAATGGGCAAGCTCACACCCTCCAAATTTCTCCCTAGCTTTGACAGCAAGACAAGCCAAATTAACAATCCCTCTCAACTAGGGAGAAATTACCGACTGCAACACATGTCCCATCACAAGTGTCTTGACATCATTAAATGTCTACTTTGCTAATCTCTGCTCATATCTGCTCATCCCTACTTGTCTCTGCTTGTCTTTGCTCGTCTTCTACTCATATGTTGAACACTCTCGAATCTAAAAGAAGAATTTGACATCGGGGGGAGCTTAAAATACCACCCTCAATTCACATCAACAACATCAGAGAGCTTATCTCAATCCAGAACAACATCAGGGAGCCTTTCTCAACCTGGAACCACATTGGCGAGCCAAGCTCAACCTGGAATCCACTGACAATGAGGAAGGTCCTATGGAACACTCTCACCTCATGTCTATGACAGTGGGGTAGGTCCTGTGGGACACTCTCACCCCAAGTCATCTCATAGGGGAGCAAACGTCTTCCACCCTATGTCGAGCAATAGGCAAGATATAATATCTCATTCATCCTATTGCCTACTGATCTTCCCAATAATGACACTCAAGAGTCATATGGTAGAACACATGCATCATAATCCGCGCTTGGGTGAGATACCTGACTTACCAAAGGTAAGGATCACACACCCCCAAGCCTCCTCAACCCGTTGACCAGACAAAGATGGACAATCACAACAAACCCGACTTGTGGGTATGATGCCAATTGGGGTATTCTTTACTAGAACAAGATAGGAAGCATACGTCTTCCACCCTATGGGTGACAGATAATGGCGATACCCCATTGTCTAGACTCAATGTTGCGAACATCGGCATCAAGATAAAATCAGCAGGGGTCCAGAAAACCAAAAAATTGTAAAAATCAGAAAAATATCAGTAAAAAATTGGCAAACATCAACAAAACTAAGATACCATAAAAATATCTTTAAAAATCGACAAACATCGGCTCGGCCAAAAAATCGTGATTTCGAGATAAAATCGAGATGTTATCGAGATGTTCGCAACACTGGTCTAGAGATCCCTCAACCCCAGGAGCCCTCAATGCTCCATTTCCTCCTTGGGGAGCACAACCAAGGGAGAAGAGTTATGCTCAATGTTCTCAATCAATTTGGACCCTTGCCCAGGAGGATCACATTCGTCAATCCATGTTGCTCTCTATTGATTAGAAACAAATCAACATGCTCATATCTGGTACCGGCCCAAATAATTCACATAAAGGTTCAATCATACTGCTTTATGCAGTTCTTTCAAGCAGTAGTCCTATGTTTTCCTGTTTATACCGAACATCAAATCAAATATTACATTAGAGAAAATACATCTCATAAAAGGATACCTTATTCATCTTTCCTCTCATGGAGGTAGCAACCACAAGCCTAAGCTTGTCTCATACAGCAGCATTGTCTCAATCTATGAAGATATCTCTATCACAGCTATATGTACGGGATTCTTTTCCAATCAGATCCAACTCTTGTTGTCGCAATATATCACTGCAATATCTAGAACCTGCTCAAACAACTCTCTAAAGAGCTTCCCTTAACCAAATTGTCTCGCAGATAGCCTTGCTAGCAACAATGTACTCAACCTCAGTTGTGTTTAAAGCTACGGACTTCTATTTCTTACTCATCCAAGATGTCATGGCAGATCCCAAACTAAAGCAGCACCCAAATGTGTTATTGTTATCAATAATGAATCTAGCCCAGTCAGCATCAGTGTATTCATCCAATCATACATCTCCAGTAGAATGTTTCAGACCAAGATTGATCGTCCCATGCATATTAATTCAAAATGTGCTTAGCGGAAACTCAATTTGTACTCAAGGTGTTTACTACAAAGCATATATCAGACAGGTGTTCTCAAGGAACATCAATGCCTTAATCAACTATTAGTACTCAGAGGAGTCTGCCAATTTAGGTCCAACAATATCTCTACATAATTCAATTCTATTGGGGTGTCCAGGGATTTTCATTGTCTTTCCAAATCTTTCTACTAGCTTCATGTCATATTTTCCTTGTCCAAACTTCTAATCCCATAAAGTAATGCATCATGCCAAGATCTTTCGTCTCGAACTCCGAGGCCAACTCCCTCTTACTTTGATCATCAAAAACTCATTGCCTGTCAAGAATAGATCATCAATATATAAAACCAAAATCAAAGGCATACCTTGGACCACTTTGAAGTAGAGGTTCAGATCAGCACAACTTCCAAGCTTCACTAGGTAGCGGTCAATGTGGACATACCAGACTTGGGGAGCTTGCTTTAAGCCATACAATACTTTTGCAATCATAACGCTAACCAAACTAATATACCAAGCTTCAAACAAGTCAGTACTATGCAATCAAATCAACCAATTCTGTTTATCAAACCTTAAATGCCAAACCAAAACTAATATCAAAACCATGAAAGTTTATGCCAATCACTGTTAAACTTTTCAATCCAAGTCCCCAAGTACTAGGTTACAACCTTGTCTTATTGTCATAACAACAATTGTCATTTACCAAGCAATATCAAGCCAAACTTCATCAGACCATCCATGACATCATAATATGAATCATTTTTGTCGCTAAATGCATACACCAAGGACAAGTCATATAAGTTTTTGCCATCCATTCACTGTGAAATCTCTGTAATAACCATAATAGAAATTACTGCATACTGGGGAGCAATCCTTTATTGTCATACTAGCTCCAATGATCAAATCAAAACAACTAACATAATGATATGCATATTATAAACCCATTTTCTAGAGAGCTCTTGCTATCAAACAACCTTCATTCTAACCCCTGTAACAAGTCAAACATTATGTGGATCGTATTGTTCATTTTTTGTCCATAGTGTTAAAATTTGATTACCGGAGGACAGGTGGTTCCCTAAGGCTTTGATCTTTAGCCTAGGGAAAAGTGTCCAAAAAGAATTTAATTTTTCTCCTAAAGTGACTTTATAAAGTTATAAAGTCAAATCTAATTTAAAAGTGACTTTAAGTGATAAAGTTAATAAAATGTCTAATTTTAAAGTGACTTTAATAAAGTCAATGTGAAATTAGAAAGGAAAAGTGACTTTGGAAATAAATGACTAAGTGGGTCTTTATTAAGTGGGGTGAATTAAAAAATAGAAAGTGAGATTTAAATGAGCATTTAATCTCAGCCCTAGATCTAAAGCTATCTCAGCCATTAGATTTAGGGATTCCTCAAAAGTCACTTAGGGTTAGGTTAAAGGAGGAAAAGGAGGAAAAGGTCATTCATTCTTTCATGAGCGGTTGACGAAGAGGAGGAGAGAAAGTGAAGAAATGCGAGCGGAGGGAGAGCGACATAGCTACATAGAAAAGTATAGCAAGAAGGCGGCATTTTAGTACAACGACATTTATTAGCACATTTATAAAAGGCCAGAAAATGCGTCTGACCTTTGTTATGGTATAAAACCGTCTGTGAGTTGTTTTTGAGGAGCATATTCAACAATAAAATGGCACACTTTTTCGGCGGCTTTTATGGGCACAAAAATCGAGAGGAGAGTACATTTACCCTTATTGTCGGTCTGAGTTAAATCTTCGATCTGGCTGGCGAGCGAGAAATGCGGGCACGTTTTCCTAGGTGAAAAGTACAACATTTATTGCTGAATTTTTTCTGTAATTTTTTTTTTGCTGTTGCCACGATTTTCAAGGTTGGAGGTTGACATGGAAATCGAGATAAGTGGGGTTTCTATTTGTTGTAATTTTTCCTATGTTTTGTTGTTCACTGTAAAAGCATTTATCAGAAATAAGAAGAGCTTTCAAATTGGTTTTCCCCAAGAGTTGTAGGGGGTTTTTTCCAGGGTCACATTGACTAAAAATCAACGTGTCAAAATTCTATGTGTGGCTGATTTATTTTCTGAGTTTTTATTTATGCATTTCAGCATTGTGAAATTTCCAGAATTAGTGTTTTCAGAAAATATTTATTTTTTCCAGCTTGTTGAATGTATGGCTATGGGAATGGGCATTTAACTATACGGAAGAAATAAGAAGAAACTGAAAACCGGTGTTGGGTTATAAAATTTCTACATGGTATTGGAGCTATTTTGCTGAAAAAAGACGATTTGGGACAACAAGAAGAAAAAATTACAGCAAGCTGATTTTTCACTCAGAAATTACAGCAACCTGATTTTTTCACACAGAAATCATTACCTTTACTACAGCAGTGTTATTTTCAGTTCATTAGGATAGCAAACATGTCTTTGGGCTTGAGGGTGGAGGATACGTAGGATGGGCATAGTAACTACAGTGTATGGAAGGAGAGAATGCAGAGCATATTTGAGGAGGCAGAAGTCTGGGATATCATGGTGCATACTGCACAGAACCCTATTAATGTGCCTACTGATGTTGTTCAGTTGGCAGCCTTTAATAAAAAGAATAACAAGGGTAAGAGACTGATTCTAGATGGAATCAAAGACCATTGCATTTCTCATGTGACAGGAAAGAGATATGCTCATGAGATGTGGACAGCATTGACCAATCTCTACCAGAGTACCAATGAGAACAAGAAAATGGTCCTAAAGGAGAAGCTGAAGACCATTATGATGGGTAAGACTGATAGTGCAGCTGGATATCTCACAAAGATTACTAATGTGAGAGATGCATTGGCAGCAGTTGGTGGGGTCATTCCACCCACCAAGTTGGTGCGGATTGCAGTGAATGGCCTTCTCAGTTCATGGCTGAACTTTGCTGATAGGGTTTGTGCACGTGAGACCCTTCCCTCTTGGGAGAGGTTCTAGGATGATTGCATACAGACAGAAATCAGAAAGAGCCAGCTTGGGGCAGCCAAACCAGTTGAGCAGGATGAGGATGTAGCACTATTGGCAGGAGGCAAGAAAGGCAAGAGAAAGAAGCAAGCTTCCACAAGTAATGGTGGGGGCAAAGGCAAAGGTAAACAGGGGAACACGCAGAAGGACTATTCCAAGGTAAAGTGTTGGAATTGTCAAAAGATGGGACACTATGCAGTTGTGTGTCCGGAGAAAAAGAAGAAGGGGAAGAACCAGAGCATGGCAGCATCAGCAGAGATAGAGGACTTTACGAATAGCTTTGACCGGGAGTTTGGGTTCATTGCTTGTGAGTCCATTATAGTGCAGGATCACCTGCCACGGAGGTCGAGAGAGAGTGTGCATTTCCCTCAACTAGCGGAGCATCTTCAGGTATCTGGTATGTTGACAGTGGGGCTTCACGTCATATGACAGGAGTCCGTGAGTACTTCTCAGAGCTTTCAGAGAGTGGCACTGATATAGAGGTAGTACTCGGAGATGACAGTGTTGTTAGAGCAGTCGGTGTGGAGACTTTGACATTTGATAGGGAACCCAAACCTCCCTTGAAGGTGTCAGATGTTCTATATGTGCCAGGGATGAGGAAGCACCTCATATCCGTCTCAGCAATGGAGGACAGAGGGTATGAGATATTGTTCAGGAGAGGACAGGTGTTGATATATCCCAGGGGCGCTCCAGCTGATTCAACTAGAGTGATTGGTGTACACCATGCAAAGGTGTACAACTTTGCATTTCAGCCCCTTTTGGCATTGAGTAGTAGTACCAGTAGCAGAGCTAGCAGTTCAGAGATGTGTGAGATTTGGCACCGCAGGATGGGGCACATGTATCATGGGGCCTTGAGGACATTGCGGGAGATCACTACAGGTGTGCCAGATTTCAGTAATGATCAATTTGATACATGCAGAGGATGTGCAATGGGCAAGTTTGCCAAATCCTCTTTTCCCAGCAGTGACAGTAGATCGACTGGGATACTTGATTTGATTCATTCTGATGTGAGCGGTCGGATGTTTCATGTTTCCTTGTGTGGATATGAGTATTATGTTTTATTCATTGATGATCACTCCAGGACGACCTGGATTTATTTCTTGAAGACCAAGAGTGAGGTCTTCAAGCGGTTTCAGCAGTTCAAAGCTCTTGTGGAGACTCAAACAGGTCGAAAGATCAAGTCCCTGAGGTCAGACAATGGAGGAGAGTACACCCTTGGTGAGTTTGATGATTATTGTGCGGAGGCAGACATTAGGAGGGAGTTCACAGTTCCTTACAACCCCTAGTAGAACGAGGTTGCGGAGAGGAAGAACAAATCCATCGAAGGGGCTGCCAAAGCCATGCTACATGATCAAGGGTTACCATTGTTTTTGTGGGCAGAGGCCTACAACACTGTTGTATATTTGCATAACAGGAGTCTGCATCGTGCCTTGGGGCAGGTAACTCCGGAGGCGGCTTTTTCTGGGAAGAAGCCTGATGTTGGTCATCTTTGTATCTTTGGGTGTATTGCATACTCCTACGTACCCAAGGAGAAGAGGACGAAGCTAGAGCCCACTGCAAAGAAGGGTGTCTTTGGGGGCTACAGTGAGACCTTGAAGGCCTTTCGGATTTATATTCCCGCACAGAGGAGAGTTGTTGTCAGGCGGGATGTGAAGTTCGAGGAGGACAGGGTCTTCAGGAGGTCACGGGAGTTAGAGTATCTGGATCAGCCAGACCCTCAGGAGCAGCTGAGTCAGGCACAGGGATCCAGTGAGCAGGGATCAGGAGGATCCGAAGGTACATCGATTACGGTGTCAAGTCCATCAGTGAGCAGTGGCTTGCAGAGTCAGAGGGGTGGTGCTTCGGGCAGCATGCAGAGCAGTCCACAGAGAAGTTCACTAGGGAGTCCACTGATGGACAATTCACACGGTACTTCAACGTCTACAGGTTCAGGTTCAGGCAGGAGGACAGCAGACAGACAGTCAAGAGTTCAGGCTCCCGATGATGATGGAGGAGTTTCATTCTCCAGTGGGAGAAGTGTGCTCAGGGAAGAGGAATCCCAAGTGACTTCAGGATACCTTGAGAGAGGCCACATCTGTTGCTAGGCCTAAGAGGCCAGTCAGAGAGAGCAGACCACCTGAGAGGTTTTGTAGCTATATGGCAATGGTTGCCAAGATCATTGACTCTGAGCCTTCTAGCTATGAGGAGGCAGCTAGCCAGCAGGTCTGGAGAGAGGCCATGCAGGAGGAGTATTCTTCTATCATGAAGAATAATGTTTGGGAGGTGGTGCCGAGGCCTGAGGGCAAATCCGTGGTTACTTCCAGATGGCTTTACAAGGTAAAGCATGCTGTAGGTGGCAGCATTGAGAAATTCAAAGCAAGGTTTGTGGCTAGAGGGTTCTCCCAGGTGGAGGGAGTTGATTATGAGGATACCTTCGCTCCTGTGGCTCGATATACTTCAATTCGCTCCATCACATCGATAGCAACAAAGATGGGTTGGAAGATCCACCAAATGGATGTGAAGACCGCATTTCTTAATGGCCTCATACAGGAGGAGGTGTACATTGAGCAGCCATAGGGCTTTGAGGTGCATGGGAAGGAGTCCCATGTGTGCAGACTGAAGAAGGTGCTTTATGGCCTGAAGCAAGCTCCCAGAGCTTGGTACTCCAAGATAGATATATACTTGCAGGAGATGGGTTTCACAAAGAGTGATGCAAATCCGAACCTTTACTTTATTGTGATAGGTGAGGAGCCTCTCATTCCGGTGTTGTATGTGGATGACTTGGTCATTACGAGTGCAGAGAGACTCATAGAGCACTGCAAGAGAGATCTTGCGTCGGAGTTTGAGATGAAGGACATTGGCTTGATGCATTACTTTTTAGGTTTGGAGGTGTGGCAGGAGAAGGGGCATTTCTTCCTGGGGCAGGGGAAGTATATTGTGGACATCCTTGGCAGGTTCCACATGGAGGATTGTAGACCCATGTCGACACCGATGATCACCAACTGGAAGAAGCTTCACGCTTCAGATTTCGAGTTGGTGGATCCCACATTGTATAGACAGCTAATTGGTTCCTTGATGTATTTGGTCAACACCAGACCAAATATATGTTTTGCAGTCAACACGATGAGCCAGTTCATGTGTGAGCCTAGGAGGGTGCACTGGGTTGCTGCAAAACACATTTTGTGGAACTTGCGGGGGATAGTGGATTATGGTCTGGATTATAAGCAGGGGTATGGAGTGACTGGCAGGTTACACTGATTCTTATTGGGCAGGTTGTGTTTCTGATAGGAAGAGCACTTCAGGGTGTTGTTTTGGGTTGGGTTCGGTAGTGGTGTCGTGGTTCAACCGAAAGCAACAATCAGTGGCATTGAGTTCAACGGAAGCAGAGTATATGACAGCCAGTCTAGCTAGTTGTGAGGCCATCTGGCTTCGCAAGATGTTGTTTGGCCTATTTGGTCAGCCGTTGAGACCTTCAGTGATATACTGTGATAATCAGAGTTGCATTAAACTCACAGAGAATCCAGTATTTCATGACAGGTCAAAGCATATCGGCATCAGATATCATTTCATCAGAGACTAAGTTCAGAAGGGCGCTGTGAAGCTCGAGTATATTCCCACTGATGAGCAGGTTGCAGATATTCTTACCAAAGCCTTACCACGGGGCAAGCATGTCTACTTCAGAGACAAGATGGGTGTGGTGAGGAACACCTTCCTCGGTAAGAGGGAGTGTTGAAATTTGGTACCGGAGGACAGGTGGTTCCCTAAGGCTTTGATCTTTGGCTTAGGGAAAAGTGTCCAAAAGAATTTAATTTTTCTCCTAAAGTGACTTTATAAAGTTATAAAATCAAATCTAATTTAAAAGTGACTTTAAGTGATAAAGTTACTAAAGTCTAATTTTAAAGTGACTTTAATAAAGTCAATGTGAAATTAGAAAGGAAAAGTGACTTTGGAAATAAATGACTAAGTGGGTCTTTATTAAAGTGGGGGAATTAAAAAATAGAAAGTGAGATTTAAATGAACATTTAATCTCAGCCCTAAATCTAATGCTATCTCAGCCATTAGATTTAGGGATTCCGCAAAAGTCACTTAGGGTAAGGTTAAAGTGGGAAAAGGAGGAAAAAGGTCATTCATTCTTTCATGAGCAGATTGAGAGAGGAGGAGAGAAAGCTGAAGAGAAATTTCTAAGCGGAGGAAGAGTAGCATAGCTACACAGAAAATTTGTACAGCAAGAGGGCACATTTCCCAAGGCAGCATTTCCATACAACAGCATTTATTGGCACGTTTACCAAGGCAGAAAATCCATACAGCATTGTTTAGCACATTTTTCAAGGCAAGTACAACACTTTTTTCAAGGCGCAGATTCAGCAGCAAAGGGCACAATTTTCGAGGCAGCTTTTCTTGGCATGAAAACCGAGGAAGGAGCTGTTGTACTGTCAGTACAGTTCCGTACAGTACTGTACATGTAGAAATCTGGGCACGTTTTCCTAGGCAGCAAGTACAACATTTATTGCTGTATTTTTTCTGTAATTTTCTGTTTCGCTGTTGGCATGATTTTCAAGGTTGGAGATTGACACGGAAATCGAGATAAGTGGGTTTTGTATTTGCTGTAATTTTTTCTGTGTTTTACTATTCACTGCA
>CM076584.1:417564238-417674052 GCA_034641835.2 Pinus albicaulis
TCAACAAGCGTAGGGTGCCGCAGTGCAACGTTTGGAATTAGTGCTCCCTACGAAATCTTCTGTTAGCGCGCTCCAAGCCAAGATCAAGGAGCAGGCATGTCAGTGACTCAAGATGAGTCACATGTTTGTGTTGGGGGTCTGTTGGAGTGGGGTCCCCTAAGGCACACCTTTTGATGTAATTTTGTATAATTTTGGTATATGCACGTTGCGTGAATGAGTCAAAGGACTTTGGGGTGGGTCAAAGTCCCTAATTTTGATGTAATGGGTTTAAGGGTAAACTTTGGGCCTCAAACCATGGTTTGAGACCATAGTATCTATACACTAAAGGATTATAAATAGATAGATCGAGTATAAGGAAAGTAGCTAAGATGAATGTAATGCTTGATAAGCGTATGCATCTGTAATACGTTGTAAAGGGTTTTGTCTAGGTTAGGTTGAAAGGATCTTGTTGGTTGTGTGCGCGGAGACCTAGTCCTAGTTGTGCGGACTCCACTAGCTGTGTGCGTGGAAGGGTTTATGTAAAGGAAATTATGATATATATTGAAAGGATCTGAATTAATGCAAAGGACAGATTTTGGAAAACTTGCTGTGTTATTGATTTGATTTATTTACTTTTTATGTTCTGTTGAGATCACACTATTTCTGTATTTCTTATTGATTATTGCACGAAGATATCAGTTATGGTTATGCATGCTTATTGATGATCAATAAAATCCACTTAAGTAATTTCATTGTTTAGATCTGGATCTGGTTTTTTTATGCCTATCTGTGGTGAAGCAATTTGCGACTCTGTGTTGTTCTGTTTAAGGATTACGCACATTTTGTGATTCAGACTTATTCTATTGTGTGCATCTATTTATGATTGATACAAGTATGAATTTTATTTTTTTTAGGACCACCTCATTATTTTCTTCCTCAGGGTACAGAAGCCTAGTTCCAACAACCCCCCATAATGCTTCGGGTGAGACTTTGATCTGCACAAGCACGTTATTGCCAAAAGGGCCAGCAGTTGGAGGGTTTATTGGATTATCCATAAAATCTGAACCTGGGTCAGGACACCTCAAGCCAACATGAATTCCTGGTCATCTATCATTGAAATTAAACCCTCTTTGTTCATTCATCCATTTATATTGTTGTTCAGCTATTGCTGTGGTATTCGATTCTTCAAGCTTTCAAATTTTAAATTGTTGTTGTATACTTGAGTTACTGATGCAAATAATTTAAGTCAACTATATTTTCTTGCTAGATACCCTTATCTTTTTGTTGTATCTTCACTTATACATCCTCTTCATCAATATCCACATCCTCTCAATCTAATCATGCAACTTTTTCCTCGATTGAAACTGGTTGTCATCTCTCATTTGGTGTTGCAATTCTTCCTCTTGCATAAGATTTATAATTTTTTATTCAATTATAACTCAAATAAATCATATACAAACTATTGATCATACTTTTCATTTTCATCTTCCTTGTTGTCTTTTAGGAAAATTTTTTATTCTTCTGGTCCCAATGTTGCATAGTAAATATGCACTTTTTGACTTACTAACCTCTCCTCTAGGAAATTCAATTCCTCATCCAAATCAGTAAAATTGAATTAAATTGGATTTTCAAACTTCATGCAAGGTGTGTCCCTTATCATCCATTCCTCTAATAACCGTATCTCCTCATCAACATCTCAAAACATTAACACTTAAATGTTTTCCTTAAGATTTATCTTCATCTCTAGAAAATTGCATAGATTCTATCTCCCAAATTACAACTTCATGTTCATCATCTTCCTATGTACTTACAAACACATAACCAGTTTGAAAATAAAATAAAAAATCTCTCCTTAAATTCCATGGGTACCTCTCCTCCACTAGGTACTCATGAATACTTCTTGTAACTAGCTGTAATTTCTCTAGCTAACTCAGGTTCTCTCAATAGCTCTGCGAATAATTTTATTTCTTCATCACATTTTATGAGCATTGCATATGAATCATTAGAAAAATTTTGAGGTCTAAAATGGGCCTCCTAAGGAATATTATAAAATAATAGTGGAAATAATAAAATAAGAATATATTACATCATAAATTTTAGAGGGAAGAGGAAAAACATACTTTTTCAACTCGTATTTTCAACTTATCTCCATTATTTTTACTCAAATTTGGAGCGGGAGCACCCGTTGAATGTGGAATTTAATTCCTCATCCAAGGAGTACCCATGTTTCATGATTTTTATGGACCCTACTACATGAAAATTGATAAATACATGAAAAAACATGATTACAATCCAGAAATCAACAAAGAAATCACACATGCAACTTGTTACCTGCAAGAAATCCAATTATAGATATCGATCCTACTTTTCCCTTGCGCTTTCCTTTTTTCCTTTGCATTATTTCTCCAATCCAAGTGAATTCCCAAGTGCTCCAAGAATGCTCCAATATTTCTCTAAGTGCATAAGAGTATGAGAGAATGAGAGAATTAAATGAGAGTGCCAAAACTAAGCTAACATAATTTATAATGACCAAAAGTTGTGAAATGTTTCTCTGAAACATTTTTATCATTGAGGCCTTTATTTTTTCATTTTACTTCATTTTCCCTCTAATTTCCCTTGCATTGAAATCTATTTCTCTTCACCTTCCTTTTCTCCTATTTCCTTTATTTTCATGATTAAAATTCCATTTGTTGCCTCTTTTCCTTTTCCAATTCTGTTTCCAATTTCCATAGACATTAATTAATCACAAGTGATTCCCACTAAAGTGTTTTTCCCAACGTTCAACTTGGAATACATGCCCCATGACCTTGGCCTTATTTTATTTACATGTATAATCAACCATGGGCTGTTACAAACCCCCTCCCCCCCAGGGGAACACTGTCCTCGAGGTTCTGTGACATCTTTACAAGAAAAATTATGAAAAACAAAACATACTACCCATGGATATTTATAACATAGCTCGATGCAATATTTACAATGAAAAATTGCTAAAAACCATGGCCAACATGGAAAACATGAAAATCATACTTCTTATTGGAGATTTATTACACAAATCATTGTGGTATCTACAACCATACACATATATACATACATATACCAAAAACTCATTTTATTGAACCAATAAATAATAAAGGATATAAAGCCCGTATCTGATCAACCATCTCCCATGTAGTTTCATCGGGCCCAAAGTGCTTCCAATGCACTTTAACCTACTTGATTTCTCTATTCCAGAGCATGAGTTATTTCCGTTGCAATATGCATTATGGATATGGCTAGAATTCTCCCTTTGGTTCCACTGCAATACATACTAGTCATTCATATGGTCAACATCTTGGACATATCTTTTAAGAAATGAAACATGGAAAACATCACAGACTTTCATTGTTGGAGACAATGCAAGTCTATAGGCCATTGGTACAACCCTCTCAAGAATTTCAAAAGCTATGCAATACCGAGGTGCCAACTTGGCACATGATCCCTAACTTGAAACTCCTTAAATTTGTTTTATTGATATGCATAACTATTCTTCCTGTCCCTTACTGCCTTCAAATCCTCTTAGTAACCTACATTTTTTGTTCCATTTCTTCCAACATGTTCGGTTTGATCATCACCCTATTCACTTGATCACTCTAGCTGATAGGAGTATTACAAATTATCCTATGAGGAGCCTAAAATGGACTCATCCTCGAGGATCCTTGATACCCATTCTTATATGAAAACTATACCAGTGGAACATAGTCCTCCAACTTCCTCTATTCATGCATGACATATAGCCTCAACATGTCATCAAGAATCATGTTCACTCTCTTTGTCTGTCCATTTTTCTGTGGATTATACTCTCAATGAAATCCAAATCTATCTCCAAACCTAAAAACAACTCCTTCAAAAACATAGAAGTGAACTTCGCATCTCCATTTGATATAATCTTCTTGGGAACACCATGGAACCTCATTATCACCCTAGAAAATACCTGATCCACCTCACTAGCTGAATTAGTAGACTTCACTACAATGAATTGAGCTACCTTACTCAACTTGTCAACCACAACCATGATGGAATTGTGTTGCTTTGATGTCCTCGAAAAAATTCTAATTAAGTCCATGGAAGTGACCTCCCATTTCCATTTTGGAATTAGAATTGTCTATAAAAAACCATCTGGATGCTTACACTCTGATTTTACCTATTGAAAGTCCAAACAAATCGCAACAAACTCAGATAAATCTTTCTTCAATTTAGACTAATGATAGAACTTCTTAACTATTTTTAGAGTCTATTGATATCCTGGGTGACCTAAATATGGCTTGACATGAAACTTCATCAAGATAATCTTCTTGAGCTCAACGTTATTTCACGCACAAATCTAGTTCCTAAATATGACCAAGCCATGTTTCTTGAGTTGATATTACTCATCCATATCACCTTCACCTTGATTTTTTAACTTGTGCTTCAATTGCTAGTACCTGTCATCATGTTTTCTTGCTTGCAAGATCTGCTCCTACAAGTCTTTCCCATAAGAACTCACAACTTCAATGTGATTCACTTGCACTCTCCTACTAAGAGAAACTACAACCTTTTTATCCTTTCCCTTGATGTATCTAATATTGAAGTCAAACTCACTAAGGGTAGCCAACCATCTAGCTTGCATGCCATTCAAATTAGTTTGATCAAACAAGTACCTTAGTCCATTACGATCACTCATCAAAATAAACCTCCAACCAAGAAGATAATTCCTTCACATCTTCAAGGCATGAATGATTGCTACCTACTCAAGATAGTGAGTCACATGGTTCTACTCGTGCTCATTCAAATTCCTTGAATCATAGCATACTTCCTGTCCTTATTGAATTGGTACTCCACCAATTCCTCTCTTTTAAGCATATATACATACCACAAACTCTTTGTCAGGATCTGCAATCTTCAAGACTAAAGCATTTGTAAGAAAATGCTTTAACTGCTAAAAAATAATTGCACACACCTCATTCCATTCAAAATTTTTCCCTTTTCTCTACAATGATGAAATAGGAGATGCAATTTGTGAGAATTTCTTAATGAACCTACTATAGTAACCATCTAGTCCCACGAATTATTTGACCTCATCCACATTCCTAGGAGTTGGCCACTCCATGATAGCTCTAATTTTTTTCAGGTCCACTTCTATACCTTCCTTGGAGACAACATGTCCCAAGTAATGAACTTCGGTTTGAAAGACACTGCACTTGCGAAAATTAACATACAACTGATGTGATCTCAACAATATTAACACTGATGGTTTTTTTTGTGCATGCTCTTCCTTATTATTATAGTATTTCAATATTTCATCATTGAATATTATCATAAATTTTTCCAGATAAGGGTGCAACACACTTTTCATAAACACATGAAAGTAGTTGGAGCATTAGTAAGAAAAAATGAACCACTACGAATTCATAATGCTCATACTTGGTACAAAATTTGGTCTTGTAAATATATTCTTCTTTGATATGCACCTGATGATATCTTGATATCAAATCAACCTTTGAGAACACTGCTTCTCCCTTCAACCAAGAAAATAAATCATTAATCCATGGTAAATGATAGCCTTTCTTGATTTTCATCTTGTTCAACTACCTATAATCAATGCACAACCTATGAGTAACGTCCATATTATTTACAAAAAATACCAGTGCACCCAAAGGCAACAAACTTGGCTTAATTTATCCCTTATAAAATATTTCCTTAAGATGCAACTGCAATTCCGCCAACTCTCGAGTTCTCATCCTGTAAAGTGCATTTGATGTTGGTGCTTTTCACAACATCAACTCAATAGAAAATTCCACTTCCTATGAGGAAATAACTTTGAACTATCTGCTAGAAAAATCTCCTGAAACTGCTACAAAAAAATATAACTCTTCAAGACTTCAACATCCTCAACATCTTTCTCTTTGTCACTAGAAATATGAACTACAAAAAATACACATCCTTTCTTGAAGTTTCACTTTTCCTGCATAGTTGTGACCATCCTCACTGATCTAGGCTTCTTCTTTCCCTGCAATATTCTCCTATATCCATCATCATCCGGGCACTCAATAGCCTTATCATAGAAATCTACCTTAGTCCTATGAATGTACAACCTATCCATGCCCAAAAGCATGTTGTATGAAGCCAATGGAATCAAATTTAAATGTATAGAAATAAAAATACCATTCAATTCAATTGCACAAGATCTCAGCCAATGATGAACTCTTATCTTGTTCCCTGTAGGAAACTCCACCAACCAAGATTTTGCATGGACTTATTTATTCAAGCCACACTTATTCACCGAGTCAGGACTGATATAACTATAGTTCGATCTAGGATCAATAAAAATAGAAGCAAATTGATCACAAATATTACCTTCCATATCAATAAATTATTTCTGATGGTCCGTTTTCCTTTTATCAAATTTTTCATAAATCCTAGGAATACTCTGAACAACATCCCTAAATGGGTGTACCTCCTAGGCATTTTAAATCTAAGGTTTTTCACCATGATTCTATGGAAATCTCTCCTACGATGGAAAATATCTCCTACGATGCTCTCCACCACAATTCCAACACTAAAATTTCTTCCTAACATCACCCTTGTTCTTCTCCTCAGGCCGAAACCAATGTCCTCTGTCAATTGCATTGGACTTCTTATAAGATGCCACATTCTCTTTGTCACTTTCATCATGGATTCTTCCTCACTTATTAACTCATTTTCCTTTTATCTTTTGATTCCCTTTCCGATCATGCTTATTCTCAGACTTATGCTTAGAATTCTCATAAAATTGCTTCAACTTTCTAATGACTTACTCTAATAACTAAGGCTCATCATACTCAATTTTATCCTTGAATTCTAATAACATTGATGAATCTTTGAACCTTTGCCTTCTCATCCTTAAGATATGGTACATAATTCAACAAATTTAGAAACTTAGTCATGTGCTCTTCATCTGTCATAGAACCCATCTTCAGCTCATAGAACTCCTTGGCCTTCCCATCATACTATCTCTCAAATATGTACTTATTTTTGAAGATTTTGTTAAACTCATGCCAACTAAACTCCTCTATCCTGATGCCTCTAACACACTTCACGTCTTCCCAATATATATATATACTTTCCCTTTGAGACTGAAAATAGTTATCCTAGCCTAATTATTCTCTGAATAATCATGCAAAACAAAGAAATTCTTCATCCCAAGTAACCATGCTTCTGCATCTTCTAGTTTCTTTAGCTCTCCAAAGGTGGGAGGTTTGGATTTCTTAAAATAATTTTGCAAGTACCTCTTCTCACTCCTCCTATAAGGATGATAAAGATGATGACCATGGCATCTCTCTAATCCCAAACTATAATATAACCCATAACCAATACCTCTCTTTTCAGATGTATCCATCCATCTACCACCTCTAACCATGTCATACTTGTTTGACCTATGTCCTACATGAGACCTGTTACCATATTCCACATTAATACTTTCCTCTTGTCCATAACTAATTATTGGTTGTACCTATCTCTGAAAATATGATAAGCTCTGAAGAATCACTACATTAACCTCTGCTTTCTTTTCTTGACTCTAGAAAGTCTTTCCTATTACTGAATTATCCTCCTATTATATGCATTGCAAACTATTTTCTATGCATTTAAACTTCTCAGTGTTTCTACTATATCAGGAGAGTACTCATCTCCTTGATTCCCAAATAATCTATAAGGGGAGTCACGTGAACAGTAATCCACCATTTTTCTCTTCATCTATGATTTTTTTTTTCCTACAAATATACCATGTTAGATAAACCAAATATAAACTTAATTAAAATCATACCTCAGTGCATTTTAGGGGAGTCTATCTCGTGTGCACAAATCAGTCCAGATTAGAATGATATACATACATACATACATACATACATACACACACACACACACTGCATCTATATATATATATATATATATATATATATATATATATATATATATATATATATATATATATATATATATATATATATGTATGTATGTATGTATGTATGTATGTATGTATGTATGTATGTATGTATGTATGTATGTATGTATGTATGTATGTATGTATGTATGTATAATGACATCAACATATCAATCATCTCAACATCATAATTCCATAATATATCAACATCATCATGATGAAAAAACTTAATCATAACCTTCACAACGCATGCACAACAAGCAGATCGACAACTAAAATGCATGCATAACAATCAAATTCACCACTCCAATCCAACTATTTGAATTTAGGAGCTTTGATACCAATCTGTAACCACCCCTCCCATATATATCCAAATTCACAAGCTAGTTGGGGTAAACATGAGACGAGTTCCACTATGACATGAACTGACCTCAAACGTTCAACTTAAGGAAGAAAATATTTCAAACAAAACATTACTGAAATCCTATATAGACTATAGATCACTTAGGAGCTGAACAATCACCCGAGGTGATCAATCCCTCAGCTGGAACTCCTATTCATTGAACTAAGTCCCCAACTACATGCACAAAATGGAAATGGTACAGCTATAGGTCTCCAGCCACACGCATATTCCTAATTCTATGTGGCTATGACCTAATTTACCTTGTTCAGTGCCATCAGTCTCGAGATCTGAACCAATTTTCTAGGTTTGCCTCTAGACCATTACCCAGAAATTTCTGTAACTTTCTAGAACCATATTTAACATGATGGCAAAGCTAAAAATTACAAATTGAATAAAAAAATTAACCTATAATGCATAGAACACACTAGACATTTCATAAAACATATGGAAAACATGTAAGCTACAGGTCATGAATGCATATTTGATCATAAATTGACGGTCTTCATCAAATAATCACCAAGAAGGCTCTAATACCTCTCTAACTAGAAGAAACAACACTTGTTATTCCATGCATTCATCAACCAATCAATAAATTATCAAATCATGTCAAGATACATAGATGGATTACATCATATAACCATCATATAACCAATAAATAACCAACATAGAAACCATGGAAAATCAACTATAATGTCAACAAGATAACCAATACATGTGCTCATAAATCACAATAGGAAAAATAACTCTTATTAACATATGAAAATACCAACCACGCCAGGGGCTTCCACATAGCACCTGAACATAGATTGGGATAAACCAAATCTCTCTTTCAGCCAATCACCTTTGTGCCATATTCCAAGCATGAATGTGTGATCCAAATATTTTTACTTCAAATATGCACACAAAATTGCATCTAAAAGGGAATTTAACCATAATATGAATACACATAAAAGAGGTGGAAATAAAATACAACGATGAGAAGCAAATACACAAACAAGTTGATAATGGAGTTCACTAAGTGTGGGTTACGTCTCCGGGACCTGCTCAATGTGGGGAGGCCTCTTTCATTAATATTCAAAGAAATTAAAATACATGCATCTACAAAAAGACACCTTACAGCTCCACTTCTGGGGATGGCTTGAAAATGCACACCTCTTTTGAAGATATTGATTGCACCTTTGAATTCGTGGTGAAAAATCGTGAAAAATGACTGTAAACTTGACCCTTTTCTGCTTCGGTCAAAATCTAGACCCTGGGAATATCAAACATTCCCAAAACATTCCTTCCCGTGGGTTAACTGGAATTCATTTCTGTTGTAACAACATTTTATTTTTACATGTATTTGTTGAAAAAATAGATATAAATAAAAATTAAAAAATTAAAAATGAAAAGGGATATTCAAAAATAAAAAATTGTTATAAATAAGAACATGACAAAAATAGGATAATATTGAAAAATAAATAAATCCCAAGAAAAAAAGCAAAATTGGAATTACGCCCTAGTTTAAATGTCGTATTAATCTAGTTAATTAATTGTCTTAATTATTTTAAACTTAATTAAGAATTTAATTAGCGCCTTGTAATAAAGTTATATCAATTTGACATTGATTGTCGTTTGTGATAATCCGAGCACATCAATCAACCGCTAGGATTTTCTCCACCCGATCAATGGTTTGTGAGATAATTTGGACCCCCCCGCCCCCCTCCCCCGCCTTTTGTGACGTTAAACCAGGGGGGTCGGAAAAATTGTTTTAAATAAAACCATTTATGAAATGTATTTTCCACTGAGATAGTTTAGACCTCTGCCCTCCCCCCCGACCCCCCCTTCCAAAACAAATTACCATCCCCCCGCACTTCCAAAACCGCCAGTGCCCTTTGTGACCATTCCTGCTCCTGCCAAAGGCTAAACCCACTCTACGTCCACCACTTGTCTACTACCCGTTTGATGTTTATTAACCGTTATCCAACCATTTATGTCCATAAATGTTTCCTCTAATAAATTCCCTGCTCTCATGGATAATTTGAACATATCATTTCCCAATTCTATAAAATAACATAAACCTTTCCATTATTTCTTTTACGCATACGAGGCTCCAGTAAAACTAGTATCGATCAAACATTCCTTACATCATTGTACAAGCTAGCTAACTACCTGGTAATTATCATCTTTGTCCTCCTACTCCTTTAAATGTCTTCTTCTAAAGGGGAATCCAAAATGGTGGAAGAAAAAACTATGCTCCCTCATGCTATAGACTTAGACCATCTTCCATTAGTTGATCAATAATATAAAATCTTTAAGACTCAATGTGAATTTGATTTGTACGAATTAAAAGATTGGATGAAACAATTTTTTTTTTATATTAGTGATGAATTGAGTTTGTGGGATTCCTTCCTACCTCAATTCATATTCCCACTAACTCATCCCTTCCTAAAATTTGTGTCTTGGTGTCACTTTATTATATTCCAAGTCAAAGGGTTGTTATTGCACAAAATAATGACATTATTTTTACAGTTACATCTTAATCTATTTAGCAAATGCTCCAAATGAAGACCTCAACTTCTCTACACCATTTTTCTGTAGACTCCCTCATGGACCTCTATAAGAATCTTACCTTATCTCAATGATACAATATTTTTTAGATATTTCTACCTGAAAATGTTGAATTACCCAAGACGAGCCCACCTTACCCTATTTCAATGTTTCTAGAGATGACTAAGAAAGTGATTTCAATAATTTATTAAAAATCATTGTATCAATATTATCAATGGGTTGATGAGATTATCCTAGGATTTTATCAATATTTTCAAAGGATGAAAAACCATCCATTATCTTTCATTATAGTGAATTCCTAGCAAGGATTATTCATTCTAGTTTCCATTCTAGTTTCCATTGCAAAAGCTAGATGAACAGGGAAACCCTCAATCTATGATTCATTGGACCTCCTTGGTTAGGAATAATATTAATGAATTCTCTTTCAATAAATATACATATCAACTTTTGTACACAGTTTCATGTTTACTTAATAGTGATGTTATTCCTAGAATTTCTCCTCAAATTAAAAGGATTCTTCACCTCAGTGAGCAAACAAAGACAAGGGACTGGTATTTGTATAAAAAATACATAGAAATTAGAGTGTATGTATGTGAGATTCCTCCATACAAGTTGCCTCAGTTTGTGCCTATTATAATTTTTGCATTGGAATATATTAGGCAGATGATAAGCATGGATGAGCTTCACTTTGTGACAACTAAAAGTAAATATCAATTCAAGATCAAGACTCAAATTGGAACTTTCATCTATAATGCTAGAACAACAACAAAGGAGGTATACCTTCTCCTAAAGGAAATGGAATTTAAATTAATTTTTACCTGGTCATATGATCCCTTGGGGATTAATATCAAATCTAAGGGTGGAACAAAAAAATACCCCTTAAGTTCATACTCCAAGACTAGAAATTGAGAAATATATGAATCAGGCAGAGTGGTAAGAGAATATATTGCAAGAAGCATAAGAGAATTTTTTTACTTCTATAGCGTCACAGACCCCATTTTCTCAGGAAAATCGTGCAAAGGGAGTAAGGGAAACTATTTCCCCTTCAATTATAGAAATTCAATAGAAAATTTTTGTAATGTACAAAAAGAAGAGTAAGAATCCTCTTGAGGACTCATTTCCTGAAGAAAACTCACAAACTACATTAATTCTGACAGACCCTCATGCTACAAGTTTTCCTAGAATTGAAGAACTTTTCTCAGGATCCCCTACATCTTCAGTTTCTCAAGATCCATTGGAAACAACTCAGACATGAGAACTAGCTCATGGTCAAAATGACCCAAACATTTTTTTCCAGATATAAGGAAATAAAAAGAAAAATGAAGCACTAAAGGGTACTATTATATTTAATTCTAGTAACAAACTTCAACATATCAATATAAACTTTTTTTTTTCCTTTGATACTGAAAAAGGACAGATGCAAATGGAGTTTTTGGAGCTTAAAGTTCCATTTCTAAAGACTGCAGATGATTATATGAAATAAATATTTTCCTTTGACACGAAGGAAATCCATCCTACCAGATTGACTTGCATAAACAAGCCGTAGAAATGATTTATTCTAGCCTAACTAGTTCAGCCATGGAAAAATATAAATTACAAGTTCCATTGAATAATATTCAGTCCCAACTAAATATGGAAAAGATGAATTCTCTAGCAAATGATACTGAGATAAAGACTTTGGAGGACTTGGTAATTAAATTGGGATATGATTCGAGAAATGTTAAATCTGCTTAGGAAATAATTAAGAGGAAAAATAATGACATTCAAGCATTGCTGAAACAATTTAAACTCCTTACTACTGAAGATCCTCAGGCTAAAGAAATTGGTGAATGAGAGAATTAAAAATAGAATATGTTCAAGATTATATTTGAAAAAAATACACAAATACAGAGGATGGAAATATAATTAGAAACTTTATTAAGGGAGAAAGAACAAGAAGCAAATGAAGCATTAGTTATTCCTTTGGAAGAAATTTAAATTATAGGTACTTCAACAAAAAGGGCTTCTACTTCAACAAATAGTACAACAGGGGAGATACAATCCACTAATCCAACAACTGATCTGGCTAAAGCCATGGGAGACTTATCGTTGAGGGGACAAGAAATTGAAAAACTGAAAGCACAACTTTATAATCTTCAATAATAGAAAATTAAAATTGGCAATGCATATGTAGCAGAGATTCAAAAGAGTCATAGGTTGAATCAAAGAATACAAACCCTTGAAAATGAATAAAAAATTTCTCAAACTATTGAACAAACCAAAGAAAACATCTGGCAAGACATCAATGAATCCATGAATGATTTATGACCCTCAATTGAAATAATGTTTGAGTAAGAAAATTTATTTGGAAAATCAAAGAAGGTAATAGCAGAGGTAAAGAAATAATTGGGTCATAATCCAGGAGATGCAACAACATTAGTTAGAATTTTGAAGTCAAAAACAAAAGAGGAACTTGAAGAATATGGAATTGATGACATAACTGAAACTATTCTTGAGGTTAGAAAAATACACATTAAAGGAAATTTAATGCTGCAACTTGAAAAAAAATACCATAATCTAGATGCCAACCTCAAGAAGTTTCATAGGAAATTTAATGCGCTGCATCAAAAGGGACTTCCATGTTTAAAATGAATAGGAGATAAATTGGTTACTATTGAAGAATACCAACGAATATTGTATTCAATATCCACAGAGAAAGCCAAATTTTCCAAGATCATAGGAACTATTACAGGAAAGGCATTAATTGAAGGTTTGGCTTTTGACTTATTAATTCAGAATGAGATAAAACATTTATTTGTAGTTAAGTCCACCTTTTAGAAGTACACTGAAGTGGATGAGATTTACAGAAAATAAATTAAAGCTACCATCCCTGATGATGATAGATGGGAAAAGATATGTCGACTCATTGACAAAAAAAAACAAACAAGTTTGGAGCAGCAGATTCGAGATTTTAGCAACAACATGCGGGTTTAAAGGAGAAAAAGGACAGATGTTGGAAAGGAAAAAAACACAACATTATTTTAGGTCCAGACATCAACAGATGCCTCGAAATCAATGCCAAAGGGCTTCAACTATTTTTATTTTCCCATATTTTAGATCTATTTTTGTAAGCAATTTTAAGATATTTTGTAAATAAATCTTGATATTTGAATCAAGATATTATTAGGAAAGTTGTATACATAATTCTTAGATTGAAGTATGAAGGACTGAACCCTTGTAATATACCATTAACCAAAATTATAATCATCTGAAGTTTTTTTGATATTAATGAAAGGATTATGGATTTACCTTGAAGCAATTTGTGTTCGTGTGAGTTTTCTTTATTAAATTCTGTTTTCATTTTCTAATTTCGACATGAATTTGAGGTTAATGAAGAAATTTGGGTTAATTTATTCATCTGTATTTTTAAATCATCACTTCTTCTTAATTTTAAATGTATTTTGTTTGCCTGTAAACATAATTTACACACATCATCTTTATATGGTTAATTAAATATTTTATTTGAATATATAAAATATCATATATTCTCTTAAAATTCTACCCTACACATCTATAAATGCTAAATTCGGCTAAGAGGTGAAGAACCATCCCTTTTGTTATATAATGAACAATTAAGATCCTTCACTTGTTTAAGTAGTTTAGGACATTTGTCATCTAAAAATTCAAAACAAACAAAACATTTCAGATGCTTTGTTAAAATTCCAAACCTAGAATTATCTACAAATGTAAAACACGCTGCCCATATGAAAAATATGGCCTTGCCACGTCCCTCCTTATGAAAAAATGAGAAAAAACAATATAAAGTTGATATGGTTATGTCATTGTCAAAATTCAGTTTGAAGGGAATCTATTGTGAAAGATTCTACATGGGAATATATTGTGTAATATTCTCTTCGAAAAGCATGCCCCTCTAGGGGGAAACTCCATGTGGTCCTTGTTCCATTGCTTTCTCCTCTCGGATCAGTTTATTCACCCCGGAGATTGAGTTAACTCGGTGTTTAAATATTTTTTCTTGGGCAAATTTACCAACGTCTAGCTTGTGGGTGATTGGTGGATACCCAAATTAGGTGGGCGAAGGTCCCAAGGTCAAGCCCGCAAGCCTTCCCCATATACACTTGTTGCTAGTATTTTATTTTATTTTGGTGCGATGTTGAGTGGTATGGGGAATGGGCTGCCTGTTGGGAGGGCCGACCACCTTGGGCGGGCGGGATCGAATCCCTCCAACCTCGAAATTTTAATGGTTGTGCCATCGTGGGTGAGGTTCTGAGTCAAGGTCGTGGGCCTCGACCCCCACAATATATCAATATATCATCCATATTTGGGGGTGGCGAGGGCGATAGCACACAACCCATTTTAATTTGTTTTTTTTAATTTTCACAAAATTGATCAAAATAGTTTTCCATATTTTTAGGGTCACCGATCTTTTTAAGTAGGCGATAATTTTTCCCTTTCTGACTGTCACAAACTATCACAGTGAAGTGTCAAATTTTTTCCTAGTTAGTGGCCACCAAATTTAGCAGCTCCACCATATTTCACTGTCTTCCAAATTTATTTTGTGCTCTGCCAAATTTAGTCAGGGGTCGTAGTTTGACCAAAGCTTTAACTGGCCGTAACTTTTTCATACAAACTCAGATTGAGGTGTAATTTATGTCGTTGGAAATATTGTGATGAACTATTTGATATGATTCTAGTTTCACTTCAATAAAATGAATTTTATTTTTGAGACTTTCATGTTCCCTCTTTGATTTTTGAGCATTTCTATATCCACTGGATCATTCTTCCCCACTAGGAGAAAACAATATGAAATATATTGTAATCCCTCATTTACACAACAAGTGCCTTAACATGCCACACTTCCTTCTCCTTCACCTTTATTCTTCAGAGCCATGAGTGATAAAATGACACCTACTATTTATGTGAACCCGTGGTACATATTTCAAAATACGTGTTCAATTACATGACCTATCATGACCCGAGAAAAACCCCATACTTTCCAGGACTTTACAACACACTCTTTGGTTAAGTTTACATCAGAATCATAAGAGAAACTAATATCCCAACTATAAAAAAAAAGGCCAAAAGGATCACTATGTTGCATTCATAAGTGATGGAAAACACTTCATGATCACTTTTACAATCATTTCACAACATGTGATTTAAAAAATGTGTCCATGACAAGCTACTATCTCTAATAAAACCATATCTCATTCATCAAAGTAAATGGGTCATAATTATGGAGTCGATTCGCTTGTTGAACAACTTTACCAACTAGTTCCTTCATAGGTGATTTCTAGTCATGGAGTACTTGACATGTGAACCTCTGATGTCCATCGTTGTTGCAGTTACTGCAATGATTCTTTCTCCTCCAAAATTTATGGATTGTCTTGGAATGATTTTTCCTAGTGCATCCTTGATGAGGACAACTTCTTGTGGAATCTTCACTATCATTGGAATGTGGCGATGTGCCCCCTTCATATGTCATTGTTTGGTCACTGGTTGTCTTGTATCATTCTCCAACTTCATTTATGACATAACCAAGTCTTTCATAACTAGGAAATTCCTCTACTTTGATGGAATTCACAATACCCTGCCATTAATGCTAAGGCCCTTTCCTTGATACCCCATTTTCTTAAAAAAATTTGATCCAATTTCTGTAGTATGATTCCTAAAAGAAAATAAATAATCATCATAAAAAGAACATGAAATTGAAGAACCACCTTTTAGCTCAAGCTTGTTATGCTGCAACTTTTCGAAGGCCTCCCCCTTGGCTTGTAATTTATGTTGTGACCTTTGTTTCTCCTCCTCTACTTATTTTTGTAGTCTGCTTAGTTCAACATTCTCCGCTTTAATTCTTTGGTTGATCTCTTCGAGCTCTTGGAGCCATGCATTATTTTGTGCCCTTTTTATATTTGAACCAACATCTGGTAAAGCATTTGTTTCATCACCTGAGTCGGAACCCAGGTCAATAGGTCCATCACCTGCTATCCTGAGAGCTACAATCTGTATCTCATTACTTGAGTCAGATCCCAGGTCAATTGGTCCAACACCTGCAAATCATGCAGTTGTTATCTTCTCCTCATCCTCTGATTCAGATTCTTGGTGTTGTTGCATGATAGAAACTGTATGTTATTTCTCTTTTCTTCCATTCCTCTGTGACTTTAATTCTGGATGAAATTTCTAGCAATGCTCCTAATCATTCCATTTTTTCTCACAATGAGTACAAGAGGGATTTAAACATAGTTGTTTTTTTCCTATTTAGGAAATCATATTTCTCATTCTTCCCCCTGATTTCAAGATGTACATACTTCACACTAGCTTCACTAAGAGTTTTAAATTCAAATAATAACAATCAATGATGAAAATATATATGTAAAGAGCCAAGGTATTTCATCAACGTCTCAAGAGAGTCTAATGGAACATTCAATGCTAATTCTTGTTTTCTAGACTCTATAAAATTCTAAAAATTTTTACCTTTACTTTGTTTCAAATGTTTCCATTCTAGCATGGCCTTCTATATGTATCCCAATGGATAAAATTTTCCTCTTAAAGCATAAAAAATCTCAGACCAAGATGAAATAAGTTTATGATTACTCTTGCCACCTTTTTGTAGCTTGCTTTCCCACCATACGAGAGCAGTTCTACTCAATCGAAGGGATGCTAACTAGATCTTGGCCTCATATTATTTGAATTTTTGAATGCATAAATATACCTCAACCTATCTGATTCAGCTATCTAGGTTATTTTAATTAGATTCTCCATTAAAAACAGGAAAATCAAACTCAACATCCAACTTGAAAAAATGATTTTTATGAGATTTTATACTTTTATAACAATGAGAAGATTAGGAATAAGGGGAGAATTCACTAACATATGGAGATGTGGGTTCAGGAGGCCCTTATCCTCCCCCACCTTTATTTATTGAGGCATGATCATCTAGTTCTTTCTTCTCCTAATTTACCATTTTTTTCTCACACTTTGCAAACATTTTGTCAGCTTCGTTTGCCACGGTGTAGAAGACTTTGTGGAAATTTCGCTCTTCCTCCAACCAAGCATCTTCATCTGCCATTTTCCTTATTTGTGCTACAAACCCTTCTTCTGTATCAAAATAATTAAGTTTTCCTTCACCTCTTTGGAGCTTTTCCCTAGTTATCATATAATTGTAATTCACATCAATAGAAGACCCACTCTGATACCAAAATTTATCCAGATCTTTTTACTTCAAATATGAACAAAATATTACACTTAAAAGGGAATGTAACCTTAATATGCATAAACATAAAAGAGGTGGAAATAAAATACAAATATGAGAAGTAAAGACACAAACAAGTTGATAATAGAGTTCACTCAATGTGGGTTACATCTCCGGGCCCTTCTCAATGTGGGGAAGCCTCTTTCATTAATCTTTAGCAAAATGAAATTATATGCATGTATAAAAAGACACCTTATAGTTCCAATTCCAAGGATGGACTGAATATTCACACATGTGCTAAAGAAATGAAATGCACATTTTAATTTGTGGTGAAAAATCGTGAAAAATGATTGTAAACTCGACCCCTTTCTGCTTCAGTCAAAATCTGGACTCCTGGGAATCCAAAAGATTCCAAAAATATTCCTTCCCTTGGGTTGATCAGAATACGGCTACCTAGATAAAAAATCTGTCCTTGCCACTAAACTCCTTGTGCAAAACCCAGAAAAAGGAATATAAAGTTGATATAGTTCTATCACTATCAAAATTTAGCTTCAAGGGAATCTTACAGATTCCTCACAAGATTCTACATGGGAATATATTGTGGAATATACCCCTAGAATATTCTCTAAAATATTCTCTTTGAAAAATGTGCCCCACCTAGGTGTAATTTTGTGTGGTCCTGTTTCTGCCACCTGCTACTCTGGCTCCTTTTCTTCCCCCTGACGAATGTGTTAACTTGTTGTTTGAATATTTTTTCTTGCATGGATTTACCAACCTCTAGCCCATGGGGCATTGGTGGGTGCCTAAATTAGGTGGGTAGAGGTCCCAGCATCAAGCCCACATGCCTCCCCCATATACACTTGTTGGTTAGAATTTTTTATTTTTATTTTGGTGCAACTTTCAGTGGTATGGTAAATCAGGTTGCTCGTTGGGCGGGACAGCCACCCTGGTCGGGCAGGTTTGAATCCCACTGACCCCACATTTGAATGGTGTAACCATGGTGGGAGGGGTGTCGGGTCAAGGCCACGGGCCCCGACCCCAAAAATTTATTAATACATCATGAACAAATGGGGGTGGTAACCCGCCACCCTTTTTTTTTTTGTTATTTGCACAAAATTGGTCAAAACAGTTTGCCAAATTTTTAGGGTGACCGGTGTTTTTAAGTATGAAATAATTTCACCCTTTTATACCACCAAAAACTATCACCCTGAAGTTCCAAATTGTTTCCTAGTTAGTGGCTACCAAATTTAGCAGCTTCGCTAGATTTAGTTGTATTTGAAATTTAGTTGGCTCTGCCAAATTTAGCTAGGGGGCCCATTTTAACCGAAACTTTGATTGGCCATAAATTTTTCATATGAACTCAGATTGAGGTGATGTTTGTGCCATTGGAAATATTATGATGAGCTCTTTTTTCTAATCCTAGTTTCTCTGCAATAAAATGAATTTGATTTTTTGAGCCTTTCGTGACCCCTATTTAATTTCTGAGAGTTTCTAGAGCCACCTAGATCAATTTGGGATCTCATGGATTAAAAAAACACAAAACCAACCATGGATTCCAGAGGAAAAACCACCCCAAACCTCGACCATTGTTATCTCACCTCTGTGGTTCAGAAATCACTAACATCAACTAGATTAGTCTCTAGGACCAAGCTATCCAAGGTTCCAAGAACTACTAACTCAACCCACGACCTTCTAGGGCTCAAGGGAATTTTTTCCGACTGTGACTATAGGGACTAGTAGCTCAACCCACCAAGGTCTCAAGAGTGTTTGTCCCAAACTACGGCTATGGGAACTAATAACTCAACACAAGATATTCTAGGGATTTCAGAGTGTTTGTTCCAACCCACAACTTTACGAACTCGAGCACCAATGAGAAAAACAAGTGGAAAAACCCAAAACATCATGGATATCCAAGAAATAGAAATGGAAGGCTAAATCCCACTATTAATCTAGGAAAATATCCATGCCAATGATAACACATAACTAGAGACTCCCATGCATATACCATGTATCCAGAAATCAACAAGGACATCACACATGCTACCTATTACTTGTAAGAAATCTAGCTGTAGCTATTGATACCAATGTTCCCTTGTGATTTCCTACTTTCCTTTTCCATATTTCTCCAATACAAATGAATTCCCAAGTGCTCCAAGAATGCTCCAAGATTTCTCTAGGTCTGCAAGAGTATGAGAGAATGATATGAGAGAGTGAGAACTGAACTGAAAAAATTTATAATGAGCAAAAGATGTGAAATGTTTCTCTGAAGCCTTTTTATCACTGAGACCTATATTTTATTGATTTTCCTTCATTTTTCCTCTTATTTCACTTGAAGGAAAATTTGTCTCTTCACCTTGCTTTTCTCCTATTTACTTTATTCTTATAATTAAAATGGTGTTTATAGCCTCGTTTCCTTTTCCAATGACTTTGCCAATTTCCATAGCCTTTAATTAATCACAAGTGATTCCCATCAAATTTTTTTCCCAACATTTAGCTTGGAATGCGTGTCCCATGTCCTTGGTCTTATTTTATTTACATGGAAAATCAACTAGGGGTTGATACATGGACAATAATGTTATAGCTATGAAAATGGATTAAGAACAAATTTTCCCTTAAAATATGATCTATATTGCTTCATTTTATTGTGTGTCATCCATATCATATTTTGTAGAGTGCGAAAAATGGTGGAACCAGCTCATAGGACCATTTTTACCAGCGAGACATAGTTTGCAAGTTGGAGTTAGAAACCTTATGGGATCGTTTTAAGGAATAAAATGGATTTTTTTGGGGGGTAAAAATTTTCCACTTTAGTACCACACTATTTTTGCCTATTCTATACAAAAACCTTTCCAACAGTTCAATCATCACCTTAGTCAGAATCTATATGAAAAAATTTATGCCACTTGAAAGTTGACCTTCTTGTTCTCACCACCATAATTTAAGAGGATGCCACAACAACCCCTATTATTCATGGAAAGTGGGCTAGCCATGTGAAAATGATGAAAAATAATCTAGAAGAGTCCATATTGTAAGTTTAGTTAAAAATTGAGGGAGTCAAACCTAACCACTAGTAGGCTATCAGGTTGTCTTATAACCAAGGGAAATATGAGGAAAATGTGTTCCATTAATTTTTAGTGTCTTTTGTTCCATAAACTAGCAGAGTAGTTGAGAGAGATATGGAGAGATAAAAGAGAGAGGATTTGCACATTTTTTTATCCCACGGGCAGGCCATACTTCTTTGTACTCACATCCATTTTCTATTCAAGGAAAGAGAGTAGAGACATCTCACCTTCCAATTGGGTTTTCTCTTGAAATGGTTTCCCAAGATATATCTTGTGTCAATCATGGTTTATGAGTTAATATTTTTCTATTATATTTTATGCGTAATTATAGTTTAAATGCATATGCAATAAATAATAATTTATAGATCCAAAAATCTAAAGAGAAATAAACCATCATAGTGTATATTTCAAAATTTTAAATATAATTTATCAAATATATTGTGATGAATTGTCTAATGTAATGTCAAAGTAAATTTATAGATCATATTGGTATCAGATCAGGTTTCTTTGCATATATATTTTTAGGTTTGTGGGGAATCTATATCAACGAATCCAAGGGTCATAAAACCCTAGTCACGACCAATGAATCTATGAATAACCATCTCAATGTGGGAATTAGGGTTCATGTGTTTTCCTTTATGTCAACCTACGCTCATCATATTATGTATACATGGAATATTTTATGGTCAACAATTTTAGTGGAGGAAGAGGTATGAGTCCATGATGCCCAACAATTGTAGTGTATAAAGAGGCCAAAGTGTAGGAAGAGGTATAGATTTGGTGTTGTGAAACCAACTCCAAAAAGAGAAGAAAAGAGATATCAATGCCTTAGAAATAAGCCACTTCGAGGGGGAAACCTCCAATACATTACATGAATGAACAATTCTTGGATGATTGAAATTAAAAAACCTCCTTTCTATATATAGGAGTCCAAAAAAGGGAAGCTAAATAGGTTTTTGTGAAGTCTGGCATAACTAAGACTGGTTCTAGGCACACTGCCTCTTTAATATTTTCAAAGGCCTTAGTTGCTTCAGGAGTCCATGAAAATGCATCTTTCTTCAATAATGTTGTTAGAGGTGCTACTATTCTCCCATAATTCTTAACAAACTTTCAATAATACCCTGTTAACCTGAGAAATCCTCGCAACTGCTTTATGGTTGCGAGGACTTTCCATTCCTTAAAGGCTTTAATTTTTTTAAGGTTTGAAAATGGAATTCATCAACCTTTGAAATGTAGAAGGTGCATTGGTAAGGCCAAAAGGCATGACCAAAAATTCATAATGACCCTCACAAGTTCAAAATGTTGTTTTCGGAATATCTTCGGTCTTCATTCTAATTTGATGATACCCTGAACGAAGATCCAATTTGGTAAAATAAATTGCTCCATGTAATTCATCCAATAATTCATCAATCACAAGAATGGGAAATTTATCTTTAATGGTGAGCTTATTGAGCTCCCTATAATCCGAACACATGTGCCATGATCCATCCTTCTTGTGTACCAATACTACAGGAGCAGAGAAAGAACTTTGACTAGGTTGAATTATACCCGCCTCTAACATTTCTGCAATCATACGTTCAATTTCGCTCTTTTGGACATAAGGATATCTATAAAGCCTGATGTTTGGAGGAACACTTCCTAGAATCAAATGAATAGCATGATCATGATCACGAATAGGTGGGAGTCCTTTTGGAGTTTCAAAAACCTTGGAATGATTGTCCAAGACTTTTTGGAGATCTGTAGAAATAGATGATTTTGATGTTGGAATTTCTAGTGAGCATAATTGTGCAATTATGCCTCGTTGTTATTTCTTTAGAAGCTTTTTCATGACATTAGAGCTTATTATCTTTCCTGGCTTCCCTGCAATACCCCGTAATTCAACCTCCTTTCCTTCTGAAAATTTTTTCAAGAAAAGTTCTTGAAAATTAAAAGCTACCGTCCCCAAAGATTGTAACCATTGTATTCCTAGTACAACATCAACACCTCCAATAGGAATGGAAAGCATTGGACTATTCAATACATATTCCCCGATGGTTAGCTTGATATTATGGCATTTTCCAGAGAAATTTATAGTTCCTCCATTTGCAACCATCACTTCACATTCTGGTGCTGGGTGTTGGGGTTCCCATGTTTTGGCCAGATTGGCAAGACCAAAAGATGAGACAACATCAGAACCACTTTGGGATCCCAGGATCTAGCTCTCTTGGACCCGGAGAGGGATCTCTCCAAATAGAGCAAAGAATGATATATATTTGAAGGTTCAAAATGAGGTATTAGGCTAGGTATGAAGCATAGAGGGGGTTTAAAACAATTTGGTTGGTTGGTTGCTGGGCTGAGTCATGAGATCATAGAATGGGAAGGTAATGGAATGAAAGGAGAAGAGGAGGAGGACGTTTCAATAAAGAGAATAGTTTAAGAATGTGCCATCCGTTGGGCTATGGAGTCATGAAAGGAGATTACTTGCAAACAACTAGCCAAGGCTTTCAGAGGGCAACTCCTCTATACTAAAGGATCTTCTTAGATAGATGGTGGAATGCAAAAATAAGGAAAGAAGGTGAAAGAAGGAAAGAAACCCAATTTCTATCTATAGATCAGGTCAGAGGTCATTTAACTCCAGGCCTACTTGGACATACTCAAAGGCAGCTCTCAATGAAGTCACAAGGGGGAAGCTTATAGATCGAATCAGAGGTCATTTAACTCCAGGTCTGCTTTAGCATGCTCCAAGGGAAAAACAGAGATAAGATTTACACAAAGCTAGAGTCTATAGATCAGAGAAGGACTTTGATCCTTCAATGCTTTGACACCAATAAGAAACATCCAAGTAGAAAACCCTGAATTCACACATCAGCTAGCAGGAAATAACATTTGCTACACTGGTTAAACCACATTAATTTACTCTTAGATTAACTATCAACAGAAAAAATAAAAGGCAAGGAGAGTAGAAACATAGGGTACCTAACAAGGGTAAATCCTATGCTATATTTCTGATGCGAGCCAGAAGAAATGAATAGCATGGAAAATGTAATAAAACAATGTAGAGAGAAACATCACTCGTAGTAATAGACTAGGATCTTGTGAAATTTGCTTGATTAATTAATGCAAAACCAGTCACATACATTGAGCTCAATGGCTGTTACAGTCCAGACTTTCTCCTCCCAGCCTACTACATTACAAACTACTCTGCTATTCCCTCCCAAGACTGTTCTAACAGTCAAAATGAATCCCTCTAACAGCAACGGCAACAACCGAACAACAAACCTTTACAATTTGTTCTTCAGGATTCTTATAGGAGAAAAGAATAAAAATAGTAGATGATATTCATTAAATGGATCTCATTAAGACAGAGTGGAGAAAGAGTTCATGCCCACTCTCCTTAATGGAAATCTGCATCACTGTAAGTACTCTATAGTATGGTCTGGGAGTCTCTGTCAGGTCGGCTTTGACCTCTGAAGTTTCGTGAAGTCCTTCTAGCTGTAAGGCCCTCTCTTCTGTCTTCTGAAGAAAATAAGGTGACTGAAAGGTCTTTAGGTCTCCATGCTTCCATAACTGCAGTCCTGACAGTCTTTAAGAAGTTTCTGTCAGAGTAATTAATTGTTTCTAGGCTCGAGGTGGCATGGAGACTGCTGTAGGAAGGTGTACCTCCGGAGAAAATGCGTTCTACTGTTATGTAGCGCTGATATGACTTGCTGGTGTGCTCTTTACTCTTCAAACTGTGCTTTAATCCTTTGAACATGGGATTAACACATTAAATATTCAACTATGGGCTTAAATCCCCCAAATCCGTCTTTGCTGCTTCATTTTTCCACTGCAATGGCCTTTCTGTGATCTCAGTCACAGGGTTGTGACTGTTTGAAATAGAGTGAATTCATACTCTGTGAACCCTGCACAATAAAAATGAATCAATTATAAAACCCAGGGGGTGGCGGAAGGAATGCTGTGGAGGCCTAGAGGAACTGTGGATGCAATAGACAGTGGTGGAGAAATGCAGTGAAATGGTGGAAATGGTTGATATGCAATGGTTGAGGGCTAGACAGGTGGAGGCGTAGTGGAGAAAACATGCTGGCCGTTTGATCCTGCATGCGGGCGATGATCGACGGTGGAAAATGCACGATGAAGGGTTTTGGAAATCAGGCGAAACACAAAAGAAATGGTGGAAATGCCACAAAGGCATGTAATGTGGAGCTCTTGGAAGTGGGACCCAGTCAATGATGGGGCATTGATTTAATCTGGACCGTTTGATCTCAGGAGAAGATCGACGGTTGAGAATGCATCTGAAGGCGACAGATGGTGTGCCAGGGGTCCCCTTTTCTTTGGTTAACGCCCAAGCATCTTCTAGGTGCGAACACCGTCGGATGGCCGGCCATAGATCGGACGGTGTACAAAAATATCGCTCCGGATCTGTAGATGAATGTTAATGTGTGATGGGGGGCGGTTTTTAAACAGTGCTCGAAGACACGTGTCCTGCGGTGAATGGCATCGCTACGAAATGAAAAATACTGCCCACCTTCCAAAGGCGATGCGATAGAAACCGATGGTTTACAACGGTGACATGATTGCGGGGGCCACCGAGGTGTATTAAAGGTGGGCCATCGATCTGTAGATCAGATCGATGGTGGATATGTAGTCGAAAGATTGCAATCGGGTGAGACGGCAAGACCTTTGCGATTGCAACGGGGGCGGGGATTCGATTACACGCCAGCCATCGGATCTGGTGGGGAGATCAACGGTGCGAAAATGATCGGAGGGGTGAAAGGGGAGGGGCGATGAGCACGATGCGATTAGTGCTGGGCCGTTGGACCTATGGAGATCGATGGCTCAGATCGCAGAGGGAGTCAATAGAACTAAACACAATCGCATCGGGAAATTTCTATTTACAAAGGGATGCACTCGCCTGACAGTTGCGATTGTGATTAGTGCCTAGAACATTAGCGCTTGGTTCTGGCATTGGTTTACATGGGTAAGTGGTTTGAGGGGGGCTGGCCAAAAGGGGCTTAACCCGCATATATGGAAAAAGGGGTATTTTGGCTTAGTTTTAATGCGTTTCAAAGCCAAAAAAGGGTAACGATAGAAGGAATAAAGGGACTCAAACGAAACAAGGGGTGTGTTGTAAGGTTTAAAGGGGAATGAAGATGATTTAGGGGGTTAATGAGGGAAATAGAGGGGAATAAAAAGGAAGGAAACGCAGGCTTAATGGCGATGGAAAAGAAGGAAAAGAAGGCCTTTTTGGGCATTCTTCTTTACAACAGAGAGGCTTTTTAACTAGAAACAACATCGGAGATTTATCAACAGACAAAGGCTTCAAGGAGGCTTCAAGGATGATGTGTTTTCAGAGGAAATGCATTCCTTGAAGGCTCAACCAACATTTTAGCCCCCTGTTTGCTTGCCAAAAAATTCATAGGGGGCTAACAATGGCTCCACATGGGGATGGCTTCTTCTTGAAGGAGTCAAGAATTTAGAGAAAGATTTTTGGTGTAGGCCATATGCCTGGTACTTGACCCATCCATTTTCTTTCTTGGATCAGCTGCCACAAATCATGAAGACATCATATCAGCAATAAAATTCTCCCAAACAACTACATACCCACACTATAGTCCTACATTTTTTCTTTTGGGTGCATTTGGACTTGCAGACCCTTTAAATCATCAATTTTTACAAGCAGGCAAACAAACCTATTCTACCTCTACCCTTATTACTCCATGAGACCATATTAAACTGTTGGTCTCATAGTTTCTCTACCTAACTATATCTGCTAGGATTAAACTATCTAGTAGATTTCTTCACTACATTCTAAGACAGAAATTGAAAAACAATCAATTCAAGATTAGACTGTCTGGCTTGCTGGACATTGCAGAAATTAAAAACAACTAGCTACATGCTCACAGCTGAGCTTTATTGAGCTTTCATACCTACCATACTCTAACTGGACTATTTACAATTCTAGCTTACAAACATTGTCTTCCAATGCAACCAGTCCTTTAAGTGATCCCATGACTGGTCCTTTCTGCTCAACTCCTTGAGCAGGCTGGATAGGCAGGGTAGCTCCCACTCTTTTTGTTCCATAATAGCAGCTTTGAAAAATTTTATTTCTGTTTGCAACATGCTACTCAAAAATACCTTTGATCCTTCTTTGAATGTTTGCAGGAAATGAATATAAGGATCATGAAAAGATACGTGGCTATGAATATCTGGTAGGCCGGCTTCAACCAGGATCTCTTCTTCTTCCACTAGATGGAGAAGAAGACTCTCTTGGAGTAGAGTGTCTCCTTCATCATCTGAACTGGAGGACTCATTGTATATTGCAACTGATTCTTCTTGGAGCTCCAGTATGTTCTACTTTGATATGCTGAGCTCTGTGAAAAGATCTATGTATTCTTGAGCAGGGGCTTGTTCCATTACTTCCTCTTTTTCAAGAGAAGGCGCCTTGCTTTCATCATGTTCAAGAATATCTTCTTTGCTTTCCTCCTCATCTTCTGAAAAGGAAGGCTACCAGTTTCCAGTCTTACTGATGATCTGTGGTAAAGCAGAATGAAGATTCAAGGAATCTTCATCTGCTGTTATACTGTCGTAGCTCTCCCCATCAGTGTCATAAATAGGCTGGCTCGACCAAGTCAACCATTATGGACGCTCAACAGGTCTTTCTTCATTTTGATCCGCAGAGGAGCTTTCTGGATCTATATCATCAAAATCATAAGATGAATGAGCAAGAGTGTGTGTTCTATAAAAGATTTCGGAGGTGGACCACTGGTTTAATATCCGATCAATCTCTTCTTCTGTCAAAAGAGGGGTTTCCCTTTCATCATGGACAGAAGAACAACAATCCTCTTTCTCTTGTATTAGCTGATTTGGAGGCTGGATTTTTTCTTGAGCCTCTTCTTCCACATCAGATTCTGCCTCTTCTATGTGGTCCCTTGTTTCCTCAAAGCAGCATTCCCTATTAGCTTTTTCTATTAGGTCCTAATTTTCTCTAGTCAGTGTAATACACCACATAGGTAAGCAATCAGGCAGTTCCTGATCACCTTCCTCTTCATCTTCAATAGATTCTTGAGCATCATACATGTCTTGCTCATCTTCTTGGTCTTGAGTTTGTTCTTGTTCTAGAAGAGGCATGGGTTGTTCTAAATAATCATCATTTGCATTCATATTAGCCATATACATCTCCATCACTTTACCAAACATTTCTGCTATTCCATTGAGTTGGTCATACAAAGCATCAAACTTCATATCTCTGTCCATGTCTGGATCCATGTTTCTACAAAGAAGGCTACTGCATCTTCTCAACCAGTTTAGAGTCCTCCACCAGTGGAGTCATTAGGTATTTTAGGAGTTATGGGGTGTGGAGTCACTAGGTGGATGAATTTGACTGTTTGAAGCACGCTGCTATCCACAATCAGCAATGAGATGCTAATCTAAAGGCAAAGTGATCTCTTCCCCAGTGGAGTCGCCATTATGTTGGGGTTCTCATGTTTTGGCCAGATTGGCAAGACCAAAAGATGAGACAACATCAGAACCACTTTGGGATCCTAGGATCTAGCCCTCCTGGACCCGGAGAGGGATCTCTCCAAATAGAGAAAAGAATGATATATCTTTGAAGGTTCGAAATGAGGTATTAGGCTAGGTATGAAGCACAGAGGGGGTTTAAAATGATTTGGTTGGTTGGTTGCTAGGCTGAGTCATGATATCATATACTGGGAAGGTAATGGAAGGAGAGGAGCAGAGGAGGAGGACGTTTCGGCAAAGAGAATAATTTAAGAATGTGCCATCCATTGGGCTATGTAGTCATGAAAGGAGATTACTTGCAAACAACTAGCCAAGGCTTTAAGAGGGCAAGTCATCTATACTAAAGGATCTTCTTAGATAGATGGTGGAATGGAACAATAAGGAAAGAAGCTGAAATAAGGAAAGAAACCCAATTTCTATCTATAGATCAGGTCAAAGGTCATTTAACTCCAGGCTTGCTTGGACATACTCAAAGGTAGCTCTCAATGAAGTCACAAGGGGACAACTTATAGATCGGACCAGAGGTCATTTGACTCCAGGTCTGCTTTAGCATGCTCCAAGGGAAAAATAGAGATAAGCTTAACACAAAGCTAGAGTCTATAGATCAGAGAAGGACTTTGAACCTTCAATGCTTTGACACCAGCAAGAAACATCCAAGTAGAAAACCCCGAATTCACACATCAGATAGCAGGAAATAACATCTACTACACTGGTTAAACCACATGAATTTACTCTTAGATTCACTATCATCAGAAAACATTAAAGGCAGGGAGAGCAGAAACATAGGGTACCTAACAAGGGTAAATCCTATGCCATATTTCTGATGTGAGCCAGAAGAAATGAACAGCATGGAAAATGTAATAAAACAATGTAGAGAGAAACATCACCCGTAGTAATAGACCAGGATCCTGTGAAATTTGCTTGATTAATTGATGAAAAACCAGTCACATACACTGAGCTCAATGGCTGTTATAGTCCAAACTTTCTCCTCCCAGCCTACTACATTACAAACTACTCTGCTACTCCCTCCCAAGACTGTTCTAACAGTCAAAATGAATCCCTCTAACAACAACGGCAACAACCGAACAACAACCCTTTACAATTTGTTCTTCGGGATTCTTATAGGAGAAAAGAATAACAATAGTAGATGATATTAATTAAATGGATCTCATTAAGACAGAGTGGAGAAAGAGTTCATGCCCACTCTCCTTAATGGAAATCTGCATCACTGTAAGTACTCTATAGTATGGTCTGGGAGTCTCTGTCAGGTCGGATTTGACCTCTGATGTTTCGTGAAGTCCTTCTGGCTGTAAGGCTCTCTGTTCTCTCTTCTGAAGCAAGTAATTTGACTGAAAGGTCTTCAGGTCTCCATGCTTCCATAACTGTAGTCCTAACAGTCTTTAAGAAGTTTCTGTCAGAGTAATTAACTATTTCTGGGGTCGAGGAGGCATGGAGACTGCTGTAGGAAGGTGTACCTCTGAAGAAAATGTGTTCTACTATTATGTAGCGCTGATATGACTTGCTGGTGTGCTCTTTAGTCTTCAAACTGTGCCTTAATGCTTTGAACACGGGATTAGCACATTAAATCTTCAACGACAGGCTTAAATCCCCAAAATCCATCTTTGCTGCTTCATTTTGCCGCTGCAATGGCCTTTCTGTGATCTCAGTCATAGGGCCGTGACTGTTTGAAACAGAGTGAATTCATACTTTGTGAACCCTGTACAATAAAAATGAATCAATTATAAAACCCAGGGGGTGGCGGAAGGAATGCTGTGGAGGCCTTGAGGAACTGTGGACGCAACATACAGTGGTGGAGAAATGCAGTGAAACAATGGAAATGGTCAATATGCAATGCTGGAGGGCTAGATAGGTGGAGGCATAGTGGAGAAAACATGTTGGCCGTTTGATCCTGCATGCGGGCGATGATCGACGGCAGAAAATGCACGATGAAGGGTTTTGGAAATCGGGTGAAACAAAAAAGATATGGTGGAAATGCCGCGAAGGCATGTGACATGGAGCTCTTGGCGGTGGGACCTGGTCAACGGTGGGGCATTGATTTAATCTAGGCCGTTTGATCTCAGGAGGATATCGACGATTGAGAACGCATTGAAAGGTGACAGATGGTGGGCCAGGGGTCCCCTTTTCTTTAATTAATGCCTGAGCATCTTTGGGGTGCGAACGTCGTTGGATGGCTGGCCATAGATTGGACGATGTACAACAATATCGCGCTGGATCTACGGACAAATGTTAATGTGCGATGGGGTGCAGTTTTTAAACAGTGCTCGAAGACACGTGTCCTGTGGTGAATGGCATCGCTGCAAAATGAAAAATATTGCCCACCTTCCAAAGCCAGTGCGATAGAAACTGGCGGTTTGCAATTGTGACACAATTTCGGGGGCCACCGAGGTGGATGAAAGGTGGGTCCTTGATCTATGAATCAGATCGACGGTGGATATGCGGTCGGAATATCATAATCGGGTGACACGAAAATACCTTTGCGATTGCGACGGGGGCGGGGATGCGATTACACGCTAGCCATCGGATCTAGCGGAGAGATTGACGGTGCCAAAACGATCGGAGGGCTGAAAGGGGAGGGGAGATGAGCGAAATGCGAATAGCGCTGGGCTATTGGACCTATGGAAATCGATGGCTCAGATCGCAAAGGGAGTCAATAGAACTAAACACAATTACATCGGGAAATTTCTGTTTACAAAGGGATGCGCTCGCTCGACAGTTGCGATTGCGATTAGCGCCCAGACCATTAGCGCTTGGTTCTGGCACTAGGTTACGTGGGGAAGTGGTTTGAGGGAGGCTGGCCGAAAGGGGCTTAACCCGCATATATGGAAAAAGGGGTATTTTGGCTTAGTTTTAATGTGTTTCAAAGCCAAAAAAGGGTAACGATAGAAGGAATAAAGGGACTCAAACCAAACAAGGGGTGTGTTGTAAGGTTTAAAGGGGAATGAAGATGATTTAGGGGGTTAATGAGGGAGATAGAGGGGAATAAAAAGGAAGGAAACAGAGGCTTAATGGAGATGGAAAAAGAGGAAAAGAAGGCCTTTTTGGGCATTCTTCTCTACAACAGAGAGGCTTTTTAACTAGAAACAGCGGCGGGGATTTATCAATGGACAAAGGCACAAGGAGGCTTCAAGGATGATGTTTTTTCGGAGGAAATGCATTCCTTGAAGGCTTAACCAACATTTTAGCCCCCTATTTGCTTGCCAAAAAATTCATAGGGGGCTAACACTGAGTATAGGAAACAAGTCAATTCCTTGGCTACCTTACAATGAATAAAATTATGGGTACTACCTGAATCAATCAACACTATTACCTTTTTCTTCTTGATATGTCCTTCTATCTTGAGAGTTTGAGGAGTGGTAATTCCTGCCAATGCATTACACGATATGGTCAGACTCATTTCTTCCTCTTCTTGGGTTGGTTCCTGGTGTATATCCCCTTCTTGTTCATTTTCTTCTTCCTCTTCACAATCTATGTAAAATAATTTCTTCTCAGCACACTTATGACCTTTAGTTTATTTTCTATCACAACTGTAGAAAAGCCCTTTTGCTCTTTTTTCTTCCAATTGTTGTGGTGTCAACCTTGTAGGTTGTGGAAATCTAGGAGTAGCAACACTTCCCTCTTTATAGAAGTGAGTGGTAGGCTTCCTTTGCCTCCATAATTCTCATTCAAATTTTCCGGCCAACCCGACGCCTTCTCCAATGAATCAGGTTCCAAAACGAGAACTTCATGTCGGATGTTATCCTTTAAAGTACCTATGAAAATATCAATCCTGTGTTCCTCTGGAATATCAATTACCCTTATATTCAATTTTTTGAAGTACTCAATGTGCTCCCCCACTAAACCCTTTTGTTTGAGGTTTATCAATTGGGTAAAGAAGGTGTTGCTCTTTGTATCCTAATAATGTGCTATCATTTCCTCCATAAAAATCGACCAAGTGACAATTTTTTTACTGGAGAAAAGCCATCGATACCATAAAAATTTATTTTGTTCTAAATGTAAAGTTGCAATGCATACCTTTTGTGTGTTTTGCACATTATTGAGATCAAAATATTGCTCCATTTGTAGTATCCATGTTACAAGATCCTTTCCATCAAACTTCCTCATATCCATTTGTGGAATATGGTGGTTCTTCCCGCCAACATTAGAGTTTATGAAATCATGATTAAAATTTATTTTGTTCTCATCATGAGTTTTCTCTACTATCTTTTCACCATTAAGAAACATTTGTTGTATCAACTTTGTCAAAGCTTCCATGTTTGATTTTAGATCATTCTTCATTTTTTCCATTTTTTCATCGATCTTAGCTTCCATGTCATCCATATTAGCTTCCATTCCATTCTTCAAACCATCCATCTTAGATTCCACGCCTTTCTTCAAACCATCCATATTAGTTTCCACGCCTTTCTTCAAAACTTCCATGTCATTTTTTGTTGCTCTTTGCGAGAGTGAAATTTGTTGCACTTGCTCTTGTAATTTTGATATGTCATGTTGCCATTCTTCGTCTTCATCAGTCATAGTCGAGCTTTCTAAAGGCTTAATGGGTGTTGAGTTATTTTTAGGGGCCATTTTAGAATCCAATACTGATATCTATTCTACAATATGCCCTTGGAATCAATTCAACTTGATTATTCAAACAAGACTTATGAAATTCGGAAAAAAAACACGCACTTTTTACTTGCTTTTGAGGAGCTCGATATTGAAATTGAATTATCTCTCTAATTGCAGATCCTCAATATCTAAAATTCAGCCCTGTAGTAGCCCTCTGAAGCTTCTTTCAAATGCCATAGGTATGATTTGATTTGGATTCTTCAAGGTAAATATTGTGAACCAATATCTTAAATTTTGTGACGATGTTCCTCAGGATTGCGGCTTTGCACTCTAAAAATTTCAGCTTCTGAACCTTCATAGACAAAAATTTATTACGAAAATACCACGATGACCTGTTTAGGTTAAATTTAGGAGCTTGCAAAATGACCTAACTTGCACAGATCATATCTCCAAGAATATTTCGAACCAAGCTCCGAAATTTTGCGACGATGTTCCTCAGGATTTTGGATTCGCACTCTAAAAATTTCAGATTCTGAACCTTCGTAGAAAAAAATTTATAGCGAAAATTCCATGATGACCTATTTGGAGAAGCGAAACCCTAGAATCTCAAATCTCTGATACCAAATGTTGTGAAACCAGCTCCAAAAAGAGAATAAAAGAGATATCAATGCCTTAGAAATAAGCCACTTCGAGGGGGAAACCTCTAATACATTACATGAATGAAGAATTCTTCGATGATTCAAATTACAAAACCTCCTTTCTATATATATGAATCCATGGGGCCACAATGTAATCCTAGTGGGGCCACAATGTAATCCTAGCTGACCTAACAATAATAATTTAAGGGCACAATAATAAAAATATGGGGGTTACAAGCGTACAATAATAACAATAAGGGGGTTACACTAACAAAAGTAAGGGACTATACTAGTAATATAGGGACCTAACATTTGGATGAGGCCTACAAAGGATTGCTAGGATGTTGAATATGTTACAATAAGTTATATAGGTGTCTTAGAGTAGTAGGATGAATTATGTAAAAGTTATGGATTGAGAGGAGTAATGTTTCCCTAAATTAAGCTATAATCGCTGGGATCTAGACCTCCATAGTGCGGCTATAGGATGTTAACCACTGGGAATCTTATGTAAACAATGTGGTTATAGCCACTGGGATCTAGCTATCATCATAGTGACTATGTTTGTAGGTGATGAAAATTAAAAATCTCTAGTGAAACCAGAGTTTTACCCATATAATTTTTTCGCATTGGGTTGGTTTGATATGGTCAATAATCCAGCAAATTAAAACCATTGTAATTGTGTGTAGTATTTTTAATATCAAGTGGTTATAAATACGAGGAAAATGGGGGTGATTGTGTGTGTATTTATTGGGTTTATTACATTTTGGCTTGCATAAGTCTGCATAGGGGAACACATAGGTGATCTAGCATAAATTTCTATTTTCTTTTTGTTTTTTTTCAGGTGTAATGATGGGTCAGTGAAATATATCTATACAATTTAGGAAGGAATGAATGAGTTCAATATCTTAACAATATGCATATGTATATGAACTTTTGTTTCAACTTGTTTAGATCTGCTCTCAATGCATTAGTTGCAGATATTATTGCTGAATAGGTATACGCATAGACTTGAAATTGTTATTGCAAATCCAAGCTATGTATTGAATGTGGGTACTTGAGATTTATTTTTAAGATTGTGTACGGCTCATACTTAATAGGCAGGGAGGAATATCTCTTCTAGAAATCATCATTCCATTGATTATACATTCTTTTGTGACTAGTCTACTTGAAGAGATTTGTATGCCAAAGATGTGCATTGATTTTATGCATATACATAGATAAACATAGTGAAACCCTTTATGAAATTGTTTCCTATTACTTCAGAAATTAAAAGGCCATTATTCACTAACTTATATTGCTCCAATGTGACAATTTTTTTCTCTTTTATGATATTGATAGAATATTATAATATATATAATTTGATCACCAAATGTTTAAAGTTTTTGAGTAACCACTGAAAGGGGTTTCATAGGGATACAGAGGACCTTTTATGCTACTGAATAAGAGATGTTTTAGGGAAGCTATATATAATTGAATGTTGTAGGTCTCTAAAGTCATTTTACAGTAACTACTGAAGGGATTTTCATAAACAGTGAGGTATGTTTGATGCTATATGAAAAAAAATGAAGTTTGTTTGTAGTGTTTTCATAATATCTAATCATATATAACTTGCTTGTGTTACAAAATAATATCAATTCTTATGACAGTGTATGTATGCAAGATTTCTGCTTGGGATCTTGGTGTTAGGAGGGGATTTTGTAGCTATCATGAATATTTTCAAAGAGATTTTCTGGCTTGATTTGTATGTTTTTTTGAGTAAATATATATTATCTAGTGAACAAGATCAGAGGTACAATACTTTTAGAGATTGTATGCAATCCATAGATCAAAATTCAGAGGTGATAAAGTAATGGTGATGGATGTAGGGACAAATTACAAGTTTGAAAAATTTGTATGACAAATTGGAGACAATAATTTTTCATGACATGCACTTGTTGTATTTGTTAGCCCCCTAATTTTCTCTCTTTTTACCATTTTTCCCTTCCTAAATTGTAACCATTTACCTCTATTTCACCTCCTTTATGCACCCTCATCCTGCACCAGTCCAAGCATGGTGACACATTTCGTATAAAACTTTATTTTTTATGTTTTAATTCACTTTAGCATTAATTAAATATTTATTACATGATTTTTTTATTTCTAAATCACTTTTGTAACTAATCGATATCTCCAAAGGTTATTTGATGGTTAAAGTGCTTATCGTGACTGCTGATCTTAGTGCAGGATCAAATTTTCACTATTGCCAGCACAATAGATCTTCGTGGCAGATCTGAACCTCCTCGATCACCGCCCTGTCTTAAGCCATTTCAGCCATGACATCGAATGATTCAAAGTCAGCCGAGACTAATCCGTGAAGGGAGAAAGCTAGTTAGCTATGGCCAGTTTTGCAAAACCGTCTTATCTTGAAGGCCGAGACTAAATTTTGCATTTTGTTATGAATCAGTTGAACGATCTATTTTGGCCTTCGGCCAATAGATCTATATAATGTAAAGTGTACATAGGACCTAGGAGAAGAACTTTAGAGAAGATTTTTAGAGCGAATTTGATAGGTGGTAACCGGTCTTTTGTTATCACCCAAATCTGGGCTGGACATTTTATCAACACATGTATTCGCCACAATAAATTAATAAAAGGTTTTTCCACCTCATGTTTCAGAAATTATGTTTCTATTCTTTTAAACTGATGAATTAGCTGGTTTACTGAGAAAAATTTTAATTTAAAAAGGGAAACGTGCTGGTTGGCTAGGGCCCAGCCAACCCAGCACGTTTACCCTATTTTTTGTTTTCTGTATTGTGTGTTTAAATTATTAAAGTGTGATTAAATTTTCAGCACATGTATTACTGTCTTATTGAAAAAGGATCCATCGTGTGAAGTAGTTACATTTTATTTCCCTGCAATTTACTTTCCTGCATTTAATTTCAGATTGGATTTCCCCACCTGGTACAAGCAGGAGAAGAAAACCTGCACCAGTGCACGTTGGTGTGACATTTCTTTTTCCCATAGTTCTATTTATTTGGTTTTCCATCACCTGGCACAAGCATGAGAAGAAAACCTGCACTAGTGCACGTTGGTGTGACATTTCTTTTTCCCGCAGTTCTGTTTATTTGGTTTTCCACTGCCTGGTACAAGCAGGAGAAATGAACCTGCACCAGTGCACGTTGGTATGATGCAACAAGTTTTCTTAATCTACTTTCCGTGATTTTGTTTCTTGCTTTAAACGCTTATGATGGGATAAATGATTGTTTCTTTACTTCTACATTTTATTAAAATCAGAAACATTCACTTTTATGTGTTCCATTTAATTTAATATAAAACTAGCACTTGCAATAATTGAACACTTGTTTTAAGGATTAAAAGCTAAGTGTAGGAAGATCTGATCAGGTGTAAGAACTATTTTCTTGCCACAAGATCTGAGTGCTCTGAACCTTGAAAATTTTGAGCCCTTGCATGAAGTAAAAATACTTTAGTAAAGACACTATTTATACCTTCTACATAGCTCTATGATGATGCACTAGTGCAGGACAGATTAATGCAAGAAGGAAATCTCTAAGGAAGCAGGTTTAAGGGCCCATCTCACGAGACTGATAAAGTGTCTCTGCTAAGGGAAAACACACACTCAGTAGATTAAAAAACCATTAGCTGAAATGGTTACCTTTTATCTCTGATTCTCTCTTGCAAATGCATACTTTCTTGTTCCAGTCTTAGATTATTTTTTACTGTTCAAGTTGCCTTCTTCTCTTTTGATTTGATTATGCAATATTTCCTTTATAAAAAGTAGGGATTACATTAGAAATATTCATACCTTCTCTGGCATTGCCTGTTCTTTGTCTCTAAGTTTATGAATCCCCGGGTTGACAAATTAAGTGTTGAGGAGTTTGCTTAAGTGTAATTCCTGCACCCAACATTTTGGCGCCATTGTCGGGGAGGCGATTTGATTTGGTAAGAATTTTCTAATTATGCAATAGAGGTAATTTTTCTTTATTTTTGCAGTGTTTTTTCTTTGAAGGAATTTTACTGGTGTTAATTGATTTCTGACAGCATTTTTTAGAAATTTTTTGTTTTTTTCATTTTTTATTTTTCTTTTGAAATGAATGCCTAGGAAAGGTAAGGGCTCAAAGCCCACTAAGGGCTGAAATAATTCTGAAAACAATTTTCATATTGGGTCTCCTTCTATTAGAAGGAAGCCCAATCCACTTCAAACCCGTCACGCAGGAAAAATCCACCTGGATTCTGGTAATAACAGCTCAGGTGTGGATCAGCCTGTGGAGAGAAGTACAAGTAAGAGGGGAATAATGGTGGACCAAGAAGATCATTTGGAAGGGACTGGTGACAACTAGGTAAGTGAAGGAATCCTCTTTTGTGTTTCCAATTGTGGATCCTGATACTGTGTCGCAGAAGAAGAATATTCCACCATCATCTCTCCCTCATTTCCATGGTAAAGTTCATGAAGATCCTGACTCTTTTCTATTTAAGTTTGATATTCTGTGTAGAAGTTATGATTATGCAACTGAGGCTCAGAAGTTAAGATTATTTCCTGTTACCCTCAAGGACTCATCTCTCTGCTGGTTTATGGGGTTAGGAGGAAACAACATAACCTCTTGGGATCAGATGAAGAGAGTTTTTATCTAAATATAAAGAATATTGTGAAACTTAGGACATGCAGGTTGAAATTTTTACAATAATACAAGATGATGATGAAATGCTTGAAGATTATTTCAAAAATTTTCTATATATTTTACAAAGTTCAAAACTTAAGCTTGATATCAACACTATCGGAACCTTGCTCTTAAGAGGAATTACTGATAATGCCATAAATAATTTGAATATGTTAGGACAAGGTGATATTTCTCAGCAAAATTTTGATCAAATTTGTGAATTATGTAGGAAATTTTCAAGCAACCTGTACAGATCTGATAGAGGAACTCAAAATAGAAATATAAAAACTGAATCTAGTTTGGCATCTGAGCTTCGAAATATTTTCATTAAGATACCTTTGATTCAAGCCATCAAAGAGATCCCCATTTGTACCAAGATTATTAAGGAACTCTGTCTCAAGAAACCAGGTAGGAAGAGATTGGTACCCCAAACCATTCAATTTGTTGGTAGGGTAGCAGAGTTGATGACGGGATGTGTGTCTGTGGAAAAATATACTGATCCCGAAAACCATGTTGTCTCAGTTCAGATTGGTAATGTCCTTGTCTCTAATGTTCTTATAGATTTGGGGGTAGCCATTAATGTCATGAATAATCAAACCATGGATCAACTTCGGTTATCTCATCTTCGCCCTACTCCCACTATGCTTGAATTAGCAAATAGATCTAAAATTAATCCAGAAGGAGTATTGGACGATGTGATCATCTCATTAGATTCTTGGAAATATCCTACTGATTTCATTGTTCTTGAGCCAAATAACCCAATAGGAGGACATCCCTTGATCTTAGGTTGACCATGGCTTGCTACGGTTGATGCATATATTGGATTTCGTTCTGGTGATATGTATATCTCACATGGAGATTCTAGGAAGAAAGTTACCTTATACCCCCTTGCCAAATCCATTCAGGAACTTCAAGATAATTTATGGTTGGATCAAAGAAATGATGAGGAGACTCAGTCTCTTTCCCTTATCCATCATTATACTGGGTTTTCACAAGAAGATGAGATTCAAGATTTTTTGAATAATCTAGACATTATACCTAATTATGAGCCTTTAAGCCAAATTTTTAGCCTAGATTTTCAAGAAAATCATGATTCTCATTCTTCTGTACCACTGCATTTAAACACTCCCTTGAGTACTCCTGAGCCTGATACCACTCTTTTTGAGATTAGCCCTAGTAAATTCTTGCATATTAGTTCAGATTTGGACTCATCTCAGCAAGAGCAGCTTGTGAATTTGTTGCAAAACCATCTCAGTGCCTTTGCTTGGGGCTATGAAGATATGAAGAGTATCCCTCCTGAAACTTGTACACATCACATCTATATTCAGGAAGGAACTCGACTTATCTGACAACCCCAAAGGCGAATGAATCCAGCTCTAAGAGATATTGTGAAGGAAGAAGTACAATAACTCTTAGATTCCAGTTTTATTAATCCTATTTCCGACAATCAGTGGTCTCTCCATTAGTTCTAGTACCTAAGAAATATGGAAGATGGCGTATTTGTATTGATTATCGAGAACTAAATAAAGCCGCTCTTAAAGATTACTTCCCTCTCCCTTTCATTGATCAAGTGCTTGATACCCTTGCAGGAAAGAAATATTTCTCCTTTTTGGATGGCTTCAATGGTTATAACCAGATACAGATTGCACCCGAAGATTAGGATAAAAATACTTTTACATGTCCATGGGGGACATTTTCTTACAAAGTGCTTCCCTTTGGTTTATTTAATGCCTTGGATACCTTTCAAAGGGCATTCCTAGCCATTTTTACTGATCTAGAATTTGTAGAAATTTATATGGATGACTTTTCTGTGTTTGGTGATTCTTTTCAGGAAGCTCTCAAAAATCTGGAGAAAGTACTTCTTCGTTTTCAGGAAGCCCATCTCGCTTTGAGTGACAATAAATGTAGATTAATGTGCAAAGCGGGAGTGGTGCTTGGCCATTTGATTTCTGACAAAGGTATCCAGGTTGATTCGGAAAAGATTGAAATCATTCTGCATCTTCCTGCACCCAAAACTCAAAGGGAAGTAAGAGGTTTTTTAGGACATGCTGGTTACTATAGAATATTCATTGAAATTTTTCAAAAATAACTGCTCCTCTTTTTTGAATCCTAGCTAAGGATAGTGAATTTTCTTGGTCCACGGCTTGCCAACAGTCTTTTTAAACATTAAAGGAAAATTTGGTACAGGCACCAGTTTTGCGAGGTCCAAACTAGTCCCTGCCTTTTCACATTTCCTGTGATGCTTCATATTTGGCTTTTGACGCAGCTTTAGGACAAGAGGAAAATAAGAAATCCTACAATATTTATTATATTAGTAAAAATTTGTATTTCGATGAATTGAATTATATAGTTACAGAAAAAGAGTTTTTAGCTGTGGTTTTCGTAATTAATAAGTTCAGACACTATATTACAGGATATGAAGTATTTGTACATACTGATCATTCTGCGATTAAATATTTGATGAAAAAACCATTGAAAAGTGAGAGAGTGACTAGGTGGTTACTATTATTACATGAATTTAATGTTACTATTGTTGATAGACCAGGGAAATCTAATGTTGTAGCATATTTTCTTTCTAGAGTAGATAATCTTGGTGAAGCAACTCCTGTTAATGATGATTTTCCAGATGAACATATTTTTTCTATGTCTACAGATTCTTCGTGGTTTGCTGACATTGCTAATTAATTGGTTACAAGGAAGACACCACCCCACTTGTCCGCTCGTGAAAAGTGGAATATTATTCAGAAAAGTGTTGCATATTCCTAGATTCAAGGAGATCTCTTTTACACTGGTCCAGATCTGATTATCTGTAGATGTGTAAGAGAGGAGGAAGTGTTTGACATATTGAAATCTACTCATGATGAACCTTTTGGAGGCCACTTCGCTGATAAGAGAATTGCATATAAAGTATTACGTGCTGGTTACTTTTGGCCTTCCTTGTTTAAGGATGCCAAACAGTATGTTAGGAAATGTGATAGCTGTCAACGAATGGGCCAGCCTAATCAAACCAATGAAATGCCTTTATGCCCCCAAGTTATGATTAAGCCTTTTGAAAAACGGGCTATTGATTTTATAGGGCCAATAAATCCAACATCCTTAAGTAAAAAGCATATTTTGGTTTATACAGATTTTTTTACAAAATGGGTAGAAGCTAAAGCTGTTTCTTTTCCTACAGAAAAAGTTGTTGTTGATTTTTTTTTTCTGAAATATTTACTAGATTTGGTGTGCCTAGAGAAATTGTTTCTGACAATGGTCCACAGTTTATTTCTAATCTGGTACAGGGTGTGATGGAGCAATACAGGATCCGACACAGGAAATCCATGCTGTATCACCCACAAGAAAATGGCCATGTGTAATCTACAAAAAAAGTGATCGAGTCCATTCTATAAGTATCATATCCAAACCATTAAATAAAATGGGGTCTCAGGGAAAGGGCCTCGACATTAATGACCAAGGAATCATAAACCCCATCAAAGTAGCAGAATTACCCCGTCATGCAGGACTTGGGTATGTTAGGAAGGATATTAGGGAATGCTCCAAGACAACCAAAGATCCATCAATGACAAATGATGAGAGCACCTCATCAAATTCTAGCGACAGTGAGGTATCCATGAACACTTATAAAAGGCACATTGGGAGGAAGCGTTCCAAGACGATCCAGAAAGTCTGGAAGAGGAAGAATCATTGCCACAAGGATGAACACTAGAAATCTTCATGTCAAACACTTTAGGCTCAAAAAGCACCCATGAAGAATCTATTCATCGAAGCTATTCCACAATAAAATCTGCTAGGGAGATTACCATTCACTTTATTAAGTAAAAGATGGTTTTTTTAGAGGTATTAGTTTTTTATGGCCATAATTTGAAATCATGCAATGTGAATAAATGAAAAAGTGATGATGTGTCTTCCATCACTTCAAAATGAAACAATGATATTTTTGGCCCTTCGTTATGAGTAGATGAAGCATTGGTTTGTATGTGATTGCAAAGGATGTACTAGATCTTCATGCAGGTGATTGAGAGTGTGGTTTGGTGAGGACACAGGTAGTGTGATGGATGTGTCAATGCTTTTGGTGGTCCAAAATATCCTCAGTGGGGAGGAATGATCCAAGAGGATCTCACAGATACAAGTACAAGTGGCATTAGGAATAGCTCAAAAATCAAAGTGGTCATATTGTTCTCAAACTAGGTCCAAATCGAAGTGTTCATTACCCTGATTCCAACAATGTAAACATCACTCCAATCCGAGCCCGTATGGAGAAGTTAGAGTAAGTCAAAGTTGTGGTCAAAGTTGGGCAATGGGTAGGTTAAAGTGTCCCACAATTTCACCTTCAACTGGTAGGGAACCCAACACCCAAGAAGTAGGGGAATTCGTTGGATACTTAGTTTTCCCAATAACCTTCGGGTTCAAGAATTTTTAAAAATGGGTCATAGTTTTAAAAATAAAAAATATATATATAAAATAAATGAGGTGGCGGGCCACCAACCTCGCCACCTCATATATATATATATATATATATATATAGATATATATATGTTGTTGGGGGGTAGGCTGTCAACCCTGCCACCCCTAGAACCACCACCAAACACCATATGGGTCAGTAGCCATGACCCCGCCGAACTCACCAACTGATATCCATAAAAACTACCAAAGGCAATGTACAATACGAGACCGGTGGGGGTCAAACCTGCCTGGCCCATGTGGCTGGCCCTCAAGTGGGCGGTCCCCAAATAAATGGAAGTCAAAGTGCTTAATGGGGTGTGGTTGGGTCTGGCCGCATGGAGCAGACCCACCCACCGCCCACACCATATATATATATATATAATATTCAACCAAAATGGGAGGGGTGGGATTTGATCTGTTGACCCCTCCTCCACCATTGAAGGCCCTAAAAACTACGACAACAAAGGTGCTTTGTGCACTCCACCCTCCACCCTATATAAAAATCTTCATTTCTGCAGTGCGCCTAGGCAGAGAAACGAAGCAGGAGTGGAACCACGAGTGGTCCAGAGGGGCGAAACCATGCCTAGGGAATATTGAGGGGCATCAAAAAGATTCATTGGGGTGGAGAACTTTCCAGTGTCAGTTTGGGACAAATTTTATGTTTATTTTACACCTCTCAGTGACAGGAACTCAATGATGATGTTCGTTTTTGCGTCATATCTCTCCATTTTTTGGCCATTTTCTAGATTGGAGGTATAAGGGTGATTTATGTAATTTTACTTGTACTTCTTCTTCTTGTTTTCACTTAATGAATGAGGCCTCCCCACTATTGAGCAGGGCCTGGAGATGTAGTCCAAATTGGATGAACTCCGTAATCAACTTTTTGTGTATTGATCTCATGAAGCTTATGTTCTCTTTGTTATTTGTTTAACGTGCTTAAGTTTCATGATTTTAAAATGCTATGTTACATGTAATTCTTAATACATCTATAGGAAAAAGATCCTAGATGGCCTAGATCATCAATTTATCCCATACATTAGACATAAACATAAACATTATTCAAAAAATGGGCACACAATCAAGATGAAAATGCATGAAAATTCCATTATCAATCCAAAGAAAATTCTCTAGATTTAATATTGAGCTCCAATAATCAATTATACTACATATTTCACATATTTCCACAGATAAAAAATGTTGAAATTCTCCTAATACAAGCCAAATTTTCCAAGTGGTGATGGTAAGTTACAAAATTATCCTCTCCTCTACTTATATAAGGATGAAAAGAAATAATTTTAACCTAAAATACACTAGACAACAAGTTAAATCAAAGCAATGCATTTGGTTACAATCCAACCCACTATCTTTCAACATAAAAGAAAAATAAAACCTACACATGTGAACCATGAGGCCTTATGGGCTACTTCATGCATGATAAGTGCTCCATCGATTAAGAACTGAGGCTATTAGGAGCCAAATGTGAATTATAAGCCTCTAAAAATTAAAATTTGAGGGTTGGACCTCAAAGTTACATCAACATCCCTCTATGGTACCTAGATTCCATTTGGGGCACCAAAAGGTCATCTCCTCGGTCTCCAACTGCTCATAATGTCCATCTATGCTCCAACATTGACAAATTTCCAGGTGTTACTATCCCTCCCAAGTCTCTGAAGGTGATACCATACTCATTTAGGCCCTAAATCAATTTCTATCCCTCATAAAGTGATATGGCCGGTTTGGGGGCATGATGGGTCTAGTTATATCATCCTGAAGAATTGTTAAATGTAGTGAAAAGTAACAGAATTTCCTGGGTAAAGGAGCTATCTAGGAATAGGTATTAAGTTATCCTACTAGTGAAATACCTAAGGCCCTAACTTCTTTTCTTATGCGTGCGAATATAATTCTTTGGGGCCTTGATACATATGGGTAATGTCCCCAATTCATGGTATGCCAAACCACTTAACAATCACAACATAAAATTGGGTGAAAGAAACCAATCATTAGGGACAATAATAATTTTTCCATATAAGTGAACTAATATTGAATGTAAAGGGATATTTAATACTTCAAATAAGGCTTCCCTTCTAGTATTGGGGCCTTCAACTCATAATGGTGTTTCCTCCCTAGGTAGAAGTGGCTAAAGGACAACCTTATTAGGTGTTTCCAACCCCCAAGGGGAAGTAACATTTCCTCAATCCACCCTTCAATTGATAGATGTTAGTGAATAATGATGGTACAAACGGAAAAATACTTCATGGTTAAGTCCATGGTCAAAGAGACTAGCATGATGAGGATCCCCATCTTCAGTGTATAGATGTGAGGAGGGAGAAAACATGGATGTATGACCCTTGTTGTGCACCTTTTAATTTTGCTTGATTTTTTCCTTGTATTACTACTCATAGCTCAAAGGGTTAGATATTTATTTGAATGATGTATATAAATTGTATGGACCCTTAAGGATGATTCATTACATTTCTCATCAATGTTAGGACATGCAAGGGTTCCTTTTATTATGTAATGGAACAACATGTTCTAAGGAATCTGGTGGTGGCCATAATGAGTGAGGCAAAGCTCATGCTAGGATTTTTCCCAGATTATAATGTCTATTTCCATGCCATATTTTGAATTTTAATATTCTTTTTATTTTTTGTGTGGCCATGATACGCTCTTTCTATTATTTTAGCTACATCAACTTCCTAGGGAAAAGTTTTGGGCCATGCCTAGGTATCAGGATATATGGGTGTTAAATCCCAGGCAATTAATGGTCAATTGGACCTAAAGAATGGAGGTGGAATATGGGCTCATAATGTAATATGGAAAGTGTTAAGTATGGAATAGGGATAGATGGAACTACACTATCTCAATAAGGGATTCTCGAGTCGTTTCCCTACTATACCCACTAGGGCATTAGGGGAAGTCCTACTAGACTAGTATCGAAGATTAACCCGCCATTTAAGGTGAAGGAATGAGATCTCATTCAAAAATCATGTTTCTTATAGGCTACCCAATAGTCCATATCAAATGGCCTAATAAAAACACCCATAAACATCCAATTTCAAAATGAAGAAAGTGCCTTTTTATTGGAAGCCCACATTTTTCCATGTGTTCTTGCCAATTGGATGATAAAGTATATAACTAAAGCGTGTGGCATAGATATAATGGCACACCATCGGCTCTTGTTGGATGTCAGGGGCTGCATGGTTGGCCAACAAGATGTGAATAATAGGAGGAAATTTTTCTCTTATAGGTTTACCCAATTTGGTGTGTAATAGGGAGGTAGGATACCAAATGATTTGCATTAGAGAAATTTCGAGGTAAAAAATGGGCCTCAAAACAAAAATGTACAACAAAAATAATGTTAGGTCCCTATATTACTAGTGTAGTCCCTTACTGATGTTAATGTAGCCCACTTATTGTTATTCTTCTACCCTTGTGGTCCCCATATTTTTATTATTGTGCCCCATAAAATCCCACTATTGTTGTTGTTGTTGTGCCTTTACATATTATTGTTAGGTCGGCTAGGACTATATTATGACCCCATGGACTCCTATATATAGAAAGGAGGTTTTGTCATTTGTATCATCCAAGAATTTTTAATTTATGTAATGTGAAGGAGGTTTCCCCCTCGAAGAGGCTAATTTCTAAATCGTTGATCTCTCTTTTCTTCAATTTTATGAGGTGGGTTCATAACATTTGGTATGAGAGCTTTGGATTCTAGGGTGTCGCTTCTTCAAATAGGTTGTCATGGAATTTTCGCTATAAAAGTTTTTATACAAAGATTAAGAAGTTAAAAAAAAATCCATTTGTGAATAAATCCTGAGGAACTTCATTCAAAAATTTCAGATCTTGGTTCACAATATTTTTGGAGATATGATCTGTCAAAGTTAGGGTTTTTGCAGGCTCTTGAATTTCATCTCAAAGAGGTGACCTAGGGAAAATCTTCATAAATCTCTCTCTCTGAGCATCGGATTGGAATTCTGTAAAATGCGGCTGAAAGTAAATGGAATTTGGTTTTTTTTGTAGTGATTTCAGAGCCTAAGGAGGGAAAATTTACACGTGGCATGTCGTACAAGTTCTCTCTACTGAACTAGTCCACAATTAGCTCATTGTGGGAGATTGGGCATAACTTTTTTCTTGAAGAATCCAAATTAGGTAAGACCCATGTCACTGGAAAGAAGAATCAGAGGGATAATAAAGGAATGAAGATTAAATATTGGGGATCAGAAATTATGGAGATAAATCAGTTTCAATATCAAGCTCCTCAAAAGAAAGAAAAATGTGTGTATTTTTTTTTAAATTGCATAAGTCTTGTTTGAAAAATCAGTTTGAAGTGATTCCAAGGGAATACTGATGTATATATATCAGTAGTGGGTTCTAAAATGGCCCCTAAAAATTATTGAACACCCATTAATCCCTTAGAAGGATCTACTCTGACCCATGAAGAGGAAGAAAACATGATATATCAAAATTACAAGACCAAGTGAAACAAATTTCACTCTCACAAAGAATAACAAAAAATGAAATGGAAGCTAAGATGGATGGTTTGAAGAAAGGCATGAAATCTAAGATGAATGGTTAAAAAGTATGTGGAAGTTAATATGGATGGTTTGAAGAATGGCATGGAAGCTAAGATGGATGACATGGAAGCTAAGATTGATAGAAAAATGAAAGAAAACATGGAAGACATGAAGAATGATATAAAAGAATATAGGGAAGGTTTTAAGGAAGGTTTTTCAAAGTTGATACACGAAATGATTCCTAATGGAAAAAAGGTAGTATAGGAAACTCATGATGATAATAAAATAAATGTTAATCGTGATTTCATGAACTCTAATGTTGGATTGTAGACCCACCATATTCCAAAGATCAATATGAGGAAGTTTGATGGCAAGGATCCCGCAACATGGATACTACAGATGGAGAAATATTTTGATCTCCATAATGTGCAAAACAGACAAAAGGTACACATTGCAAATTTATATTTAGAAAAAAATACATTTGTATGGTATCGATGGCTTTGTTCTTGTAAAAAAAAATGTCACTTGGTCAATTTTTATGAAGTAAACGATAACACATTATGATGATACAATGAGCAACACAATGTTTAGCCAATTGATAAATCTCAAACAAATGGGTTAAATGGTGGAGCACAATGGGGACTTCCAAAAATTGAATATAAGGGTAATTGATATTCTAGTGGAACACATGATTGATGTCTTCATACGGACTTTAAAGGATAACATCCAACATGAGCTTTGCCTTTGGGAACTTGATTCATTGGAGAAGGCATTTAGGTTGGCAAGAAAAATTGAAAGTAAAATTATGGAGACAAGGAAGCCTACCACTCACATCTATAAAGATGGAAGTGTTGTTACTCCTAGACTTCCACAACCTATAAGGTTGAAACCACAACAATTGGAAGAAAAAAGATAAAAATGGCTTTTCTACAGTTGTGATAGAAAATAAACTAAAGGTCATAAGTGTGTTTAGAAGAAATTATTTTCCATATATTGAGAATAGGAGGAAGAAAATGAATAAGAAACTTCAAAAAAAGAGGATATACACCAGGAAAAACCCTAGAGAAAGAAGAAATGAGTCTGACCATATCCTGTAATGAATTGGCATGAATTACCACTCCTTAAATTCTCAAGATAGAAGGACATATCAAGAAGAAAAATGTAATAGTTTTGATTGATTAAGGTAGTACCCATAATTTTATTCATTGTAAGGTAGCCAAGGAATTGAATTTCTTCCTATACCCAACACCAGAGGGTCAAGTGATAGTTGCAAATGGAGGAACTATAAATTGCTCTGGAAAGTGCCATAATATCAAGCTAACAATGGGGGAAATATGTATTGAATAGTACAATTCTTTCCAGTCCAATGGGAGGTGTTGATGTTGTACTATGAGTACAATGGTTACAATCTTTGGGGATGACAGCTTTTAGTTTTCAAGAACTTTTCTTGAATTTTTTTCGGAAGGAAAGGAATTTGAATTAAGGGGTATGAAAGGGAAGTAGGGAAAGATAATAAGCTCTAATTTCATGACAAAGCTTCTGAAGAAAGAACAATGAGGCATAATTGCACAACTATGCTCACTATAAGTTCCAACATAAAAATAATCTATTTCTCCATATCTGCAAAAAGACTTCGAAAATCATTCTAAGGTGTTTGAAACTCCCAAAGGACTCCAAACTATTCGTGATCATGATCATTCTATTTATTTGATTCCAAGAAGTGTTGCTCCAAACATTAAGCCTTAGATATATCCTTATGTACAAAAGAGAAAAATTAAACATATGATTGCAGAAACATTAGAGAATTATATAATTCAACCTAATCAAAGTTCTTTCTCTACTATAGTAGTATTGTTGCACAAGAAGGATGGATCATGGCGCATGTGTATGGATTATAGGGAGATAAATAAGCTCACTATTAAAGATAAATTTCCTATTCCTGTGATTGATGAATTATTGGATGAATTACATGGAGTAATTTATCTTACCAAGTTTTTTGTGAAACCAACTCCAAAAAGAGAAAAAAATAGATATAAACGCCTAAGAAATAAGCCACTTCAAGGGGGAAACCTCCAATACATTAAATGAATGAAAAATTCTTGGATGATTCAAATTGCAAAACCTCCTTTTTATATATAGGAGTCCATGGGGCCACAATGTAATCCTAGTGGGGCCATAGTGTAATCCTAGCCAACCTAACAATAATAATTTAAGGGCACAATAATAACAATATGGGGGTTACAAGGGTACAATAATAACAATAAGGGGGTTACACTAACAATAATAAGGGACTATACTAGTAATATAGGGACCTAACATGCACCTCTCCTTCAAAAAAGTGTTGTCCTCAACGCTTGAGTAGCTTTGGGTGCTTCTGTATAAAATTATCATCCTCCCATGTAGAATCTTCAGTGGGTAAATTCTTCCACTTGATGAGATACTCTGAAATTGATCGATTCCGTAGTTGTCGAGTTCTTGTTTCCATGACTGCTTCAGGTTCCAATATGATTTTTCCTTCCTCATCAAGTTCTGGCAATATTGTTTGAACTGAAATATTTTCACCTATAACCTTCTTTAAGCATGAAACATGGAAAATTGGATGCACTCGTGAAGAAGCAGGAAGCTCCAATTTGTATGCCATAGTACCAATATTTTGCAACACCTTGTAAGGACCATAGTACTTTGGCAATAATTTATTATACTTCTTAGCTTTTTTGAGGGACATTTGTTTGTATGGTTGTAGCCGTAAAAATACCTAGTCTCCTACATCAAAACTTCTTTCGCTGCGATGTTGATCTGCCCGTTGTTTCATTCGATTTTGTGCCAAATTTAGGTTGTCCTTTAAGAGTTGGAGAAATTCTTGTTGATGATCGATGTGATCTTCCACTGCTTGAACCTTCGAATTTTCTCTTAAATATGATGTGATGGATGGTGGATGATATCCATAAAGTTCCATAAATGGGGTCATTTTTGCTGCAGTATGGAAGGAAGTGTTATACCACAATTCATCTAGAGGTAACCACTTGACCCATTCTGTTTGTTTATCAGATACAAAAAAACAAAGATATCCTTCCAAACATTTATTTACTATCTCAGTTTGACCATCGGATTGAGGATGATAAGATGAGCTATGAGCTAATTGAGTACCCAAACAAGAAAACAACTCCGTCCAAAAATTTCCAGTAAAAATGGGATCTCTGTCGCTCACAATAACCCTTGTGTTTCCATGTAGCTTTTGAATGGTGTCCATAAATGTAGTAGCAACTATACTTGATTTAAATGGATGAGATAATGCACAAAACTGTGCATGCTTGGTAAGTCTATCAACTACCACCATGATGACACTCTTTCCTTCAAACTTAGGTAAACCAGTGATAAAATCCATTGAAATATCCTCCCAATGTTGACTTGGAATGGATAAAGGTTGTAGAAGACCTGGGGTCTTAATTGTCTCAACTTTCTTCTGCTGGAAAACCAAACATTCTGCCACAAAATTTTGAATATCAGATTTAAGGCCATCCCAAAAAAATTATTTCTTCACCCTGTGGTAAGTTTTTAAAAATCCTAGGTGTCCTCCTAAAGGAGAAGTGTGAAATTCCAAAAGAATATTTTGTTTTAGTTGGGAATTATTACAAAGATATAAGAGATCTTTCTACCATAAGGAATCATTTTTCCAACTAAATGTATCAGATGTACTAGGATCTTGCTGCAACTTTTGAATGAGTGTCCACACTTCTTCGTCCTTCTTCCATTCATCTCTTGCTTCAGCTATCCAATCTGGCTGGATAATAGAAATGGCACAAAGCAATGCTTCCACCTCTTCATTCTTTCTTGAGAGTGCATCTGCAACAACATTTAGCTTCCCTTTTTTGTATGTTATTTCAAAGTCATAAACCAACATCTTTGTGACCCATTTTTGCTGCTCTTCCAAAGATAGTCTTTGTTCCAAAAAGTGTTTAAGACTATCATGATCAGTTTTTACCTTGAAGTGTCTTCCCATTAGGTAAGTTCTCCATTTCTTTAGTGCATGCAGCATTGCTAACATTTCCTTCTCATAAATAGGTTTTTGTAAATACTTTCCTTTGATTGGACGACTTTCAAAAGCAATGGGTCTTCCTTCCTGCATTAAAACTGCACCAATTCCATTTCCTGAGGCATCGCATTCCACAATAAAGGTTTTTGTGAAGTCTGGTGTAGCTAAGACCGGTGCTAGGCACATTGCCTCTTTAAGACGTTCAAAGGCCTTAGTTGCTTCAGGAGTCCATGAAAATGCATCTTTCTTCAATAATGTCGTTAGAGGTGCTGCTATTCTCCCATAATTCTTAACAAACTTGCGATAATAGCCTGTTAACCCGAGAAATCCTCGCAACTGCTTTATTGTCTTGGGGACTTTCCATTCCCTAATGGCTTTAATTTTGTTAGGGTCTACTTTAACACCCTCGTGAGATATAATATGACCCAGATATTCCACCTCTTGTACTCCAAAGAAACATTTGGATGTTTTTGCATATAATTGTTTCTCATGCAATAGTTTGAGCACCCTGTCAACATGTTCAACATGATCCTTCCAAGACCTACTGTAGATTAGTATATCATCAAAAAATACTAGCACAAATTTTCTAAAGAAGGGTTTGAAAATGGAATTCATCAACCCTTGAAATGTAGAAGGTGCATTGGTAAGGCCAAAAGGCATGACCAAAAATTCACAATGACCCTCATGAGTTCAAAATGTTGTTTTTGGAATATATTTAGTCTCCATTCTAGTTTGATGATACCCTGAACGAAGATCCAATTTGGTAAAATAAATTGCTCCATGTAATTCATCCAATAATTCATCAATCATAGGAATGGGAAATTTATCTTTAATGGTGAGCTTATTGAGCTCCCTATAATCTAGAGACATGCGCTATGATCCATCCTTCTTGTGTACCAATACTACAGGAGAAGAGAAAGAACTTTGACTAGGTTGAATTATACCCGCCTCTAACATTTCTGCAATCATACGTTCAATTTCGCTCTTTTGGACATAAGGATATCTATAAGGCCTGATGTTTGGAGGAACACTTCCCGGAATCAAATGAATAGCATGATCATGATCACGAATAGGTGGGAGTCCTTTTGGATTTTCAAAAACCTTGGAATGATTGTCCAAGACTTTTTGGAGATCTGCAGAAATAGATGATTTTGATGTTGGAACTTCTAGTGAGCATAATTGTGAAATTATGCCTCGTTTTTCTTTATTTAGAAGCTTTGTCATGACATTAGAGCTTATTATCTTTCCCGGCTTCCCTGCAATACCCCGTAATTCGACTTCCTTTCCTTCTGAAAAAAATTTCAAGAAAAGTTCTTGAAAATTAAAAGCTACCGTCCCCAAAGATTGTAACCATTGTACTCCTAGTACAACATCAGCACCCCCCATAGGAATGGAAAGCATTGGACTAGTCAATACATATTCCCCCATGGTTAGCTTGATATTATGGCATTTTCCAGAGCAATTTATAGTTCCTCCTTTTGCAACCATCACTTGACATTCTGGTGCTGGGTATAGGAAACAATTTAATTCCTTGGCTACCTTATAATGAATAAAATTATGGGTGCTACCTGAATCAATCAACACTATTACCCTTTTCTTCTTTATATGTCCTTCTATCTTGAGAGCTTGAGGAGTGGTAATTCCTGCCAGTGCATTACACGATATGGTCGGATTCATTTCTTCCTCTTCTAGGGGTGGTTCCTGGTGTATATCCTCTTCTTGTTCATTTTCTTCTTCTTCTTCACAATCTATGTAAAATAATTTCTTCTCAGCACACTTATGACCTTTAGTGTATTTGCTATCACAACTTTAGCAAAGCCCTTTTGCTCTTTTTTCTTCCAATTGTTGTGGTGTCAACCTTGTAGGTTGTGGAAATCTAGGCGTAGCAACACTTCCTTCTTTATAGAAGTGAGTGGTAGGCTTCCTTGTCGCCATAATTTTACATTCAATTTTTCTTGCCAACCTAAATGCCTTCTCCAATGAATCAGGTTCCAAAACGCGAACTTCATGTTGGATGTTATCCTTTAAAGTACCTATGAAGAGATTAGTCCTGTGTTCCTCTGGAATATCAGTTACCCTTATATTCAATTTTTGGAAGTCTTCAATGTGCTCCCCCATTAAACCCTTTTGTTTGAGATTTATCAATTGGCTAAAGAAGGTGTTGCTGTTTGTATCCTCATAATGTGCTATCATTTCCTCCGTAAAATTTGACCAAGTGACAATTTTTTTTACGGGAGCAAAGCCATCGATACCATAGAAATGTAGTTTGTTTTAAATGTATAGTTGCAATGCATACCTTTTGTGTGTTTTTCACATTATGGAGATCAAGATATCGCTCCATCTGTAGTATCCGTGTTACAGGATCCTTTCCATCAAACTTCCTCATATCCATTTTTGGAATATGGTGGTTCTTCCCGCCAACATTAGATTTTATGAAATCATGATTAAAATTTATTTTGTTCTCATCATGAGTTTCCTCTGTTATCACTCAGATTTTCCTTGAAGTTGTTGGGAAGAGGAAAGGGGTCTGAGGTAACCAAAAACCAACTTTTAGGTATAGAATCTAGCCAATATGTATCCAGAGAGGGCTCTCTCTTTAAATTTTAGCTTTTTTTTGAAAGATATTAAGCTAGTTATGAAAGTTTAGGGATTTTAATTGTGTTTGGGTGGTGGAATTCAAAAAATAGAGGGGTAGGACTGAGTAGTTTAGGCCATTGGGCTAATGGAGTCAAAGAAGATGGCTTAACTGGATTTGGTTTCTTAACAAGAGTTGGTTTCACAGGGAAAGATAATCAAATACGGGACAATTAAAGGCTTGAAATAAATGGAATGGACTCAAAATGGGTGAAGGGAAATTAAGAATCCTTCAACCTATTTGAAAAGAGGGAAATTGAATGATTATTAATAAAGGGCAATTAAGAATTCTTTACCAAATAATCAAAATGAATAAACTAGGAAACAGGAGCAATTAAGAATTCACTGTTCATACTAGTTCAAAAGAAAACATTAAGAATAACAACGACTGAAAACGAATTGCACTTAAGCACTTTCTGAATTATTCTTTTTCGTTATCATTCAGATATGAAACATAGATGGTATAATAAACAAGAAAACTTTAAAACATAATGTATAGAAGACTTATTGAGACGGTGTCTGACTCAAGAATCCTGTGAAAAGTCCTTTGCATCAATTCTTTATCCAGCTAGCCATGCAAAATTTGTCCATCAACAATTTATTCCAAAATAATCAATATTACAGCAAAGTCTAAGAATCCACCCCTCAATACTCTAATTCGGGGAGTATTTATACAAAAAATCACAAAGAATATCTCCTAACAGAGTGAGATATAATTTAGGATGACTCATGAATAATTTACAAGAAAATAGAGACAGATAGTCTCATAGATAGGAGAAGAGGTAAACCAATGTTGTGTTGTTCCTATTTTTGTGACTGTGCTGGAGGTAGGCCCTATAATTTGGCTTGCTGCTATCTTCTTTGGTAACTCTGTGATGGCTTCCATGCTTTTACTGATACTCTTTATCTGCACTATAACTTCGTTTGACCTTTCACTCTGACTTTTACCTGATACACTTTATCCACTGATACTCTTTAACTATTATGATTTTCTTTATCATTGTGAATTTTGATTTCGCTTTCACCATTCACTGATACTCTTTGATTCTGATACACTTTGACCGTGAATTTTCACCCTAAGGTAAAAATATGATTTCCTCAATGATTTCACTGCTCTATACCTGTATGTACATGAGTATTTGAAGAATCAACAACAGAAATATCTTTGGATGACATTGATACTGCAGTTACCAATTTCTCTTGTGGTGCAAGATGTTCTGCAAAATTTGATGGCACAACAATGCTTACAATGGGAATGACTGTTGGAATAACCTCGTTAGCTTTCTTTAAGGCTTCATTCTTATTCATTAATTCTTGAGTTTGTTTTTCCATTTCTTGGAGTTGTGCAGTCATTTTCAAAGATAGTTGGCTTAGTTCATCATTTTCAGTTTTATGCTGGAGGATCTCCTTGCCTGGGGGCTACTTGTTTCTTAGTCATTTTTAGCTGAACAAAGCAAGTTTAGATGGTTTGCTAAGTTCTTTTAATAGAAACAAGGGCTTTTTGGTGAATTTTACTGGTAAAAAGGGTTTCTGAGTAGGGTTTTGGATAAAGAAAGGATTTTAATGCTCAAAACATATGTTAAGATCAATTTCAGCAGTGAAATAGACCAGGGTTTCAGAAAAAACTGTTAGAAATGGAAATTAGCGATTCCGGGGAAATTTTGACAGAGTTTCCCCTGTAAAATGGATATTTTTGTGTTGTCTGATATGTGCAATTTCGGGTATTTTACTGGAAATAATAGGAATTTTGAATTTTTAGAAGGTAAGTTTGAAGAAACGTACCTGAAAGACCTGTGAAATTAGGTTTAAGACGTTCGCAGAAGTGCTTCAGTCTTCAATTCTGTGAAATTGGCTTTTTAGAGGGCAATGTAGCACTTCGCGATTGAAATTTAGGGCAATGGGCTTGAAAAATTGGCACTGGTAGGCTAAAAGCTCTGCACAGGTTCTCAGGGTTTAAATGGCATGATTTAGAGGAAAAAAGGTTCAGTAATGGTTTCATAGGTCTACAGTGTAAAAGGTGAAAATTCGAAAGAAAACTTTATAATTTTAATGTATTAATCGATGGTGAAAACCATAGTTAAATATCATTAAATTACGGCTATGAGGGTATGGTTTAGGAATACTGCCAGTGGTATTCATGCGGTTGAATGGTGGTAAGCGGAATGGAGCTTTTCAAATGCGATGCAATGAGATCGCAACACATCAGTGCGGGGTGGTTTGGAAAAACCACCCATTTCGCGCGACTTTGCCAAAACTTTGATCGTTTATTTTTGGAGCGCGAAACTGGATGATCGACGTCGGATCTGGCCTTAGGGAGCGAATGGTCCTGATTAAAAAGGAAGGTGCAGGGAATGTTGACTTATCGGGTTAATCGTGGGCCAGAGATCTTAGCAATTAAAGAGGAGATCAGACGGTTGAGATTCTATGCGATAGGGAGGGATAAATGCATTGAAATTTCGCTCAAATCTTTCACCGTAGGATCAAACGGATTTTTGGGGATCATACAGTCAAAAGTGAATCCAACGGAAGAAGGTTTGTTTCAGTCATATACATAGAAATGACTATTTTTAATGGAAAATCAAGTGATCGGGAAGGTTTACCAAGATTTCAACCAAGGTTAGGGACCAGGATAGTGAATAATATATTGTGGGGAAAATATAATATTAAGGTTCTAACCTTAGGTTAAGGGACTTGGGGTGGAAAATATACAAGGGAAAGGATCATTTTTATGAAAGTTTAATTTTAATCAAACTTTGGATAATTTTTTTTTTAAACACACATTACATATGTTTTAAGCTCTTTTTCTCATATTTTATTATATGATTAATCAAATCGGGAAGATTTAATTACCATAGGGGTGGGATTATATATTAGGATATACTTTAGCCAAAGGGGTTATATGGGGGGTTTTATTTAAGCATGTTGGAATAAATTACTTTGGCTTAAGTTATAATAAGTGGGTTTTTGGATTTATTATATAAAAAGGAGTTATAAAATAGGAAAATGTTATTTGTATAGGGAGTTAATATATAAGTTAAAGTTAATATGAAAATAGGACATGGTATACTCAAAACATATATTTATAACAAGTAAAGTGAGGTTTTAAAGATAATTTGATTGATCTTATCACTTAACTTATGATGTAATGTTATTTTGAGGGCTTAATGCGTTTAAATGATGTAGGAAGTTAGCTAAATAGGAATTACAAATGCGTTTAAGTAAAAATGGAGTTTTACTTAGTATTATTCAAGGGAAGAGTGCATGAATGGTAAATGATGTGATTAAGGGATTAATATACACATTCCACACTTTCAACTGATAAGTCATAGAGTCTTGGGTCCAGTCCCAACAAAAGTTAAGGAAATGGCTTGAGCCTTTCTGACTGATAGTCTAGAATGTTTCATGACTATGGGAAGCGAAAGTTAGTTATTTTGCAGCCCATGATGAATGATATTTACATTGAGACTTTTCACCTTCTTCTACCTACCCATCTTACCATGTTAACATATTTTTCTTCCTTATTAGGGTGCACTTAGATTGGAAAACCCTTATCACACTTTCTTTTCTTTTACATGTAGAAATCTATCTTAGTCTAACCTTATTACATCCAAGGTCTCAAATTAAGCTGTTGAGATCCTTTTGTTTACTCTACCTATCTACTTATCTACCAAGATTAAAAAATTTGGTCAGATTTTATTCTCTATCTCTAAAACATAAAATTCAAACATGAACTAGCCAAGCTTAAGCTGTTTGAGTGTTCACCAATTGTGGCATAAGTTACAGGTTGCACACAATTTTTTTATTACATAAGAGCAAAAAGTAGTGGCATTTAGACTTGCACACTTTCCTTGGCCTTTTTTTTGGTGGGGTTCATTTTCTTTCAATTTTTGGCCATTTTATTCTTTTCACCCTTTGATTTTTCTTTTATGGTATACCCTCTTTACATTTTTTAAATTTTTTTGATTTTTTTGACAATATGGAGAACCTTTGCAACAAGAAAAGGTATGAACATATTACATAGCTCATCAAGTCAATCATGAAATATGACACCTATTGGTATAGGAGCATAACACTGGCTCCACTTGGGGATGGCTTTTCTTGGTGAAAATTCAAGAACAATAGGTCAGTTGGCCTCAAAATGATTTTGGCTGAACTATGAAATCTTCTTCTGCTTGTTGCTTTATTGTATGTATGACAGTGATACTTCTGAAGCTTAGGGCCTTCTCTTCGGGCTTCAACTCCAGCAAGTTACTCTCCAATCAAAATTGTGACATTACAAAGGATATAGTATGCACATGTTAAAAAATCAGGATACATTAATAAATAGGATCAAAGTAATGTTTCAACATTCGGCCATTAACTGGCCCATCTTCAGTTTCTGTACCATCTAAGTTTTTCAAATAATATGTATTGTTTCCTTGTAAGGCATAGATAATATAAGGTCCTTTCCACAGGAAGTCAAACTTCCCATGTTTTCCCTTATCCTCTCTTCTGGAATCCCTTCTTAACACTTTGTCTCCAAGGTAGAAATATTCTGCCTTGGTTCTTTTATCAAATATCTTCTTCAGATTCTCCTGCAACACTTGAGATCTTTGATATACTTCCTCTCTGGTCTGTTGTAGATTGATGGTCTGGTTTATCCTTCTTTGAATATCATTAGGTTCAACCTGAGCTTCTTGAAGTAATTTCATTACAGGAACTCCTAAAGATGAAGGAAATACAGGCTCCATGCCATAGAATAACTCATAAGGACTGGTCCCAATAGATTTTTTGGTGGTGAGTCTGTCTGCCCATAGTGCATTTGTAAGTTTCTTGTGCCAATTTTTCTTGTTTTCCTCCAATAATTCTTTAATAATATTAATGAGACCCTTGTTGGAGGACTCAGCCAGTCCATTACCTTGAGGGTAATAGGCTGTGGAATGGCTTAAAGTGATATGGTATTTGTTACAGAAAATTATCATCTTCTTGGATTTGAAGGCAGCAGCATTATCAGTTATGATTTTATCAGGACAACCAAATCGAGATAATATTTTGGTTTCTAAGAATCCTATGATCAGAGTGTCATTGGCTTGTCTGGAAGGAATTGATTCTATTCATTTGGTGAAATAGTCTGTGGTAGTGAGGATCCATTTGTGTTGACCAGAAGAGGGAAGATGGATTTCTCCAATGAAGTCCAGGCCCCATTGTTGGAAAGGTTTTTTAGTGGAAATTGGTTTCAGGGGTAAAGGTAATAGTTTTCTCTTGCCTTCAAAAATTTGACATTTATGGCAAGTAGTGACAAATTTCTTTACATCAGTGAACAAGGTTGGCTAGTAAAATCCAGCCCTTAGGATCTTATCTGTAGTTGATTTCCAGTAAAGGTGTCCACCATAGTCTCCTGCATGAAATTCTTGGAGAGCCTTGTTAGCTTCTTCTTTTAATAAAAAATTCAATAGAATACCTTCATGATTTTTCCAAAAAAGAACATTATATAAAATACTAAAATTTGAAGATGTCATCTTTAAAAACCTTTTCTTTGTTCTGGATAACCCTGGAGGAGCTTGCAGGTTTAATAGTATATAAATTATATCAGCATACCAAGGTGAATCTAAGAAGGCCTGACTGACTTGTGGAGTCGCCATCTCCTATTCGTTATCCAGTTCATTAATATCCAAGGCTTGACAATTTGTTTTTTTCATGAGCTTGGCCAATCCCTGTCCCTTTATAAGCTTTGTAGGTTTTATTTCAATATCATACTCTAATATGGTAGCAATCCATTTACCTCTTTTTCCCTCAATTCCATCATGGGTTAAGATGTCTTTGACAACAGCATTTGGTACATAGGCTATCACATGGGAGTACAATATCTAGACCCTAAAGTCTTTAATGGCTTTTACAAGTGCAAAAGCTTGTTTTTCCATGATGTTGTATTTTATTGATGCATTCCTTAGTGCTTTACTAAAAAAGGCTATGGGTTTCTCACATCCTTGATCATCCTTTTGTAATAAAATAGCTGCTATAGTGTGTTCTGATGCAAATGAAAATATTATGAAGTCTCTATCAAATTGTGGACTTGTAAGGACCTGTGTTCTGGTCAAAGCCATTTTAATTTCTTCAAATGATTTTTTGGCTTCTACTGTCCATTTAATACTTGAATCCTTTTTTAACATGTTATTTAGCAATCTAATTAGTTCAGCTAAGCTAGATATGAATCTTCTCAAAAAAATTATTTTTCCTAGGAAAGCTTGAAGTTCTTTGACATTTCTAGGGTGAGGTATTTACAGTATAGCTTCTATTCTAGCAGGATCAATTCTAATACCATATTTGGAGATGATATGACCCAAAAGTTTACCTTCCTCTAGACCAAACAAGGACTTCTTTGGATTCAAAGAGATACCATATTTTTTGCATTTTAGGAATACCTGTCTGAGATGATCCAAATGTTGCTGATCTGATTTAGAAAAAACAGTTAAGTCATCCTGATATATAACAAGAAAATCATGAATTTCTTTTGCGAATGCTATATCCATTGCTCTTTGGAAGGTTTTTCCTGCATTTTTAAGTCCAAATGGAATTTTAACATACTTGAATGTGCCCCATGGTGTTGTAAAAGCCATTTTTTCCTGGTCATAAGGATGAACCAAAATATGGTTATATCCTGAGAATCCATCTAGAAGTGAAATCCTAGGAGCACCTACTACCCTTTTTAAAATGTGATCCATCTTGGGTAAAGGGTAATTATCCTTCAAAGAGACCTTATTTACATTTCTTAAATCAACACATAATCTGATTTCTCCAGTTTTATTCCTAGTAGGTACTAAATTAGATACCCAATCTGAAAACCTAATGGGAGCAATTATCCCTGCTTCATACATACATTTGATTTCTTTTTCAATTAAGGGCAGCAGTATAGGGTTAATTCTTTTGAGTTTTTGTTTGAATGGTTTCTAATTTTCTTTCAGAGGTATTGTATGCTGAATTATAGAGGTGTCATATGATTTCAAGTCTTCATTGCTCCAGGCAAAGACATCCTAGAATTATCTCATTAATTCAACATATTTTAGTTTTTGGTCAGGGGGCAAAGATTTAGATAACTTTATCATTCTGGGATTTTCTTCAGTCCCCAAGTTATATTCCTCAATATCTACTTTTAATGGTTCCATCTTAGGTTTCTTTGGAATATCATTAGAATCAAAAAGATCTTCCAGAGGAGTTAATCCTTTAGGAAAATGATTGTCTTTTAAATTAATGACCTCAGATTGTTCTTCAGTAATCTCATCAATATCCATTTGTTTAAGGTCCTGCATTTCTTTCTTGGTGAAATTTGTTGGATGAAGCATTTGAATCGCACTTTCTTCTGAAATGTCTGTTTCTGGCTTATTTGTTTGATCAAATTCAATGACTGTATCTTCATCTATGTTATTGTTAGAAAATTCTTCATCTAAATTCAGGAAATTGTTAATCTGTTCATCACTTGCAAACACTTGCCAGTTCTTAAAATTGTCAGGTATGGTTGGTCTGTGCCTAATCTTAGCTATGAACTGATGATTTGGTTCGAATGGTAATTTACAGGTGCTGGCGAACATTGCCAGACTATGGGCGTGCAAGTTTTGTTTTCTTGAGATTTTAGCAAGCTGAGCTTGTAGAAAAGTATTGAGTATCTCTACAACTGTTCCTCTATATTCTCTCAGTTTGGGATCATTTTTTAGATAGTGTCCTTTAATCTGTTGAATGATTAAATCAGAATCTCCTATGACAGATACTCTAATTGCCCCTAATATTTTGACAAATTTAAGACCTAACAAAAGAGCTTCATATTCTACCATATTATTGGTGCACTTAAAGTTTAATCTGTAGGCATGGCCTTCAGCATGATCATTTTCAAGGTTATGCACCCAAACTCCAGCTCTTGCTCCTAATTTGTTAACTGAACCATCAAATTCTAAGTGCCAAAGAATTTCATGTTCATAATTAGTATCAAGAGTTTCAGGAACCTTTTTAACAGTGAGAAATAGTTTTTTACTTTCTTTTGGTTTCTCTTGGGTATTTGATGTTTCATTGTTCTCAGAGATTTCCTGGATTTGAACACTAGATTTTTTATTTGTAATTTCTTTTGGTTCTGCTACTAGAACTTCTAATTCAGTGGGAGGATCAATTTCAGCATTATAAAGAATAAATGAATCCATATCAGAGTGTACTGAGTAGATGGGGAAATTGTCGGGTTTCTCCTAACTACTAACTACATATTTCATTAAAATTTCTCTGTATAGTTTCTTAGGTTGGTTGAACACTGAAATAGTAGCGTATGACATGTCCAATTGAAGAGATCCTTGAAGCTTTGCACCCCAATATCAGGACAATAACATGCCATGCTTTGGAGGAATATCTGCTACTACTATGTCCATCAAGATTGTTTTTGCAGGGTATTGAACCAGTGAAACACACAAGTCTTTGATTAATCCTAAACATCTCACCTAAGTTGAATCAAAAGAAAAGAGGTATTTGTATGGCCTGGTGATATCTAGGTTCAATTTCTCCATTACAGATTTGGGCATTAGGTTGTGAGATGCCCCGGAATCCAACATGGCATTATGAAGTATTTTATCATGTATGTTTAAACTCACATAGAATGGAGGAGTTTCTCCATTTACTGGTTTTCCATTTACTTCAGGGCCAAAGAGTAATTTAGGTTGGTCATAAAAAATGTTTACTGAGTCTTCACTTCCAGTGATGTTGAGTGATCTTTTGATTTGACTTCGGTAGACATCATGTTTAGCTAATTCAGACAATGGAACAACTATTTTTAATTTGACTACTTCAGCCTCCAAATTAAAAGGTTTTTCAGTCTGAGTTCTTGTATTTTGGAAAGTTGGATTCTCTTTATCTTTTGTATTTTCTGTATTTTTCTCCTTTTCAGGAGTGGGGTTGTGGGCTGAGGCTGTTTCCGAATCAACTTCTAGGGGTTCCTATACATTTCCTTTGGGAGGAAGAGTATTGAAAATTTGTCTGTTATTAGGTTGATTATCGAATACATCTTCAATAATTGGATTAGCAGGATTAGGATCTGATCTAGAAAGAATATGTACAGGGGTGGTATTGGTTTTACCTTTGAGGGGTTGTTTTGTAGTTTTCTGTTTATTGGTTTCAGGGACATCAATTCTTCTGCTCCTTAGATTATATTGTTTATGGACTTCATAAATGGTTGTATCATATCCCTCCTTGAAGTCAAATGATTCACCTGACAGAGTTTGAAATTGTTTGAGAATGTGAGCTTCTTGATCTTCTTGAGTCAAGAAAACTTGTTGTTCATTATTGAGTCTCGTTAAGTTGTTTATTTGAGTATCTTCTATTGATTCATCAAAATTTGAGGCTTCAACATAATTTTCCTGAAATGGGGGCCTAATGTTTTGGTCAGGACCAGTCTTTCCAGTGTTTTTGTTTTGGTTCTTTCTGAAATTTGGATTTCTCCCAGTATTGCTTGGTTGACCATCCCAAGGAGATTTCCTTTCAATTATTTCTACTCTATCTCCTAGTATTTCCATCCCTTTAATAATAGCATCCAGTTTCTGTTCAAAGGCCGAGGGTTCTTCTTTTAATGGTATCCTTCTTTCACTTCTGGCTTTAGTTCATTTGGATATCAGGTTGGCTTCAACACTGACAGCTATACTTTGCATATCTTCTAAAGTTCGAGGAGATATTTCCCTAAGCTGGTACGCCATATCAGAATCAAATCCATCAAGGAATTTGATTAATGCTAAATCTGGAGGAGGTCTGAGGTTTTGGGGGATAGCATTGTAAACATTATTGAACCTAGTGCAGTAATCTTGCACAGTTTCTTGTGTTCCTCTCTTCAGGTTTTCATATTCTGATAAGATTTGGAGAGGATCTTTCTTCTTTTCCCATTTGTTTAAAAAAGTTCTATAAAGAGCTTCTAGGTCATTGATATTGTTTGCAGGAAGGGCTCTAAACTAGGTTCTAACTTCTCTAGTAAGACTTTGAACAAATATTCTCATTCTTACATCATCTGCATCTACTTCATATATTTCAAAATAATCGGTCATTTTTTTAGTATGCTGTTATGTAGTGTAGGTACCAGAACCATCAAATGGAGTGATTTTACTTTGGTAGTCTTGGGGCATAGCCCCTGGATTGGCTAGTAATACCAAGGGAGCATATATGTTCACCATTGCAGTAGGTAATGATGAAACAACAACCGAGGTTGATCTAGGAGTGGTGGATGGAGGGGTAGAAGGGGTGGTTTGAGGTTGAGATATTTGAGGAAATGTTGATGAACTTGGAGAGGCTGAAGTGATCACAGAAAGATTTAGTGTTGCTTCAGAGGAAAACTCAGATTGTACGGAGTTATGAAAATGTTTTTCAAGATTTGAAGTAACAAATTCAAATTGTAAATATTCAATAAATATTGGGTCTTGAACCAAGTGGACCAACTCAGATTCAGAAAAAATTACAAATAAAGAGGTTTCAAATTTTTCATCAAAGGGTTCGTCCTCAAGGTAAATCCACTTCACAGGACAGGATATTGATCTATAGAGAGGCTGAGAACTAGCAGAACTCTCTTGGCTCTCCTGTCTCCTGAGAATTCTGGGGATCATTTTAGGATTTTTAAACACAGGTGGGGGATTTGGATCAGGATTAGCCCTGGTGTAATGAGTCCTTTCTGAAGCCAGTTTTCTAGGTGATTTTTTTTTTTGTTTTTTGTCTAAATGGAATTAACAATACAACTTCAACAGTTTCTTTAAGAGGTTTTAGATATTGGATTTAAATTTTCTTAAAGATTTATTTGACTAGAGGAACTGATCAAGTGTTTGAAACTGGATGTTCAGTTCATAAACTAGACCAGAGATAGACTGAAGTAGCATTTATTTACTTATGCAATTGCAAAGCAAGAGCATTTCAAAGGCTACCTGGCTAACTTCAGGCTCCGTCTGTAGTTTATAAAGTAAACAATAGTAACAAGAAAATTGTTCAATCCCCAGCGGAGTCGCCACTATGTTATCACTCAGATTTTCCTTGAAGTTGTTGGGAAGAGGAAAGGGGTCTGAGGTAACCACAAACCAACTTTTAGGTACATAATCTAGCCAATCTGTATCCAGAGAGGGCTCTCTCTTTAAATTTTAGCTTTGTTTTGAAAGATATTAGGCTAGTTATGAAAGTTTAGGGATTTTAATTATGTTTGGGTGGTGGAAATCAAAAAGCAGAGGGGTAGGACTGAGTATTTTAGGCCATTGGGCTAATGGAGTCAAAGAAGACGGCTTAACTGGATTTGGTTTCTTAACAAGAGATGGTTTCACAAGGAAAGGTAATCAAATAGGGAACAATTAAAGGCTTGAAATAAATGGAATGGACTCAAAATTGGTGAAGGGAAATTAAGAATCATTCAACCTATTTGAAAAGAGGGAAATTGAATGATTATTAATAAAGGGCATTAAGAATTCTTTACGAAATAATCAAAATGAATAAACTAGGAAACAAGAGCAATTAAGAATTCACTCTTCATACTAGTTCAGAAGAAAACATTAAGAATAACAACGATTGAAAACAGATTGCACTTAAGCACTTTCTGAATTATTCTTTTTCGTTACCATTCAGATATGAAACATAGATGGTATAATAAACAAGAAAACTTTAAAACATAAGGTGTAAAAGACTTATTGATCTGGTGTCTGACTCAAGAATCCTGTGAAAAGTCCTTTGCATCAATTCTTTATCTAGCTAGCCATGCAAAATTTGTCCAACAACACTTTATTCCAAAATAATCAATATTATAGAAAAGTCTAAGAATCCACCCCTCAATACTCTAATTGAGGGAGTATTTATAAAAAAAATCACAAAGAATATCTCCTAACAGAGTGAGATATAATTTAGGATGACTCATGAATAATTTACAAAAAAATAGATACAGATAGTCTCGTAGATAAGAGAAGAGGTAAACCGATGTTGTGTTGTTCCTATTTTTGTGACTTTGCTGGAGGCAGGCCTTATAATTTGGCTTGCTTTTGTATTCTTTGGTAACTCTGTGCTAGCTTCCATGTTTTTTCTGATACTCTTTATCTCCACTGTAACTCCATTTTGACCTTTCACTCTGACTTTTACCTGATACACTTTATCCACTGATACTCTTTGATTCTGATTTCCTCAATGATTTCACTGCTCTATACCTGTCTGTACCTGAGTATTTGAAGAATCAACAGCAGAAACATCTTTGGATGACATTGATACTGCAGTTACCAATTTATCTTGTGGTGCAAGATGTTCTGCAAAAGTTGATGGCACAACAATGCTTACAATGGGAATGACTCTTGGAATAACCTCTTTAGATTTCTTTAAGGCTTCATTCTTATTCATTAATTCTTGAGTTTGTTTTTCCATTTCTTGGAGTTGTGCAGTCATTTTCAAAGATAGTTGGCTTAGTTCATCATTTTTAGTTTTATGCTGAAGGATCTCCTTTTTCCTGGGGGCTACTTGTTTCTTAGTCATTTTTAGCTGAACAAAGCAAGTTTAGATGGTTTGCTAAGTTCTTTTATTAGAAACAAGGGCTATTTGGTGAATTTTACTGGTAAAAAGGGTTTCTGAGCAGGGTTTTGGATAAAGTAAGGATTTTAATGCTCAGAACATATGTTAAGATTGATTTCAGCAGTGAAACAGTCCAGGGTTTGGGAAAAAACCACTAGAAATGGAAATTAGGGATTTTGGGGAAATTTTGACAGAGTTTCCACTGTAAAATGGATATTTTTGTGTCGTCTGATATGTGTAATTTCAAGTCTTTTACTAGAAATAACAGGAATTTTGAATTTTTAGAAGGTAAGTTTGAAGAAAATTACCTGAAAGACCAGTGAAATTAGGTTGAATACATTCGCAGAAGTGCTTCAGTCTTCAATTCTGTGAAATTGGCTTTTCAGAGGGCAATGTAGAACTTCGCGGTTGAAATTTAGGGAAATGGGCTTGAAAAATTGGCACTGGTAGGCTAAAAGCTCTGCACAGGTTCTCAGGGTTTAAATGGTGCGATTTAGAGGAAAAAAGGTTTAGTAATGGTTTCATAGGTTTACAGTGTAAAAGGTGAAAATTCAAATGAAAAAATTATAATTTTAATGTATTAACCGATGGTGAAAACCATAATTAAATATCATTAAATTACAGTTCAGAGGGTATGGTTTAGGTATACCGCCAGTGGTATTCACGCGGGTGAATGGTGGTAAGCGGAATTGAGCTTTTCAAACGCGACGCAACGAGATCGCGACACGTCGGCATGGGGGGGTTTGGAAAAACCACCCATTTCGCACGACTTTGCCAAAACTTTGATTGTTTATTTTTGGAGCGCGAAATTAGATGATCGACATCGAATCTGGCCTTAGGGAGCGAATGGTCCTGATTAAAAAGGAAGGTGTAGGGAATGTTGACTTATCGGGTTAATCGTGGGCCATAGATCTTAGGAATAAAAGAGGAGATCGGATGGTCGAGATTCTATGCGATGGGGGGGGGGAATAAATGCATTGAAATTGCGCTCAAATCTTTCACCGTAGGATCAAACGGATTTCTGGGGATCAGAAAGTCAAAAGTGAATCTGACTGAAGAAGGTTTGTTTCATTTATATACATAGAAATGACTATTTTTAATGGAAAATCAAGTGATCGGGAAGGTTTACCAAGATTTCAACCAAGGTTAGGGACCGGGATAGTGAATAATATATTGCGGGGAAAAGTTAAGGTTAAGGTTCTAACCTTAGGTTAAGGGACTTGGGGCAGAAAATATACAAGGGAAAGGATCATTTTTATTGAAGTTTAATTTTAATCAAACTTCGGATAATTTTTTGTCTAAAAGACACATTACACATGTTTTAAGCTCGTTTTCTCATATTTTATTATATGGTTAATCAAATCGGGAAGATTTAATTACCATAGGAGTGGGATTATATATTAGGATATAATTTAGCCAAAGGGGTTATATGGGGGGTTTTATTTAAGCATGTGGGAATAAATTACTTTGGCTTAAGTTATAATAAGTGGGTTTTTGGGTTTATTATATAAAAAGGAGTTATAAAATAGGAAAAGGTTATTTGTATAGGGAGTTAATATATAAGTTAAATTTAATATGAAAATAGGACATGGTATACTCAAAACACATATTTATAACAAGTAAAGTGAGGTTTTAAAGATAATTTGATTGATCTTATCACTTAACTTATGATGTAATGTTATTTTGAGGGCTTAATGTGTTTAAATGATGTAGGAAGTTAGCTAAACAGGAATTACAAATGCCTTTAAGTAAAAATGGAGTTTTACTTAGGGTTATTCAAGGGAATGAGTGCATGAATGGTAAATGATGTGATTAAGGGATTAATATACACATTTCACACTTTCAACTGATCAATCATAGAGCCTTGGATCTGGTCCCAACAAAAGTCAAGGAAATGCCTTGAGCCTTTCTGACTGATAGTCTAGAATGTTTCATGACTATGGGAATGGGAAGTTAGTTATTTTGCAGCCCATGATGAATGATATTTACATTGATACTTTCCACCTTCTTCTACCTACCCATCTTACCATGATAACATATTTTTCTTCCTTATTAGGGTGCACTTAGATTGGCAAACCCTTATCACACTTTCTTTTCTTTTACATGTATAAATCTATCTAAGTCTAATCTTATTACATCCAATGGCTCAGATTAAGCTGTTGAGCTAATTTTATTTACTCTACCTATCTACTTATCTACCAAGATTAAACAGTTTGGTCATATTTTATTCTCTATCTCTAAAACATAAAATTCAAACATGAACTAGCCAAGCTTAAGCTGTTTAACTGTTCACCAATTGTGGCATAAGTTACAGGTTGCACACAATTTGTTTATTACATAAGAGCAAAAAGTAGTTGCATTTATACTTGCACACTTTCCTTGGCTTTTCTTTTAGAGGGGTTCATTTTCTTTCACTTTTTAGCCATTTTATTCTTTTCACCCTTTGATTTTTCTTTTATGGTATACCCTCTTTACATTTTTTAATTTTTTTTAATTTTTTTGACAATATGGAGAACCTTTGCAACAAGAAAATGTATGAACATATTACATAGCTCATGAAGTCAATCATGAAATATGACATCTATTGGTATAGGAGCATAACATCCTCTATTATCTTTTCACCATTAGGAAAAATTTCTTGTATCAACTTTGTCAAACCTTCCATGTCTGCTTTTAGATCATTCTCCATGTTTTCCATTTTAGATTCCATGCCAGCTTCCATGCCATCTATCTTAGTTTCCATGCCACATATCTTAGATTCCATGCCATTCTTCATACCATCCATCTTGGATTCCATGCATTTCTTCAAACCATCCTACTTAGTTTCCATGCCTTTCTTCAAAACTTCCATGTCATTTTTTGTTGCTCTTTGCGAGAGTGAAATTTGTTGCACTTGCTCTTGTAATTTTGATATGTCATGTTACCATTCTTCGTCTTCATGAGTCATAGTAGAGATTTCTAAAGGCTTAATGGGTGTTGAATTATTTTTAGGGGCCATTTTAGAATCCAATACTGATATGTATTCTACAATATGCCTTTGGAATCAATTCAACTTGATTCTTCAAACAAGACTTATGCAATTCAGGGAAAAAAATACACACCTTTTGCTTGCTTTTGAGGAGCTCGATATTGAAATTGAATTATCTCTATAATTATGGATCCTCAATATCTGAAATTCAGCCCTATAGTATCCCTATAAATCTTCTTTCAAATGCCACAGGTCTGATCTAATTTGGATTCTTCAAGTCAAATTTATGTCCAATCTCCCACAATGACCCAATTTTGGACTGGTTCCATAGAGAGAAATTGTAAGCCTTGACACGTGTCACTCTTTCCTCCTTTGGCTCTTAAACTGATAGACCAAAACTACATTCCGTGCACTTGTGGTCACTTTTTATAGCATTCCAATATGATGCTCAGAGAGAGAGCTATGAATATTTTCCCATGATCACCTCTTTGAGACGAAACTCAGAAGCCTCAAAAAGCCCTAACTTCCACAGATCATATCTCTGAAAATAGTGTGAACCAATATCTAAATTTCTTTGACGATGTTCCTCAGGTTTGTGGCTTCGCACTCTAAAAATTTCAGCTTCTGAACCTTCGCAGAAAAAAATTTATTAGGAAAATTCCACGATGATCTATTTAGGTTAAATTCAGGAGCCTGCAAAATGACCTAACTTGCACAGATCATATCTTCGAAAATATTGTGAACCAAACTCTGAAATTTTTTGATGATGTTCCTCAGGATTTTGGCTTTGCACTCTAAACATTTCATATTCTGAACCTTCTTATAAAACAAGTTATAGTGAAAATTCCACGCTGACCTATTTGGAGCAGCGAAACCCTAGAATCTCAAAGCTCTGATACCAAATGTTGTGAAACCAGCTCCAAAAAGAGAAGAAAAGAGATATCAACGCCTTAGAAATAAGCTTCTTCGAGGGGGAAACCTCCAATACAATACATGAATGAACAATTCTTGGATGATTAAAATTACAAAACCTCTGTTCTATATATAGGAGTCCATGGGGCCACAATGTAATCCTAGCCGACCTAACAATAATAATTTAAGGGCACAATAATAACAATATGGGGGTTACAAGGGTACAATAATACCAGTAAGGGGGTTACAATAACAAAAATAAGGGACTATACTAGTAATATAGGGACCTAACAAAGTTCGATCGCCATTCAGGATATCATCAAATTAGAATGGAGGTCGAAGATATTCCAAAAACAACATTTCGAACTCATGAGGGTCATTATGATTTTTTGGTCATGCCTTTTGGCCTTACCAATGCACCTTCTACATTTCAAGGGTTGATGAATTCCATTTTCAAACCCTTCCTTAAAAAAATTGTGTTACTATATTTTGATGATATACTAATCTACAACAGGTCTTGGAAGGATCATGTTTAACATGTTGATAGGGTGCTCAAACTATTGGTGGAGAAACAATTATATGAAAATACCTCCAAATTTTTCTTTGGAGTACAAGAGGTGGAATATCTGGGTCATATTGTATCTCAAGAGGGTGTTAATGTATACCCTAACAAAATTAAAGCCACTAAGTAATGGAAATTCCCCACAACCTATTGTACTATTAAACAACCCCCCCATTTTATTTTTATAATAACCAATATTGTAATAATAAATCGGGACCCTTTTAATTTTTTCAAGAAAAAGCTAGCAAGTAAGAGTTTTTCCCTTTAGAAAGTGTTAAAGCATTGAGCTAAAGTCTCTTAGGAATAAGCACTTTTCGCTTTATCGCAGATCACAAAAGCCAAAGGTAACGCAAATAAACCATTAGCCGTAATCCACGATATGCGATCAATAAAACCCTTTTTAAGATCAAATGTTATGTTGAGCTCTTTATAACTTAAAGCACCTGGAAATATTTCTAAAAACTCCATAAAGCACATAAAAAAATTATTTTTATAAGGAAAATATACTTAAAGAATATACCGCACATCGAAAATTGCAAGACAAAAATAAATTCTGAAATAGCATAACTCCAATCTTACGATACTGTGACATGGCGAATCTTGTGATCTTGTGATATTACGACTTGGCGAATCTTTAGATCTCACAATATTTGTGATTTTGCAATATTGTGATTTATCACAATCTCAAAATCAGTATTGCGCGTAAATCATATCATTTCGAAATATCGTTCGGGTTTGTGATGCGACGCTTTTTACAAGACCTGAAAAGGATCACATGAAAGCCATAATGCGTAATTAATAGAAATTAACTACATTTATTCTTTTAAAGGCTTGAGGATATTTCTATCTATTTTCTCGTGCTTGAAATAAAATTCCCATCCTTTCGGCCTTCTTTCATTCTTCAATTCAACTCTTGTCCTGAAGATGGATCCCCATTGGGATTCGAAACGTCGACAAATGTTTTATAACACTGTGGAAAATACGGAGATTTCTTCAATAAGTGATAACCACAGAAGCTTGAAAACCATTAGTCCCATCCTTATCTAATTTACTATTTTAATTGAATTTATGCTCTTATCTATGTTGTACGTTCATTTTGATTTCTCTATTATTCAATCTCAGGAAATAACGCTCCGAGATTGCAAGGAAAGGAAAAAAGATTGTCAAGCCTTCTGCATTCAAGGACTTAGACATGTTTTCACTTTTTAGTGATACTAAATGCTACAAATATGGTGGAGCTACATCATGCGAAGTCATGTATAAGCTATTAGAGGATGAATATCCAAAGGTGTTGGTAATCAGAGCAACGACTGACGCTAAAGTCTCATCTGAAGCTTCCTATTTTGAAGCAACATGTTCTTTCCTACACAAAATAGCTGCAAGGCCTAAAATCATACCATATACATATATGGTGAAGTGGATTATTAGAAATGTCAATTGATTTATGTGGCTATCAACACCATAGTTATGAATTGGAGTAACATTTTATCTGATAATTTGGCTATGGCTATTAGGCGGTATAGACAATATAGAGTTGTCTCTACTCAGGTCATCCCTCTCTTTTTTATGAGTGCTTACGTGATGGATGTTATCTGTTTCTGTACAAAATTTCCTAATATGGGTTGGAATTGGACTCTTAAATACCCTACTCCTATCCATGTTGATCATAGGATTTTGTGGGAATCTCAATTTCTTCCCCATTTTTATAATATTAGTCAAAGTATTATCCTACCAATATATCAAACCATTTTTGATGTAAAAGCCCCCAGGCTTTCAGAAGAAGCAAAGATAGATATTTTTCCAGTGGTAGGATGGTTTGGTGAAGAAATTAATAATATCAAATTTTTTGGGAGTACTGCTGCTCCCCATGTTCTTCCTTATTATGTTCCAGATAAGTTATTGACAAGAGAGATTTCATACCAAAAGTAGGGGAAGGTCTTACCAAAACCCTAAAATACATGAAGAAATCTATCTGGTCAACTTTCCTGGTACAATGTGGTTCTTTTGCCTTGTTTGATTTTGGACATGCAATTAAAGAGGTGAAGAATATTACATAATTTGGCTACTATGTGAGGGAGACAATATGATCCCAACCAATTTTCTGAAGACTTTACTACTTTGATTAAAATTAGACATTTCTTTCATAAGAAAGATGAATTTTATGACCTATTTGAAAAGGCCGAGACTTTATCACAAGTCTTGCATTATGTGTCAATCAAATTAACTCCAACCGACCTTAATCTTTTTCATATTTACAGAAAAAAAAAGATTGACAAGGGTTCCATTATACCTATTGCAGATTGAGGAAACAAGAGAGCCTACTCCCAGTGTAAGTCTAGAAGAAAATTATGATCACAATTCTGATCAAGAATGACCAGAGAAATCAAGTCAAAGTTTAGAACTTTCTAAGCATCAATCTCAAAATATGGAAGAGGACCCTATGGAAAGTTTTGAAAGGAATGCATAGAGAAATAATGGAGAAACAACCAAATAAAACTTGGCAGAAGAAAAATTGGAAATTAATTCTACACAGGACCAGACACAAACAATCATAATAAATGATATGGATAAAGAATGGGAGAAATTCAAACAAAAGCTCCAAGTACCATAGATAGAAATAAGAATTGAAGGAACTTTTGATTTTAAAACTCCTAAATAGACCTTAAAAGTTGGAAATCCATAAGCATATGTTGAAATCATCCTGACCTACGCAGCGTCACAACTTGTTTTGAGAATTGAAGAGATATCCCCTTTAGATATATTTTATAGTCCAACACACAAAGAAGTGGTAAGGAGACAAAGAGAGAAAAGAAAGCTTGATTTATCAACAACAACTCCAGAGAATGAATCAATGGAGGTTGTCTTGAAAGACAACCCCATTAATCCATCAGAAAATTTGACATGACTGTCACAATTCGTAGGTGCTTATGCAACATCTACAAATGATAAGGAAACAAAGGTTAATTTTCTGCTTAAAGATAAAGATGCAATAATTCAACTATTATAGAAACAAATTGAACACAAAAGACAAAATGTCAATAAGAAAACAGAGTTGCAAATGATACAATTTCAGAAATATTTTGAGAAAATGATGTTATAGCACCAGGAAAGCATTGCCAAAAAATATACATTGATTCAGCTAATGAAAAATGAAGTAGATAAAATTAAAAATCAGCATCAGAAAGAAGAATTCATCAAATAAACACTTGAAATAAATACTCAATTTTCAAAACAACAAGAAATATTTTTTTAAAGAATCTAAATGATCTAACCATATTGTGAAACAAGTGATACATTAGTCCATAAAATGGTTGCTCATAGATTGGAATATGAAGAATTTGATAAGAAGATCTGAGAGTTTATCTCCTTGCAAGAGTCTAAGGAGGGAAGAAAATATGATTTTCCAAATATTGAATAATCCCATAGAGATATTCTATTTACAGATTGGGATATGCAATAAAAGCAAGCAGAAAGGGAAATAACTAGAGAAGATGATATAACAACCAATATAATTGAAGTTGTGAATGAAAACCTTTATAATATTAATCTGATTAAAGAATGCAAGCCTGGAGTTTTCCTAGATATCAAACAATTAGAGGGACAGTGGAAAGATACCACCGAAAATCAAATCGAAGCAATAAAAAATCTATCTAATCTTGATCATGAATATTATTGGAAGTTTCTAGTAAAACCATACAGTCAGCAAATGGCTTTATGTTGTCTAAAGAATTCCACTCAAAAGATGGTGCCACCTCTCTCTGATGTTGTATTCATGGGAAAACTAAGATCCAAAGTTGACCATCCATCCCATGTGAAGCCAATGTTGGATATCTGTGAACTGAAAAGCTCAATGGAAAGGAAGGATTGTTCAACACGATAAGGCACCCCATTATTTTTCTTTTAGTTTTTATCTTTTATTTTCAATATTTTGAGGAAGGTTGTTTGAAACCTCCTCAAATTTTTATGTAATATTCTATTTTTGATACATATGTAATATTATTTAAACCTTTGTCATGCATTTATAGAGGGGTCCATTATTTTATCAAAAACACTTTGCAAAAGCTTGCATTTTTGTATTTTTTTTATTCTTTTGATGAAATACATGGAACAAGATCTTGATTTTCTTGAATATCAAAGCATACTCTACTGAATTTTTCATTTCTATACTCTTAGAGTATATTTGGTTGAAAATAAGAGAAGGTCAACGTTGTTGATTTCATGAATATAAACTCTCATATCTGGTACTATTATCTTTACGATTGAGTTTTATTTATGACTTAGCAATAAACTTCGTTATATTGTATTGTGTATGAGATCTGGATTATAGTTACTCATTAAAGCACTATTTCATGATTTTTAAGCTGTAATTCCTTATTGAATATATAATCAATAGATATATGTGATATAGTTTCACAATTATTTTTCCTCACTATTTAGTCAAAATAATTATTTTTAAACAATTTCATATATTTTAGCAATTGAATAATCTTTATTAGATTTTACTTTAATATATCTTTGTAGATCACATAAGTTAATTTATTCCTGAGTATATATTAAGTTAAATATTAGATTAAATAGATGCATGTGTTTGTTTCTTAAGTATATTTTTTCCATTAGTTTAAAATCATTTTCCATTTCACCTTGTATCAAACCCATCATCATCATATCAAATTTTTGTTGGGAAACTGGTCCCATTATCCCCAGTCAGATCCACTATACAGAACAGAAAAGGAGATACTTTCAAGTTTTGGAATGAGTGCTTATCCCCCATGTTTTTGCAATAGAATTTCGGGGCTTCAAAACAACCATAAAACAGTTGCGAGGATTTCTCTGGTTAACATGGTATTATCGAAATTTTGTTAAGAATTATGGGAGAATAAAAACACCTCTAAAAACATTATTGAAGAAAGATGCAATTTCATGGACTCTTGAAGAAAATAAAGCATTTGAACATCTTAAAGAGGCAATGTTCCAAGCACCGGTCTTAGCTATGCCAGACTTCACAAAAACCTTTAATATGGAATGTGATGCCTCGGGAAATGGAATTGGTGCTATTATAATGCAAGAAGGAAGACCCATTGCTTTTTAAAGCCGTAAATCAATGGAAAGTATTTATAGAAAGCTACTTATGAGAAGAAAATGTTGGCAATACTACATGCACTAAATAAATGGTGACCTTACGTAATGGGGAGACACTTCAAGTTAAAAATTGATCATGATAGTCTTAAATAGTTTTTGGAACAAATATTATCTTCATAAGAGCAACAAAAATGGGTCACAAAGATGTCGGGTTATCACTTTGAAATCATCTAAAAAAAAGGGAAGCTAAATGTTGTTGCAGATGCACTGTCAAGAAAGGATGAGGAGGTGGAAGAAATGCCTTGTGCCATTTCTTTTATCCAACTAGATTGTATAACCGAAGCAAGGGAGGAATTGAAGAATGAAAAAGAAGTGTGGACACTCATTCAAAAATTGCAGCAAGATCCTAGTACATCTGATACATTTAGTTGGAAAAATGATTCATTTTGGTACAAATATCACTTATTATTCTTAAGAATTCCCAACTAAAACAAAATATTATTTTGGAATTCCACACCTATGCCTTAGGAGGACACTCATGATTTCTAGAAACTTACCACATGGTGAAGAAATATTTTTTTTGGGATGGCCTTAAAACAAATATTCAAAATTTTGTGGCAGAATTTTTGGTTTTCCAGCAAAATAAAGTTGAGACAATTAAGACCCTAGGTTTGCTACAACCTTTATCCATTCCAATTCAATGCTAGGCAGAGGTTTCAATGGATTTTATCACAAGTTTACCTACGTCCGAAGAAAAGAGTGTCATTATGGTGGTAGTTGATAGACTTATCAAATATTCACACTTTTGTGCATTATCTCATCCATTTAAAGCAAGTACAGTTGCCACTGCATTTATGGAAACAATTAAAAAGCTACATGGAAACCTAAAGACTATTGTGAGTGACAAAGATCCCATTTTCACTGGAAATTTTTGGACGAAATTATCTTCTTGTTTGGGTACTCAACTAGCTCATATCTCATCTTATCATCCTCAATCTGATGGAAAAACTGAGATAGTGAACAAATGTTTGGAAGGATATATTAATTGTTTTGTATCTGATAAACAAACGCAATGGGTCAAGTGGTTACCTTTGGCTGAATGGTGGTATAACACTTCCTTCCATACTCAAACAAAAATGAACCCATTTATGGCACTTTATGGATATCATCCATCGTCCATCACATCTTTTTTAATAGAAAATTCTAAGGTTAAAGCAGTGGAAGACCACATTGAGCACCAGCAACAAGTTCTGCAACTCTTAAAGGATAACATACATTTGTCACAAAATCGAATGAAACAACATGCAGATCAACATCGCAGCGAGAGAATTTTTGATTTAGGAGACTGGGTATTTTTACAGCTACAACCATACAAAGAAATGTCCCTCAAGCAAGCCAAGAAGGATAATAAATTATCGCCGAAGTATTATGGTCCTTACAAGGTGTTGCAAAATTTTGGTACTATGGCATACAAATTAGAGCTTGATGCGTCTTCCCAAGTGCACCCAATTTTCCATGTTTCATGCTTAAATAAGGTTATAGCTGACAAAATTCCAGTTTAAACAATATTGCCAGAACTTGATGAGGAAGGAAAAATCATATTGGAACCTGAAGCAGTCACGGAAACAAGAACTCGAAATCTATGAAATCGATCAATTTCAGAGTATCTCATAAAGTGGAAGAACTTACCCACTAAAAATTCCACATAGGAGGATGAGAATTTTATACAGAAGTATCCAAAACAACTCAAGCATTGAACACTTTTTTGAAGGAGAGTGGCATGTTAGGTCCCTTAATTACTAGTGTAGTCCCTTATTGTTGTTAGTGTAGCCCCCTTATTGTTATTTTTGTACCCCTGGAGTCCCCATATTGTTATTATTGTGCCCCATAAAATCCCACTATTGTTATTGTTGTGCCCTTACATTATTATTGATAGGTCAGATAGGATTATATTGTGACCCCATGGACTCCTATATATAGAAAGGAGGTTTTATCATTTGTATCATCCAAGAATTGTTCATTTATGTAATGTAAAGGAGATTTACCACTCGAAGAGGCTGATTTATAAGTCGTCGATCTCTCTTTTCTTCTATTTTGTGAGATGTGTTAGGATATTCTGACACATACGAAATAGTTAAGTATAACTTAGTCTAGCATAGAGTTAGGTAAAGTGGGTTTCTTTATTATGTACATTTGTAACTTATAATCCGATGGTCACAATATTTAGTGATTTGACGGTTCACTCTCTCCTCGATATTACCGACATTTGATCTGTGGATTAACACCCAATTGGTCCATGATCTCTATTTAAAGAGCATGGAGGCTCATTTTTCTGGCAACCGTTTATGAGAGAAGCTTATGTAAATTTTATTTCTTTATATTAATAAATTTCCTAAAGTGGTCGTGTTGGCTTCAGTCATGGACTGTTTCCCTCTTTGAGGGTTTTAACCACATCAAATACTGGTGTACTGATTTGTGATCTATTTTTTAGCGGTGACCTTTGGTTTTTTATCTAAGGAACTTACCCTGTAAATTCCTACATGGTGTGAGAGCTTGGACCCAGGTTCGATTCCCCTGAGTTTCATTTGAGGGGGTGTTGATTCCCCTGAGCTGCGTTTTAGGGGGGGTGTTCGAGTAATAACCACACCTCTATGGAATTCGTAATTGCCACCATGAGGATCCTAGTTACTGGTTTGGAAGTTTACTAAAACCAGTGGGTTTTGGTGTAACAACAAAACTCTTCATGAATAAACTTTATAAGAACCAATAGGATTCAATATGATGATGTCAACAACGGGGGATTATTCACCATTTTTGCAGTAAAAAGGTGAGAATATAAAAATATAAAAGAAATAAAAAATCCATTTTTTCAACTCGTATTTTCAACTCATCTCCCTAGGATTTTACTCAAGAGTGGGAACACTCATTGGATGTTATGTAACCAGCTCCAAAAATAGAAGAAAAGAGATATCAATGCCTTAGAAATAAGCCACTTTGAGGGGGAAACCTCCAATACATTACATAAATGAACAATTCTTGGATTATACAATTTACAAAACCTCCTTTCTAGATATAGGAGTCCATGTGGCCATAATGTAATCCTAGTGGGCCACAATGTAATCCTAACCGACCTATCAATAATAATTTAAGGGCACAATAATAACAAAACAGGGGTTACAAGGGTACAATAATAACAATAACGGGGTAATACTAATAATAATAAGGGACTATACTAGTAATATAGGGACCTAACATGCCCCTCTCCTTCAAAAAAGTGTTGTCCTCAACGCTTGAGTAGCTCTGGGTGCTTCTCTATAAATTTCTCATCCTCCCATGTAGAATATTCAATGGGTAAGTTCTTCCACTTGATGAGCTACTCTGAAATTGATTGATTACGTAGCTGTCGAGTTATTGTTTCCTTGACCGCTTCAGGTTTCAATATGATTTTTCCTTACTCATCAAGTTCTGGCAATATTGTTTGAACTAGAATATTTTCACCTATAACCTTCTTTAAGCATGAAACATGGAAAACTAGATGCACTCGCGAAGAAGCAGGAAGCTCCAATTTGTATGCCATAGTACCAATCTTTTACAACACCTTGTAAGGACCATAGTACTTTGGCGATAATTTATTATCCTTCTTAGCTTGCTTGAGGGACATTTGTTTGTATGGTTGTAGCCGTAAAAATACCCAATCTCTTACATCAAAACTTCTCTCGCTGCGATGTTGATCTGCCTGTTGTTTCATTCGATTTTGTGCCAAATTCAGGTTATCCTTTAAGAGTTGGAGAACTTCTTGCTGATGCTCGATGTGATCTTCCACTGCTTGAACCTTCAAATTTTCCCTTAAAGATGATATGATCGATGGTGGATGATATCCATAAAGTGCCATAAATGGGGTCTTTTTTGCTGTAGTATGGAAGGAAGTGTTATACCACCATTCCGCGAGAGGTAACCACTTGACCCATTGTGTTTGTTTATCAGATACAAAACAACGAAGATATCCTTCCAAACATTTATTTACTATCTCAGTTTGACCATCAGATTGAGGATGATGAGATGAGCTATGAGCTAATTGAGTACCCAAACAAGAAAATAACTCCGTCCAAAAATTTCCAGTAAAAATGGGATCTCTGTCGCTCACAATAACCCTTAGGCTTCCATGTAGCTTTTGAATTCTGTCCATAAATGTAGTAGCAACTGTACTTGCTTTAAATGGATGAGATAATGCACAAAAGTGTGCATACTTGGTAAATCTATCAACTACCACCATGATGACACTCTTTCCTTCGGACTTAGGTAAACCTGTGATAAAATCCATTGAAATCTCCTCCCAGCGTTGACTTGGAATGGATAAAGGTTGTAGAAGTCCTGGGGTCTTAATTGTTTCCACTTTATTCTGCTGGCAAACCAAACATTCCGCCACAAACTTTCGAATATCAGATTTAAGGCCATCCCAAAAAAATTCTTTCTTCACCCTTTGGTAAGTTTTTAAAAATCCCGAGTGTCCTCCTAAAGGAGAAGTGTGCAATTCCAGAAGAATATTTTGTTTTAGTTGGGAATTCTTACAAAGATATAAGCGATATTTGTACCATAAGGAATCATTTTCCAACTAAATGTATCAGATGTACTAGGATCTTTCTGCAACTTTTGAATGAGTGTCCATACATCTTTGTCCTTCTTCCATTCATCTCTTGCTTCGATTATCCAATATGGTTGGATAATAGAAATGGCACAAAGCAATGCTTCCACCTCTTCATTCTTTCTTGAGAGTGCATCTGCAACAACATTAAGCTTTCCTTTTTTGTAGATTATTTCAAAGTCATAACCCAACATCTTTGTGACCCATTTTCGCTGCTCTTCTGAAGATAGTCTTTGTTCCAAAAAGTGTTTAAGACTATCATGATCAGTTTTTACCTTGAAGTGTCTTCCCATTAGGTAAGTTCTCCATTTATTTAGTGCATGTAGTATTGCTAACATTTCCTTCTCATAAATAGGTTTCTGTAAATACTTTCCTTTGATTGGACGACTTTCAAAAGCAATGGGTCTTCCTTCCTGCATTAAAACTGCACCAATTCCATTTCCTGAGGCATCACATTCCACAATAAATATTTTTGTGAAGTATGGTGTAGCTAAGACCGGTGCTAGGCACATTGCCTCTTTAAGACATTAAAAGGCCTTAGTTGCTTGAGGAGTCCATGAAAATGCATCTTTCTTCAATAATGTTGTTAGAGGTGCTGCTATTCTCCCATAATTCTTAACAAACTTGCGATAATACCCTGTTAACCTAAGAAATCCTTGCAACTTCTTTATGGTTGTGGGGACTTTCCATTCCTTAATGGATTTAATTTTGTTAGGGTCTACCTTAACACCCTCGTGAGATACAATATGACCCAGATATTCCACCTCTTGTACTCCAAAGAAACATTTGGATGTTTTGCATATAATTGTTTCTCTTGCAATAGTTTGAGCACCCTGTCAACATGTTGAACATGATCCTTCCAAGACCTGTTGTAGATTAGTATATCATCAAAAAATACAAGCACAAATTTTCTAAGGAAGGGTTTGAAAATGGAATTCATCAACCCTTGAAATGTAGAAGGTGCATTGGTAAGGCCAAAAGGCATGACCAAAAATTCATAATGACCCTCATGAGTTCGAAATGTTGTTTTGGAATATCTTCAATCTTCATTCTAATTTGATGATATCCTGAACGAAGATCCAACTTGGTAAAATAAATTGCTCCATGTAATTCATCCAATAATTCATCAATCACAGGAATGGGAAATTTATCTTTAATGGTTAGCTTATTGAGCTCCCTATAATCCGGACACATTCGCCATGATCCATCCTTCTTGTGTACCAATACTACAGGAGCAGAGAAAGAACTTTGACTAGGTTGAATTATACCCGCCTCTAACATTTCTGCAACCATACGTTCAATTTCGCTCTTTTGGAAGTAAGGATATCTATAAGGCCTGATGTTTGGAGGAACACTTCCTGGAATCAAATGAATAGCATGATCATGATCACGAATAGGTGGGAGTCCTTTGGGAGTTTTAAACACCTTGGAATGATTGTCCAAGACTTGTTGGAGATCTGCAGAAATAAATGATTTCGATGTTGGAACTTCTAGTGAGCATAATTGTGCAATTACACCTCGTTGTTCTCTAATTAGAAGCTTTGTCATGACATTATAGCTTATTATCTTTCCCAGATTCCCTGCAATACCCCGTAATTTGACTTCCTTTCCTTCTGAAAAAAATTTCAAGAAAAGTTCTTGAAAATTAAAAGCTACCGTCCCCAAAGATTGTAACCATTGTACTCCTAGTACAAAATCAGCACCTCCCATAGGAATGGAAAGCATTGGACTAGTCAATACATATTCCCCCATGGTAAGCTTGATATTATGGCACTTTCCAGAGAAACTTATAGTTCCTCCATTTGCAACCATCACTTGACATTCTGCTGTTGGGTATATGAAACACTTTAATTCATTGGCTACCTTACAATGAATAAAATTATGGGTGCTACCTGAATCAATCAACACTATTACCTTTTTCTTCTTGATATGTCCTCCTATCTTGAGAGTTTGAGGAGTGGTAATTCCTGCCAGTGCATTACACGATATGGTTGGATTCATTTCTTCCTCTTCTAGGGTTGGTTCCTAGTGTATATCCTCTTTTTTTTCATTTTCTTCTTCCTCTTTACAATCTATGTAAAATAATTTCTTCTCAGCACACATATGACCTTTAGTGTATTTGCTATCACAACTTTAGCAAAGCCATTTTGCTCTTTTTTCTTCCAATTGTTGTGGTGTCAACCTTGTAGGTTGTGGAAATCTAGGCGTAGAAACACTTCCTTCTTTATAGAAGTGAGTGGTAGGCTTCCTTTTCACCATAATTTTACATTCAATTTTTCTTGCCAACCTGAATGCCTTCTCCAATGAATCAGGTTCCAAAATGCGAACTTCATGTTGGATGTTATCCTTTAAAGTGCCTATGAAGAGATCAATCCTATGTTCCTCTGGAATATCAGTTACCCTTATATTCAATTTTTGGAAGTCCTAAATGTGCTCCCCCACTAAACCCTTTTGTTTGAGATTTATCAATTGGCTAAAGAAGGTGTTGCTCTTTGTATCCTCATAATGTGCTATCATTTCCTCCGTAAAAATTGACCAAGTGACAATTTTTTTACGGGAGCAAAGCCATTGATACCATACAAATGTATTTTGTTCTAAATGTAAAGTTGCAATGCGTACCTTTTGTGTGTTTTTTACGTTATGGAGATCAAAATATTGCTCCATCTGTAGTATCCATGTTACAGGATCCTTTCCATCAAACTTCCTCATATCCATTTTTGGAATATGGTGGTTCTTCCCACCAACATTAGAGTTTATGAAATCACTATTAACATTTATTTTGTTCTCATCATGAGTTTCCTCTACTATCTTTTCACCATTAGGAAACATTTCTTTGATCAACTTTGTCAAACCTTCTATGTCTGCTTTTAGATCATTCTTCATGTTTTCAATTTTAGCTTCCATGTCATCCATCTTAGATTCCATGCCAGCTTCCATGCCATCTATCTTAGATTCCACGCCTTTCTTCAAACCATCCATATTATTCTTCACACCATCAATCTTTGCTTCCACGCCTTTCTTCAAAACTTCCATTTCATTTTTTGCTGCTCTTTGGGAGAGCAAAATTTGGTGCACTTGATCTTGTAATTTTGATAGATCATGTTGCAATTCTTCATCTTCATGAGTCATAGTAGAGCCTTCTGAAGGCTTAATGGGTGTTGAATTATTTTTACGGGGCATTTTTTAGAACCCAATACTGATATCTATTCTACAATGTACCCTTGGAATCAATTCAACTTGATTTTTCAAACAAAATTTATGCAATTCGGAAGAAAAAAATACACACCTTTTTCTTGCTTTTGAGGAGCTCGATATTGAAATTGGATTATCTCTGTGATTGCAGCTCTTCAATATTTGAAATTCAACACTGAATTAGCCCTCTGAATTCTCTTTTGAATGCCACAGGTCTGACCTGATTTAGATCTCCAAGATAAATTTATGTCTAATCTCCCACAATGACCTAATTATGGACTGGTTCAGTAGAGTGAATTTGTATGACTTTCCACGTGTCACTGTTTCTTACTTCACCTCTGAAATAGATAACCAAGAAACTTCAGTCCGTTTACTTGCAACCACTTATTATGACACTCCAATCTGATGCTTAGAGAGAGAATTATTGAACTTTTCCCACGATCACCTCTTTGAGATGAAATTCGGGAGCCTGAAAAAGCACTACCTTCCACAGATTATATCTCAAAAACTATTGCGAACCAAGCTATGAAATTTTGGGACAAGTTTCCTCAGGATTTCAGCTTCACACTCTAAAAATTCAGATTCTGAACCTTCGTACAAAAAACGTTATAGCACAAATGTCACGATGACCTTTTTAGGAGCCTGAAAAAAGACCTAACTTCCACAGATCACATCTCCGAAAATGTTGTGAACCAAGATTTGAAATTTTTAGATGATCTTCCTCAGGATTTCGGCTTTGTACCCTAAAAATTTCAGGTTATGAAACTTCGTAGAAAAATATTTATAGCGAAAAATTCCATGATGACCTGTTTGGAGGAGCGAAACCCTAGAATCCAAAGCTCTGATACCAAATGTTATGTAACCAGCTCCAAAAATAGAAGAAAAGAGATATCAACGCCTTAGAAATAAGTCACTTCAAGGGGGCAACCTCCAATACATTACATAAATGAACAATTCTTAGATTATACAATTTACAAAACCTCCTTTCTACATATAGGAGTCCATGTGGCCATAATGTAATCCTAGTGGGCCACAATGTAATCTTAGCTGACCTAACAATAATAATTTAAGGGCACAATAACAAAAAAATGGGGGTTACAAGGGTACAATAATAACAATAAGGGGGTAACACTAATAACAATAAGGGACTATAATAGTAATATAGGGACCTAACATTGGATGTAAAATTTAATTTTTCATCCAAGGAATACCCATGTTGCATAATTTCCATGGACCCTACAACACAAAAATGTGAAATACATAAAAAACGTGATTGCAATCACATTTTTTCATTTATTTCACATTTTTCATGTAGTATTGTCCATCAAAAGTATGCAACATGGGTATTGCTTGGATGAAAAATTAAATTCTACCTCCATTTATTTCTCTCGATATAAAATTGAGAAAAATCATAGGGAGATAAGTTGAAAATACGAGTTGAAAAATAGATTTTTCTTTTTTCCCTCCAAAACTTGATGAGGTAATCTAATGGTATTTTATTATTTCCACTATTATTTTAAAATATTCCTTAGGAGGCCCATTTTACACCTAAAAATTTCTCTAATGAGTGTCAGGTGTTGACCATCAGGATTTCAGGAGATGAGGAACACACCTTCCTTTATTAAAGTCTTGATATTAATGGAACATTAAATGACAAATCACTCCTAATTAGTTAATATTTTAGGTGTTGGGGTTATGGATCAGGATTTTGGGAGATCAAGTAGGACAAACATATTTCCAAAGACTCAATAAATTTCTATCTTGGTACTCAAAATATGTTAATTGACTGACTTATTTCCTATCAATTGTCATTTTTGGTGTCAGGGTTAGTGAGAGGTAAATATCAATGTTTTAAGATACCTTCTAATTAAACAAAGTCATAGCAAGGCCTTCCTAATAGAGGAATTTCATTGTGGAAATTTGAAAATTTGGATAATTCTATATAATTAATTATGCTCTCCCATATCCACTCAATTTATTCAATAAAAACACATATAATCTCTATTCTCTCCTCTCTCTCTTTCAATACTAAATTTATTGGTTTAGCATGTCCATTCTTTAGGCCTAATTACAATGCATTGTAGCCTTGCTTTGGTCACCTAACTTTCATCCATTCCCAAAGGATTACATAAATATTAGTAAGATGGAACTTTCAATTTTTTTTAGATCCAAAATATCTTCCACAAATCTATAACTAATTACGCAAGATAAAAAATTTACGAAGCTTGTACTTATAGATGCTTATTTAAATGGTTATGCAACTTTCATCCTCGGAAACAAATGGGCTTTGTTCAGCCTTCACCCCTATCTCCTCTATTTAACCATAGTTACAGTCGTGGCCTGATGTACCTCTTAACCCAATCAAAACTACAATAGATAGTGGTCACAAATCCACAACATAGTGTTATTGCACCTTATTTTGACTCCTAACAAAAGTCACATATTCCTCAACAAATTCACAATAATGTGTTATCCCTAAATCCTTACGGGAGTATCCATGAAACCTCCCACATGATCCTAAAGTTTAATAGCCCTTAATCATCAGTGCTTTATGACACTTCTGTTTCACGATTGTTCTTATAACGAAGTTCCTATCAGTCCCTTATGAATTTGAACTCCTTTTTATATCAACTTTATACCTATATACCAACTTGATATCAATTTACGTTAGTTAATGGCTCATTTATCCCACTTCTGATTTCTTAACAGACCCTCGATGATATGGTCTTGGTCATAGACTCGTTGTTGTATCTTGCATATATACTAACACCAAATCCCCTGTGGCTTGGTTGCTACCACAATAATTTCATTCCAATATATGTCAACCATACATCATCTTGAGTCTTGGCCTCCAATGACTCTCGTTCCTCCACAAATTCCCCATGATCACCATAATAGGAAATAAATTTCAATGATGTGAATATTCACATTTCTTAGAACCTGTAAACTGATAGATCACCCTATAAATATTGGATGTTAGCTCCAATGGAGTTTTGGAACCCACGACCACACTCCTTCCTGATGTCCTGATGCCCTAAGACAAAATTCTCTTCATGGGTAATTTTATCATTATCTAAAGCTCGTCATTTAAAAATTGACTTTCTTGGACCTAGGTGAATGATAGGGTGATTTATTAGTGAGAAATGAAACTCTCAATTGTCCCTAAGGCCACAAAATTTATACAAGAGAATTTGATAAAGGATAAGTTCCTATCACTATCTAATGATAGAACTCATATTTATGATTTTATATTCTTGCTCTAGTGGCCCAAAACCTTAAATAATTTCTTAAATAGGTTCTCCATTAGACCCTTCAACTATTAACATAATTTTGATACTTGAATTGACATCGATTCCATCTTTGAGCTTATGCCTTTGGAAAAATTTCGTAAATTGAACCCATAGTTTGATACCTCTCAATAGGCTTCACTCTGACATGTCTATTCAAAATTCAAAATAATTATGTTCAAATCCTTCCATTAGTATTCCCATAGCTATTAATCACATTAAAAAAAACCTAACCATCAAAACACATATTACCATGCATCATAATAGGAATTCCATACAAATTCCTGAGAGAGGACTCACAGAATTATTTGTAGACATTTACACACACCCATTTAGTTAGTAAGTCATAGAGTAATTCATAAAACACACTTAAATAGAAGAAATCATCTCACTGTAAAATACAAATATGGTGATTTATCATAATAGCCAATGCATGTAAATATACTCTCAAACATGAAATTAAATACACATGATTCTTGGACTGATTACACAATGTGGGCATCCTTTGCCCTATCTCTTCCACTCCTACTCACTGTCTCTACAGCTGATTTGAGATTCTATCCTCTCCAAGTTTCCTTGGGATACCTTCTTATCCAATAAAAAGGAAAAATTTCTCATTACAGAATGGAATTTGATTAACTAGCGGTCCTCTCCTTTTATTACATCTATCTTATTTATAGAAGCTAGGTTCCATTCTATCCTATTAAAATTATACATTTTTCCCTTATGGAAACCTTAGCATAACTTCCTAACTATGTGTATTATTCTAGATTAAAATATTATAAGTTAAAGAATTTTTTAAAGGGAACCAACTCCCTTGGTAAAATCCTAAAGACCCATTTTTTCATGTTTGTTTCAACAAGGTTGATTTTTGAGAGATGATAATCTTGCATCAAAATTCTAAGGTATAATTATTTTTATGACTTGTCGGAGCGGGGTCCCTTGAGGCACACTTTTTGATGTAATTTTGTATAAGCCTGGTATATGCGCGCTGCATGAATGAGTCAAGGGGATTTTGGGTGGGCCAGAGTCTCTAATTTTGATGTAAATAGGTTTAAGGGTAAACTGTGGGCCTCAAACCATGTTTTGAAACCATAGTATCTGCGTGCTAAAGTATTATAAATATATAGTTTTATCAGTCATAAAATTGTGAAACATTACTTGACATGGTCATACAGTTCACTCATCAAAAGGATAAGGTCTCCTTAAGCCTTTTCAAGTTGGTATAGGAAAATTTCATTTTCTTACATCTCTAACCTATCTTAAGGTTCAAGGTCACCTCCATTTATGTCATGTCATGTCCCATCAATCCTCATATGGTGTCAATTTTCATTCTCCATGTATTTAAATTCAAAAATGGCGCGTGTGTCAATTTTTCAAGTTTTCGTAGCATTTTATACAACAAATCAACAGTTTTCGCTACGAAACTGCCTAATAATTTCGCAGTGAAACTATCAGAGGATAAACTAATCACACTATGAAAATCTCTTTTCTTTCCTGTCTTATCAAATTCGATATGAAATGTCATTCCATGATTGGAGGAGTTAGGGTGGTGGTCATTCGAGTCTATTATGGTTAATTCAAAAGTACCAAGATGTGTCTGAGGTCATCATTACCCTTTTTGGCATGCATGTGTCATGATTAAAGCATGAGCTATCATTCAAACCATAAAACCTTACCCCAATTAGCCTTTTTTTCATATTCCGCTTCATCTTTGCATGTAATTGGATCTCTGGAGAGATGCTTCATCGAGCCAAGCAGGTTGCTGGCAGATTTGAACTTTGCAGGTGTCATCAAGCAAGTGAGGCTGTGAAGATATAAAGCATCCATGGCTGCAAGGAAAACAAAAAAAGGTGGTCATTGCCACAGATATGAGCCCATGGACATGAATTTTCTCAATGAAGACCCAATTTCCATGGAGGTTTTCAGAAGAACTAGTTGCTTGCAATTTTGCCAAAGGTTACAGGGCTTTCATCTACAGGTTTCCAAGGATTTTGCTGCTAAATTCATTGGAATAGCTTCAAAAATGGGAATTTTGAACCTTACAGTGAAACCAAAAAGCATTTCAACAGCAACAGGAATCCCTAGAGGAGGGGAAAATTGGTTTAAAAGCATCAAATTCACAATGCAGGTCTGCAAAGAGTTCATCAAACCAGAACGCAGTGAAATTGATTTGACAAATGCTATCCCCAGGGGTTTCATGAAGGAAAATTATTCAAAGTTGTTGATGATCATCCAAAATTATTTTATCTATGAAGAACAGTTTCACATGGTATACTCCTATCACCTTAGACTTCTGCTGCATTTTGTGGGTAAGAGGTCACTTAACTTGCCTTTCTATTTATATAGAAGTCTAGGGAAAATGTCAGATAATTTTCAAATGAAGAAAGAAGGCAATGAAACTTCTCTTTTTCATCATGGTTTGATTAAGTTATAGGTGTTAGAGGAATTGAAGAGACTAGACATAGATTGGACTTCCTTTTTGCTCATGAATGGATATGAAATTGATGTTGTCACTCCTAAGAGAGCCTCCAAACCTAGAAAAATTTCATCACCAAATGTGGCAGAGGAATTTGAAGAAGGGAATAGATCATCCCCTCCAGAACCAGTGAGCATGGAGGCAGAGCCTTTGCAGAAGGTTGACACACCTAAAACAACACCTGCAAAACAGAATAAAACAGTCATTAGACAAGGCAACAAGAGAGTCACTAGCAGCCAGAAAATGGCTAAAGGAAACTTGGAGGACATTTTGCATGCAATTGACATTGAATAAATTCCCATTCTCCAAGATGAGGACATTGAAGATGGAGGAAGAAAGATGAAAAAGGGTAAGACTTCCAAAAAACTAGAGTTTGAAGGTGATGATGATGGTTTCATTTTTCAATGTAGAAAGCCAATGACCAGGCATGCAAGAAAGTTCATGGGAAGCATCAAAGAGACTAAGAAGATAAATGAAAGTGCTCAACCACCAAGCATCATAGATCTGTCTTCACCTGCAAAAGAATAGTTGGTTATCAAAAAAGGAAAGGGTAAAGAGAAGATTAGTGAAAAATAAAAAATTGAAAGGCTTAAAGAGAATTTGAAGGTGGCAGGTGAGGAAATATCAGCCTTGAAGCAAGAGGCAAAGAAAAACAGAGTTGAGAAAGTTAAGTTTGAGCAAATGAGAAAAATTTGGGAAGATCAAGTCACCAGTGTTTCAAAGACCTTGGAAAATACAGAAAATTTGATAAAGTGGACTCAGCCACTAAGAGGAGAGATCAAACACATCAAAAAAATAACCTTGCAATTGCAATCCAAGAATAGGGCATTAAAAAACCAAGTGCAAGATATGTAGCAACAATTCGATTTGATTCATGTGGAGTTGGAAAAGAAAGGATTGAAGATGACAGTGGTAGAAGAGCCCATTGGTCAATTGATTGTAAATGAGGAGGAAACACCATATGGGTAATAAGGTAAGGTGAAATATGTTTTAGGAGGTTCATAACATGCAAAGAACCCAAATTTTTCAGGTGGAGAACATTTTTTGAAGACCATATTGAAAACAACATTTTCTAGTTTTTTACACTTTTTCGTAGCGTACCTCAAGCTTGAAACCAGAAATACGCTACGAAAAATCCTGTAGGTGATTTTTTTCATTTAAACTCAGTTTTGGCATGTTTTAAGGAGGAAGATCGATCATTGCAAGCTGTCATGACATGATGAAGGTGTTGGAACAGCAAGGAAGTCAAGAAGATTGATGGAAATCCATTTCCCACGCTACTAAAACTCGCTACGAAACAACCCTGTTTTCGTAGCGAGCAATTATTGAAGGATTTTGAGCATCTTCAAAGAATTTTTTGCCAACTGGATGCCTCCAGCATGTTAGTGGACATTATGATTAGGTATTTATGACTCAAAGGGAGTGCCATGCAGCCAATTCATCAGTCAAAATAATGTTGAAGATGAAGGTCATCCATTCCTAAAAAGCAGGGTTATGTTTCATAGATCTAGGGGTGCTATAAATATGTAAAGTGGTGGTGAAATTGGTCATGTGTCCTTCGAGCATGTGACATTCGTTATGTAACCATCATGTAAAATTTTCACAGATAGGATAAAGGAATGCAATAAATAGGAGATAGAGTCCTATTTAGAGTTTGTTTCTTTAAAGGTAGCTGTCAGTTTTCTGTTTTAAGTTATTGATTTCAGTTATGAAAGTTGGCATAGTAGAATTTGAGGATCTAGCCACTAGGCAGATCATCCATATTGTATAGAATGTCTATTTATAGAAAAAAAATCGAAGAAGCAAGGGGTTGGAGAATATTTTCAAAAAATTGCTGCTTGTATGAATTTTCACTATTATCAGTAACACAAAGTGACATTCTACTTCTAGACTTGAGATTCTCATGAGGTTTTTGATGTCTTATTGATCTATATCTTATGTTTAATCACTTGCAATAGATTTCATCTCTAATTACTCATAATTCATAATATTATGCTTTGACTTCCTTTAGTGGTGAAATGACTGTGTTTTCCTATGTTGTGTGTGTGAATTATCTCTGTTAAAAACCTCTATCTTCCTCAGCTTCCATGTGAAGAAACACTATCAATAAAACTACTGATTGTTGACTCCATAAGCCCAATGGTAGCAAGCCTGCATTTTTCAACTTGCAATCATACAAAATAATTTACAATTCCATAGAGTTAGCCATCTAGTACTATCCTCATTAAAAATCATAAACCCCCTTTGAGAGAGCCCTCTCAAACTGAAGAGGCTAAGATTTAGTTAGAAGTTGTTTGAAAGAGTTACATTGAGTTGATTGATGAGCAGCCAATCAATATCAATTTGGTGATAACATTTTGGTGCATCTGCCGGGAGCCTGAACACATATTTCCCAAATTTTTTGTGCAAAAAGTGAAGCTGAACTCTTGGAGGTAGCAGGAGCTTAGAATCTGTTCGAGGCTGCAACTACCTTGTGACTCCATTTGAAAAAATCATGTTTAAAGGTGGCTTCGAGAAGGAGATACACGAGGAGCAATCCAGATCCTAACCCTCCTGCTATTGTGGATAATCCAAACACAATTTACAGAGGCATTCAAGGTAGTTCTTCAAAATCAGGTACCCCATCACATTCAAGAGCTTTGTCCTCTGAATTTTTAAGAAGTTATGAAGATAAAAAGTTTGATGATAAAATTCAGGAAGTCTTGTTTAGGTCTGAAAATGAAATTGAATTGATTGATATTGTTATAGACTTGCAAAGAAGAGGTATCGATACCTCAACCTTAGTGACCAAAAAAGATAAAGAAGAATTTTGGGGGGCAGTCACATCAGAGTTATTATTGGAGAGGGAATATTTGTATAAGTTGAAGGAATTAGATGCATTTGAAATCTTGCTAAGAAGAAAGTCTGGTTTTCCTTTACCTGACTGGAGCTCATTTGTAACTGGACTACAAATACCAACTACACCACCTCCTAATAGTTCTTCTTCTACTACTGTTGTAGCTAAAAATACCAATGTCCCTGTCATCATGGCTGGAAATGTTCCACCTCCACCTGTTGTTGCACCTACTAGGTATGCTCCACTTGTTCTCCCAGTTGTCCTGAATGCTCCCCCTAGTAAATAATCTGCTAGAATTAAAACTTGGGGAAGTGATGAAGAAATTATAGATGAAGAACATGTAGTCTAATTCAATGAATTTATAGACAGAGAGGATTTTGACCATGAAGATGTCAAAATGAGACTATTTTCTCAAAGTTTCACTGGTGAGGTCAGAAAGTGGTTTAAGGCCCTTGCTCCAGGAAGCTTGCAAAATTGGAATGAATTTTAGGATAGTTTCTTGAGAAAGTGGGAAAATAGAACAAACCCTGTGCAGGCCCTCACTGAATACAATAGTCTGAAAGGAGCTATAGATGAAACTGTCCAAAATTTCTCCAAGAGATTTAATAAAGTCTATGATTCCATCCCTGCTCATCTTAAGCCTCCACTAGGAGTAGCTCAATTGCGCTATGCTGAGGCATTTGACTATGACTTCTGTATCCTGCTTAGAGAAAGAGAATCCCCTTCACTAGCAGAAATGAAAAATGATGCCATGAAAGTGGAAGTGAATATGATAGCAGCCAAGAAATCCAATATGGGAAAAACAAAATTGAAAGAAGAAGATAAGCCTTCCACCTCAGATGATAAATCTGACTCCATGATGAAGACAATGGAAAAAATTATGGATAGGCTTGCCCTTGGAAATGCTTCTGCACCTCCTTCACAGCATGAGCCACAATTTATAAATCCACAGTTCAGAAGGCCTCAAAATCATCAGAGACCAAGGGAAAAAAGAAATCAGCCTGACCCTCAAGTAAGGCCTCCTTTTCAGCAAAATTTAGTTGATGAAGAAGATCAACCTGAGATTCCAGAAGACTCCATTCACTACGTAGATAAAAAAATGTCTGGAATTTTTTCGACCAAAGAAGAGCATCATGAGTCCAATCATGATGTAAATAAGGGTGAGGAACCATCTAAATACCTTAAGGGTTATCAAAATGCAATCTTTGAGATGAGGAAGCAATATAACCTCAGAAATAGAAATGTTCCTATTACTGCAAATAAAAAACAACCTAAGAAATATTCTCCTAAAGCAGCCAAGGCTAGAAAAGATCCACCACCTCCTCCTCCTGTTAAAGAAATTGAAAAGATTACTTCTGCTTTCAGTTTGGAGAATGAGATTTCCAAAATCAATATCCCATTCCCTTTTGGAGATATTCTTAAGGTGAATGAGTATAGAAGTAAAATTCTAAAAATGTTGAATTCTCAACCAGGAGCTACAAACATCCTTAATGTACAAGAAGACCATCCAACCATCTACTTGGGACCAAGATTGGAAGATGAACAAAATGAAGAAGTACCTCCTTTCTATGTTAGCCTTGATATCCATGAGATGACTTTACACAATGCCATGTTGGATTCAGGGGCTTCTTATAACCTCATGCCTAAAGTGATTATGGAGAGGATGGGATTAGAAATCACTAGGCCATATACGGATTTTTTTTCTTTTGATTCAAAAAGAGTTCAATTCATTGGATTGATAAAAGTTGTTTTTGTTGGTCTTACACAATTCCCTACAAAGACAATGATAATGGACATTGTGGTAGCAGACATTCCACCCAACTTTGTCATGCTTCTATCCAAGTCTTGGGCAACAAAAATCAAAGGCACCATATAGATGGACCTAACATACACCACCATTCCTGTTTTTGGTGAGAAAAAAATATTGTACAAAGAGACAAGGATGGATTATATGGTAAGAAGTAAGGATAAGCCTAAGAATTTCCCAATTTATGTTGTTGAAACTGAAGTAGGAATGAAAAGTCTTTTCAATGAACTAACTGATGAAGCAGAAGATGAAAGGAAAGAAGAAATTCAAGAGGTTGAAAATCAGCAAGTTGAAAATCAGGAAATCATTGAAGAAAAGGTAGAGGGCTGGTGGCTTTTGAACTTTGATGGATCAGCTGGAAGAGAGGGGGCTAGAGCAGGCATTTGGATCACAAATCCTGATGATAAAAGTAAGTTCTTTTCTTTCAAACTGAACTTTGATTGCACAAATAATATGGCTAATTATGAATCTCTATTTTTAGGTTTAGAAATTTTGAAAAGATTAGGTGCCCAAAAAAATTCAGTTTGTGGAGGTTCTGAATTGGTTATTAAACAAGTTGGAGCATATCAAAGCAAGGATGTGAGAATGAGAGCATACAGAAATCTGATCATGGAGATGTTAGAAAAATTTCAAGAATATTCATTTATTGTGAAAACTAAGGATCAAAACCTAGTAGTTGATTCCTTAGCTGTTTCTGCAAGTCTGTTTGTTATCCCTACACATTCCACTGAAAAGTATGAGGTTGAAGTTCATCATAGACCTGTTATCCCAGAAAACATCATCCATTGGAAAGTGTTTCAAGATGACCAGCAAGTCAAAAATTTCATAGAGTTGAAAGAGGAGTTTGGAAGCACACAAGTAGATCAGCAAAACATGCTTGTTGAAAATAAGGGTAATTCTAAAGTTTTGCAACTGAAGAATAATTGTATACCCAAGGTTCTTATCCCACTTGAAATTTTTTTTGACCAAAATGACGTGTTCAAATATCCTAGAATGCAGGCTGATGATGAAGAGGTAGAGATTTGTAATCTTGGTACAGTAGTAGTGCCTAAAATGATAAAGCTTTCTAAGTTACTTTCTGTAGAGATGAAACAGAAATATATTGAGATGATGAAAAAGTTCATTAAATTTTTTGCATGGAGTTATGCTGATTTGAAGAATTATGATCCTACTATTATTCAACATACCATTCCTATTAAAGAAAATGAGAAACTTTCAAACATAAGTTGAGAAGGATTAATCCACTATTAATGCCTCTGATTGATAAGGAAATTAAGAAGCTATTTGATGCAAAAATTATTGTTCTTGTTAGATTCTCAAAATGGCTTCTAACTTGGTACCAGTCAGGAAAAAGAGTGGAGAGATCAGAATTTGCATTGATTTCAAAAACTTCAACAAGGCTTCTCTGAAGGACAATTACCCTCTCCCTAAGATGAATCAAATTCTGTAGAATATTGTTGGTTCCCAAAGGATGTCTATGTTGGATGGTTTTTCATGATACAATCAGATATTGGTACACCTAGAAGATCAAGAAAAAAAATCTTTTACTACACCATGGGGGACATTCATGTATGCCAAGATGGCCTTTAGTATGATGAATGCAGGAGCGACCTTTCAAAGATAAATGGACATTGCCTTTGCTAAGAAGAAGGATAAGTTGGTGGTTGTATATATGGATGACATAACTGTATTCTCAAGAAGAGAGGAAGACCATTTGAAGCATCTAGAGAAAGTTCTGCTGAAGTGTAATAGATTCGGTATTTCTCTTAATCCCACTAAGATTATTTTTGCTTTAACTTCTGGAAATTTTCTTAGGCATATTATATCAAAATATGGGATAAATATTGATCCAAAAAGATTCAATTCCATTAAAAAAGTTGACTTGCCAAGGAAAAAAAAGGAAATTCAGTCTTTCCTTGGGAGAGTGAATTTTGTTAGAAGGTTTATCCCCAACTTTGCTGAGATTATAAAAGATATAACCAAGATGCTGAAGCAAGGAGTTGATATTAAATGGATAGTTCAAGCAAAGCAGTCATTTGAAGAAATTAAGAAGGCACTCACTCAGGCTCCTGTATTGATTAGCCTAGATTTTTCAAAATAATTTATGGTTTTTACATTTGCATCTGAAAACAAAATTGCTGGAGTTTTACTACAGAAAGGACAACAAGGTACAAAGCAGCCCATTTCATTCTTTAGCAAAACCCTTGCTAACTTAGAGCTAAAGTAAAAAATCTTAGAAAAATAGGCATATGCTTTGGTCAAAGCCATTAAAGACTTCATAATTTATATTCTTCATTCTCGTGTCATAGAATTTGTGCCTAACACTGTAGTGAAGGACATCTTGACTCAAGTTGATCTTGATGGTAAGCGAGGGAATTGGATAGCTAATTTTATGGAGTATGATATAGAAATCAAACCTACAAAATTGGTGAAAGGACAGGGGCTAGCAAAGGTGATGGCATAGTCTAATTTTGACTATCTTGATATGAATCTTATTGCAGAAATTTCAGAATTATCAAATGAAGATGAAGAGCTGATTCCTATTGAAGAGAAGTACATTCTATTTGACTGGTATAGAGACATTTTCTTTGTATTACATCATCATAGAGTTCTTTCTAAATTGACTAAATCTAAAGCAAGGTTTATGAACCTGAAATATCTGAGGTACTACATTATAGATAAAAATATTTACTGGAAAGATACTGGTGGAATTCTTTTGAATTGTGTGCTGGAAGAGGAAGCTGAAAAGGTGATTTAAGAGTTTCATAAAGGAGATTGTGGAGGACATCAATATTTGAAGGCCACAACAACAAAAAATTCTCAGAACAAGGTACTACTGGCCTACTATGTTCAAGGATGTTTACAAGAATATAGCTACGTTCCATGAATGCCAGATTTTTTATGGTAAGAAAAAGCTAGTTCCTTTACCCTTGATGCCAACTTATGTTGAGGCGTCTTTCCAACAATGGGGGATAGATTTTATTGGTGAAATACACCCATATTCTTCAGGACATCATCGTTGGATCTTGACAGCAACATATTATTTCACCAAGTGGATTGAAGCAATCCCAGTAAGGCAGACAAATGATTCAGTCATCATCCAGTTCTTAGAGAATAACATATTGTCCAGGTTTGGCTGTCCTATGAATATTATTACTGACAATGTATAGGATTTCAAATCTAAAAGTTTGATTAGATTCTGTCATCAATATCACATAACACTTGGACACTCTACTTATTATTACCCACAGGGTAATGGTCTTGTTGAGTCTTCTAACAAAAGCATTATGAGAATTATTAAGAAGGTTCTTCAGGAAAACAAAAGATCATGGCATTTGAAGCTGAAGTATTCTCTGTGGACTAATATATTATGTACAAAAAGATCATATGGTAGTTCACCTTATGAGTTAGTGTATGGAGCTGACACCATTTTTCCCACATCCTTGGGAGTGCCTATTATCATAGTTGCTGCAAGGAATAGAGGAGGAGCCTAATGCTATTCAGAGGAGAATAAACCAGATTATAGCTCTACAAGAAAAAATGGAGGAAGTATATAACAACCATTAATAGTCTCAAAACAGAATAAAGAAGACATTTGATAGGAAGTTCAAAGAGGAAAATTTCAGATTCAAGATGTGGTGTTGTAGTGGGAGGCGAGAGTTGAAGAAAAGTGGAAACATGGTAAGTTTGAGAATATCTGGAAAGGACCATTCATAGTAGCTGCATTCCATGGCAACAACACTTATCTACTGCAAGAAATGGATGGAAAAACTTGTGCTAGAGGGCCTGTTAATGGCAGGTTTCTAAAGCACTATTCCTCTTAAGTTCTGCTGATTTTTCACTCCGTTGTATAAATTCCATTTTATTATGAATTTTTTCTAATAAAGACAAGATGATCATCAAACTTGAGCCCGAGGTGAAGGCCATTAGAGTTTGAAGAAGGCTTGGCAAATTTCAGAGTTCTTTATTTCCAAAAATATGGATGGCACTGGAACTACAGGTTCTTTGGTGTACCACAGGGGCACACCATACCAAGTGGAGCCACTGTTATCACTCATAAAATTGTGAAAAATTACTTGACATGGTCATATAGTTCACTCATCAAAAGGATAAGGTCTACTTAAGCCTTTTCAAGTTGGTATAGAAAAATTTTAGTTTTTTTACATATTTAACCTATCCTAAGGTTCAAGGTCACCTCCATTTATATCATGTCATGTCCCATCAGTCCTCATATGGTGTCAGTTTTCATTCCCCATGCACTTAAATTCAAAAAGGGTGCTTATGTCAAATTTTCAAGTTTTCGTAGCGTTTTATACAACAAATCAACAATTTTCGCTACGAAACTGCCTAATAGTTTCATAGTAAAAATTTCAGAGGATAAACTAATCACACTAAGAAAATCTGTTTTCTTGTCTGTCTTGTCAAATTTGATATGAAATGTCATTCCATGATTGGAGGAGTTAGGGTGGTGGTCATTCAAGTATGTTATAGTTAATTCAAAAGTACCATGTCATGTCTCAGGTCATCAATACCCTTTTTGGCATGCATGTGTCATGATTAAATCATAAGCTATCATTCCATAAAACCTTACCCCAATTAGCCTTTTTTTCATATTTCGCTTTATCTTTCCATGTAATTGGATCTCTGGAGAGATGCTTTATCGAGCCAAGTAGGTTGCTGGAAGATTTGAACTTTGCAGGTGTCATCAAACAAGTGAGGTTGTGAAGATATAAAGCATCCATGGCTGTAAGAAGGAAAACAAACAAAGGTGGTCATTGCCACAGGTATGAGCCTATGGACATGAATTTTCTCAATGAAGACCCAACTTACATGGAGGTTTTCAGAAGAACTGGTTGCTTGCAATTTTGTCAAAGGTTACAGGGCTTTCATCTACAGGTTTCCAAGGATTTTTCTTCCAACTTCATTGGAACAACTTCAAAAATGGGAATTATGAACCTTACAGTGACACCAGACAACATTTCAACAAAAACATGAATACCTAGAGGAGGGGAACAATGGTTTAAAAGAAAAAAATTCACAATGTAGGACTGCAAAGAGTTCATCAAACCAGAACAAGGTGAAATTGATTTGAAAAATGCTATCCCCAAGGGTTTAATGAAGGAAAATTATTCAAAGTTGTTGATAATCATCTAGAAGTATTTTACCTGTGAAGGATGGATTCACATGGTCTACCCCTATCACCTCATACTTTTGCTGCATTTTGTGGGTAAGAGGTCACTTGAATTGACTCTTTATTTATACAGAAGTCTAGGGAAAATTTCAGATAAGTTTCAAATAAATAAATAAGGCAATTAAATTTCTCTTTTTCATCATGGTTTGATTAAGCTATTGGTGTTAGAGGAATTGAAGAGACTAGACAAAGATTGGACTTCCTTTTTGTTCATGAATGGTTATGAAATTGATGTTGTCACTCCTAAGAGAGCCTCCAAACCTAGAAGCATTTCATCACCAACTGTGGCAGAGGAAGTTGAAGAAGGGAATAGATCATCCCCTACATAACCAGTGAGCATGGAGGCAGAGCCTTTGCAGAAGGTTGACACACCTAAAACAACACCTACAAAACAAAAGAAAATAGTCAGCAGACAAGGCAACAAGAGATTCACTAGGAGCCAGACATTGGCTAAAGGAAACGTGGAGGACATTTTGCATGAAAATGAAATATAAGAAACCCCCATTTTCCAAGCTAAACACATTGAAGATGGAGGAAGAAAGATGAAAAAGGGTAAGACTACTAAAAAACTAGCGTTTGAAGGTGATGATGATGGTTTCATTTTTCAACCTAGAAATCCAATGACCAAACATGCAAGAAAGGTCATGGAAAGCAGCAAAGAGACTGAGAAGATAACTGAAACTGCTCAACCACTAAGAATCATAGATCTTTATTCACCAGCAAAAGAAGAGATGGTTATCAAAAAAAGAAAGGGTAAAGAGAAAATTAGTGAAAAATGATAAATTGAAACGCTTAAAGAGAATTTGAAGGTGGCAGGTGAGGAAATATCAGTCTTGAAGCAAGAGGCAAAGAAAAAAAGAGTTGAGAAAGTTCAGTTTGAGCAAATGAGAAAAATCTGGGAAGATCAAGTCACTAGTGTTTCAAAGACCTTGGACAATATAGAAAAGTTGATAAAGTGGACTCAGCCACTAAGAGGAGAGGTAAAACACATCAAAAAGATAAACCTGCACTTGCAATCCAAGAACAGGTCATTAAAAAACCAAGTGCAAGATCTGCAGGAGCAATTGGATTCGATTCATGTGGAGTTGGAAAAGAAAGGATTGAAGATGACAGTGGTAGAAAAGCCCATTAGTCAACTAATTATAAATAAGGAGAAAACACCATAGGGGTAATAAGGTAAGGTGAAATATGTTTCGGGAGGTTCATAACATGCAAGGAACCCAAATTTTGTAGCTAGAGATTTTTTTTTTAAGGACCTCTTGAAAACAACATTTTCTGGTTTTTTACACTTTTTCGTAGCGTACCTCAATCTTGAAACGAGAAATATGCTACGAAAAATCTTGTAAGTATTTTTTTTCATTTAAATTCAATTTTGGAGGAATATCGATGGATGCAAGGTGTCATGACATGGTGAAGGTGTTGGAACAACAAAGAAGTCAAGAATATTGATGGAAAAGCCATTTTTCCCACGCTATTAAAACTCGCTACGAAACTGCCCTCTTTTCGTAGCGAGCAATTGTTGAAGGATTTTGAGCATATTAAAATAATTTTTTTCCAGTTGGATTCCTCTAGCATGTTAGTGGACCTTATTAACAGATATTTATGACTCAAAGGGAGTGCCATGTAGCTAGGTCATCAGTCAAAACAACGTTGAAGATGAAGGTCATCCATTCCTAAAAAGCAGGGTTATGTTCCACAGATCTAGGGGTGCTATAAATATGTAAATTGGTGGTGAAATTTGTCATGTGTCCTTCTAACATGTGACATTATTTATGTAACCATCATGTAACTGTTTGCAGATAGGATAAAGGAATGTAATAAATAGGAGATAGAGTCCTATTAGGAGTTTGTTTCTTTAAAGGTGGCTGTCAGTTTTCTGTTTTAAGTTATTGATTTCAATTATGAAAGGTGTCATAGTAGAATTCGAGGATCTAGCCACCAGGAAGATCACCCATATTGTAAAGAATGTCTATTTATAGACAAAACATCGAATAAGCAAGGGGTTGGAGTATATTTTGCAAAAAAATGTTGCTTGTATGTTTTTGACCATTATCAGTAATACAAAGTGACATTCTACTTCCAAATCTAAGATTCTCATGAGGTTTTTGATGTCTTATTGATATATATTTTAATTTTAATCACTTGTAGTATATTTCATCTCTAATTACACAGAATTCATAATATTATGCTCTGACCTCCTTTAGTGGTGAAATGACTGTGTTTTCCTACATTGTGTGTGTGAATTATCTCTGTTAAAAACATCTATCTGCCTCAGCTTCCATGTGAAGAAACAGTGTCACTAAAACTACTGATTGTTGACTCTATAAGCCCAATGGTAGCAAGCCTGCATTTTTCAACCCGCAATCATACAAAATGAGTTAAAATTTCATTGAGTTAGCCTATCTAGTACTATCCTTATTAAAAATCATAAACCCCCTTTGAGAGAGCCCTCTCAAACTGAAGAGGCTAAACTTCAGTTAGAAGTGGTTTGAAAGAGTTACACTGAGTTGATTGATGAGCAACCAATCAAGATCAATTTGGTGATAACAGATAGATCGAGTCTAAGGGAAGTAACTAAGATGAATGTAATGTTTAATAAGAATATGTGTATGGAATACGTTGTAAAGGGTTTTGGCTCGGTTGGGTTGAAAGGCTCCTACTGGCTATGTGCGCGGAGACCTAGTCTTGGTTGTGTGCTCGGAAGGGTTTAGGTAAGGGAAATTCTTATATGCATTGAAAGGATATGAATTAATGCAAAGGAAATATTTTGGCGAAATTACTGTGTTATTGATCTGATTTATTTAATGTTTATGTTCTGTTGAGATCACACTATTTATGCATGCTTATTAATGATCGATAAAATCTTCTTAAGTCATTGCGCCATTTTTTAGATCTGGATCTAGTTTTTTTATGCTTATCTGTGCTAAAGCGATATGACTCTATCTTGTTCAGTTAAGTTTTGCGCACATTATGTGATTCAACCTTATTCTATTACGCACATCAGTTTATGATTGACACAAGTCTGTATTCGATTTTCTTAGGATCACTTCATTATTTTCTCCCTCAAGGTGTGGAAACCTGATTCCAGCATCCGCCCATATTGCTTCGGGCGAGACTTTGATCTGCACAAGCAGCTCATTGCCAAAAGGGCCAGTAGTTGGAAGGTTTGTTGGTTTATCCATAAACCCTGAACCTGGCTCAGGACCCCTCAAGCAAACAAATGGTTCTGGGACTAGGATAATTTTGAGGGAGATTTGATGTTGTGGCATCCTTAATGAAATGAATTAAAAGATTGGTTCGATAGAAATATCCTTGAATTCGCACTCCAAGAGAATAGAATTACCTAGTTGTTTGACAAAAAATGGGTACATAATTATATTTATACACAAGTACATGAAATATTCTTTTTTTCCTTTGCGCACGAACTATAGGAGTGGTTGTCGCATTTAGCTGAATTCACTACCTACATAAAGGACGATGAAGTCACTGAGCGGACTCCTGAATTGATCCAACAAGTAGAGTAGCTAGACATTAAGATCGCCCGCGCAGTAGATCATTGAATTGATTGCCTTTTAGGAGGATTTGTGATTGAATTTTCCATTGGTCAATGTGTGTCATATTATGAAGCAGAAAGAAGTTTTTTCAAAGGCCCTAGAGGTAATTTCCTGCGCTCACTAAAATTTTTGCTGAAAAATCTATTATGTGAACTGGTTTGTCTATGCGAACATACTGTTTGAATGCCTCAAAGAGGCCCAGCTACGCATAGTGGAAAATTTTACCACAAATATTCTGAAAATTTTATTTATAGTCATCTGAAGCCTAGATCCAAGAGTGACGGTGAACCAAAAACTAGTAGCTCTAGTGACTTAGGAGAAATTTCATCACACCAGAAACCCTTGAGTCTGTTTCCCACTCCATCCACCCCACTTCTGCACTCACATCACATATCACCTACTCCACCATGCACTCCATCGCTACCACCCCCCACACCTCCCCCAGAAGTATACATGGTTGTAGTGATGAAGTTATGTAATTTCAGAGGCATTGGAAATGAGGATATTGGCCAAGTATGGTTTGTGACTGAGGCCATATGACAGGCTTCGTAGATTAACAATATTGATATTAGGAAGGCACACTTGGCTACTTCTTTCCAAGATCACACATTATATTGGTACATCAGGTATGCTCAAGAAAACCCTAATACTACCTTGGAACAAATCGAAGCAAACCTAAAAGAGAATTTAAGAAGCCTAAGTCATACACGCAACTAGTGACAGAAATGAAGGAAATGTGTCAGGAGGCTAATAAATATGTATGGGAGGCCGATTAGAGGTTTAAGCACACCATCAGAGATGGTGGATTTGTTATTTATGATACGGATCATAAGGAATGGTTCATTTCTATGTTGCTTCCACATCGATGCCAACCCTTAGGTCAACAAAATATTGCCACACAAGCTGAGGCTTTAGATGTTGCAATGTAATTGGAGGCTAACCCAAAACCTATTGCACTAGGAACTCAAAAAATTAAGAATAAGTTGGAAGCCATGCATCTAGAAATTCAAAGCCCATGCAAGGACAAAGGCAAGGAGGTGTGTGCAGAGGTTTGGTGCATAAAATGTAAAGCTTTTGGGCACCATAAATATCAATGTCATGTCTTCAAAAATTATGTGAATGCTAGAAGTCCTAGTCCATTGAAGAGTCCTGTATGTTGCACGATCTGTCAAATTGTTGGATTACATGACACCGATTCCTATCTAAGGATCGGAAAGTATTAACCTAACTTGAAGAAGTTGTTTTGCAAATTATGTTCGTAATTAGGGCATGATGAGCCTTATTGTCGTACATATGATATGATGTTAGATAAATCTAAAATATATAGAATTCAGGATGAGCCTACATCACTAGCATCCCTTTCTGGGCGCAAAGGACTTCAAGGCAGAGGAAGAGGCTGAGGAGGTGGATCAGTTGGCCAAGGAAGAGGAAAAGTAATTTGCTATAACTGTGGAGATGATGGCCATTATGCATGCGAATTTTTGAATCTAGCATGACAGTCCTGCAGGTATTGTAGACAATTTGATCATGCCATAGAATATTGTCTTGTATTGATTGCTAAAATGCAGGAAAAGAAGACGCAGACTCCAACACACAATGTTTAGATGGTTTGCGCTGAAACCCGTGAGGAAGATCCCAGTGTGAATGTAGTGACTAGGAGTGGTGTAGCCACCAATGAAGATAAAGGAAAGAAACTAGCCACTGATGTATGGATCCATAAAGCACCTAAAAACAAGGAAGGCTTTAATCTTCAGTGCACAAAGGAGACATTTATTGAATCACTGAAAGAATTTACATAAGGAAGTGGATCAACGTCAGTAAGAACGATGAAGGAAGTGATAGGAGATGAGGAAATCAAACCATTTCTAGAAGCATGTATAAAGTAACTACACAACAAGAAGACAATATAAAATATGCAGGCTTTAGAGAAGGAACAACTGATGGTAGAACAGCGAGCGGTCAACAAAATATACAGGAACAAGAAGAGAACGGGTAGGGAGATAATTGCATAGAGAAGGAACAACTGATGGTAGAACAGCGAGCGGTCAAAAAAATATATAGGAACAAGAAGAGAACGGGTAGGGAGATGTGTATGACAGTGCAGATCGGTGCTTATGAAATGGACCAAGTAATCCTAGATCTAGGATCAGATGGTAATGTTCTACCTAAGAAAACATGGCAGCGCATGGGAGAGCCAAAATTAGAGTGGTCTACCATTCAAATATGCATGGCCAATCAACAGAAGATCATTCCTTTAGGGAGTTTGTTATAAATTGTGGTCAGTATAGAGGATGTTCAGGTGATGGAAGACTTTGAAGTCATCCAAATTGTAGATGATACTGATCCCTATCTTGTGCTACTAGGATTGAACTGGACCATTGACATGGATGGTCTTATTGATCTGAGGAAAAGGAAAATGAAATTTGAAAGAAACAAAGTCAGAGTAATCACTCTAGATCTAGGAGAAGAAAAAATATATACTGAACCAATATGAACTGATGATGATATTGATCAAATTTATAAGCTGACCTTGTGCGAGATTAATCCAACAATAGACAACAACCTTAAGTGGGAGAAGGATAGCTCTTGTTTTTCAAACTCTGATGAAGAACTAGAAAATTGGCAGAACTGGTTGCATGAGGTATCTGCGCTGTGATGTAATTGTGTGACTTGAACTCTATGATGTATAACTTCTGAGGTATGTGATTTTATGCACTAGAATGGATTAGCTGATATAAACATGTTTATAAGAGAGCTTGAAAGGACTGTGCCTCAAGGATAGCGATTCCATGCTTTGGATCTTGGCTTACATGCTACTCTAGCAAGATGATGGGAAACTCATAAGGAGAATATGGGAAACTGGGAAGAATGTGCGCGCATGATGAGGTTGTGGTTTGAATGTCCAGCTAGTAAAATGGAAGATGTGTACTCTGGCAAAGAGGATCCGCGTAGACATTTGGCAAGATGGAATTAGGTATGGGGCATAGAACCAAGACCTAAAAGGGTCCATATGTTTATTCACACGTTGGGAAAAGTGCATACTGAATGGTATTTGGAGACAGAGCTGTGTAGAGGAACTAGTTAATGGTATGCACTGACAGAGAGTTTTATTCTTACATTTCGCTTTGAGAGTGGATTTGATAACAATAGCCAAGATTTGATTCCAAAAATTATTAATGCGTTGATGAAGGAGACTGTGAATTCTAGACAGTTGGCGTTCAAGGAATTTTTGGGTCAATGCGCAGTCGTTGGAACTTTGATTTCTTCCCCTAGAAATGTCAGACAAGTGCACTCCATGATGAGCCTTCTTGGATATTACAGGAATCACATTTGAAAGTATGAGTTGATAACTGTGCCCATGAAAAAATTACTCAGAAGAGGTGTGACATTCCATTGGGATGGCGAATGTCAAAAAATTTTGCAGTTATTGAGGGACGCGATAGACACTACCCAATATGCTTTAAAGTACCTGGTCAATGAGCCTATGTTGGGGGGTATGATCTGCAGATGATTATCTTTATCTCAAGAGTATATGCGCAGTAAGGTGCGACGCGCACCCAGTAGTTGTGCGAGGAGGTTGACTGGGTCACGTAGGTGTCAAAAACTAGCTATTGGAATGGTAAAGCAAGAAAACATAAATTTATTACCGTTTTTTAGAGTGTCTATGTTGCATTTAATGAAAGAATTTTTTGCTATATTTGGGACGTTTTTGTCAGTAATGGAGACTCGTTAATGCAAAAGGAGTCATTGAAGACGTGCCACAAGTATAAATATGACCTATGGGGTGGAAATAGTTCCCTTTCCTTTCTGAGTGAATTCTTTGTTTTAAACTCCCTGATTGGCGCCATATACATTGTGTCTATGTCTTGTTTGGATCTAGGGTTTGAGGATGCGTTGTGCTGAGAAGGGTTGGGTTATGTTATTCCTGAAATCATGAAGGCCACCAGACCTGGAGATGACCGTGCTGTGCCCAAGGTCCCAATTGTTGAAACACCTCCTTCCTCCAAAACTAAGGAGGGGTAGTCTTCTGGAATGAAAAAATTTACAAGGGAGAAGACCCCAAAGTCGTTCCCTACTGCGGCTAAGAAGATGAAAATACATATGTCTAAGTTTCCTGAAATATTTTTTTGAAGGAGAGGATGTGGTCGAAGTGGCCCCACTCTCGTGGCTGCCAAGTTATGTTCTGCTGCGCAAAACATTATTTATAATTCCCAAATACTTGGAGAAGGTGTGCACAAGCATCCAGATGCCACTAATCCCTGAGAATTTCCCAATGAAAGGGAACATGTTTGCTGAAATTCCCCAACTCAGATTCGATTATTGGGACATTGCAGATGTCGAGAAATTCCAGAGCTTGCATCAAAGTTGTACCTTGATCGGATTACATATGAAGGAGGCATTGTGCGCCTTGAGCCAAAAATATGAGTGCTAGGTCTGCACAAGGCAGGTCTACTAAAATTTCTCCAGATACCTCATTTTGGGTGTAGCCCCATAAATGATATCTGTGTTAGACAGTTTCTCACACTAGTACACGATGATGCGTTATGGTTGGGAGAGTGCATCCCTATTTATGCTTCTTTGATCCATAGGATGACGGGTCTGCCTGCTAAAGGCACTGAAATTATTGTTTATTTTGGTAGTAAGGCACAAGATAAAACCATCGCAGACCAAATTAAGAAAAAATATCAAGTCATGCGAAAGAGCCAGGGCTTTGTGTTCAATGAAATAAATGACCCAATAGTTCTCTTTGGTACGATCATCTTGGCCTAAAAGATGATGTGCAAGTGAAAACCAAAGGAGATGCTCACGCACATCATTATGCTCGCTAGACTGTGTGAGAAGGGGGTGATTTATAACTGGTCTAGCTATCGGTGTAAATATTTCCTTGAAAATGTGGGCGAATCGTAGGAGGAAGGCAAGAATTTCCACTATGCTTGGTTATTGTTGTTAATCATTCTGATTGGGTGGAATAACCCCAAAGACACTCAGTTCCCAGAGATTGAGCCTCAGATGTGTGAGGTTGCGCGCTATGATACCTTGTGGAACTATTCAGACCCGTTGTCCACCAGAGAAAATAATTTTTTTTTGGGTTCTGTATGATGCCACTCTTTACCAAGCGGTACAGTCAAAGTTGAGACTGTCACCTACATTGTATGATCAAAACAAGATGGTAGCTCACTTCAAAGCTAAATTTCACAATATGCATATCCGCACAAAGGGCGTTGTAGAAGGAGTATGGTATGAGTTACCTTCGTTCGTAACGAAGGATGATTTTCTTAGAGTGACAACAGAGCGGTCGTCTGCCTGTTTGACCCCTATCACTCCAACGAAGTTGTGCACTGGAAGCTAGACAATGAAACCAATAGAGAAGGTTACCAAGAAAGAAGCCACACCAAAAAACACGGGTGAGACTATATACCTTGAAAAAGAAACTGAGCCAAAAAAGAATGGGTTTACGCCAAAGGATGCATGAGAAGAAGAGACCTCTAAGGGAACCAAGTGCGGCTCTCAGGCCTTCGGGGGATCAAGAAAAAAGAGGAAGGCTTCCAAATAGGTTTAGTATGAGGTCCTAACGTTGACATAAGATGATCTGCAGGAAATTTCCAACAATGTTACGTCTGTGACTAAGGATCGATAGATCGACATAGAGGTGGAGTACAAATCTACACTGGAACATGTTCAAGTTGGAATTTAGGAGTTGAAGATGAAGGAAAACCAGATCCAAGCGAGCGTAGCTCAGTCGAGCTAGACCAATACGTAAGTCACAAGTGCACAACCATTAGATGTTTCTTTACCAGCCATTGGATATGTCTGCCTTGTGAAAATCCCTACGTCGACAATTCAGGTGGATGCCAGCTGGCGTGCCCAAATCAGGGGCTCAGGTGATATCAATATTAATATTTCTGTGTTACCTGCAGGGAAGCTACACATGATGCACTTTATGATAGCAGATGAAATCTAGTACAGAGAGGCTACTTCTCACACTCATACCATGAAATACCAGCAACAGGCAAAGCAAAGACACCAACAACAACAAAAATTAGAAGCAGCATGTTGCGACGTTGAAGCCTAGTGCACTGTGCTGGAGGAAAAAATCCATCAAGTTTCTTGAGATATTATAGTTATCCTAGCCACAGCTATGCCCGAGGAGAAATTAGAAGGATTTGTTTCCACATTGAAAGCATCCTGCGCTGAGGTGCAGAGAGTCAGAATAGAATATGAGCAACAAATTACAGATCTATAGACCAAGTTGTAGCCCGAGACTCCACTAGAGGTTCGCACACAACGAGCATCTGAGGTAAATCAAGGCAGAGAAATTATTACTGCTAAAATCACCGATTGTGACAATATGTTAGATGAAGCCATGAGTGTATGGACCTCGGTGAAAAATGACCCAATAATTCAGTAGCTGCATGACGCACTCCATCAAAGGAGCAGCAGTTTGAAGAGATTAGGACAGTGGCGCCAACCTTGGTTCTGACACAGCGCCTAGCTCGTCTATAGGAGTATCGGATGATACAAACAGAGATTGAGGATCTGCATCGCAAAGAACAAATACCCGAAGCATACATGCAACCGTGGGCCGAGGAATATCTTCAACTTTCACAGACACTTGACAACACTCTGAAGACTATTTAGTAGAATTAGCATAGAGATGGCCACTTAAGGGCCCACCATAGAAAAATTGGT